>JAJIBD010003555.1:40000-239673 GCA_021461705.1 Cryptotis parvus
AGAAATGGTGTCTCAAGAAGTTTTGAGAGCAGTCAGGGACGAGGTGTGTCTCTGGAGTCACAATGGCAGATCGATCGTTAAGTGTATATATGTGCATGTTTAAAAAAGGGTTGGAAGACATTAAGGTAGAAATCTATTGGAAAGACTTAGTATCATTCATTCTGATGTCACAGATTTCCTCTTCGTTTTATTGGGAAAACTAGTAATTTTGCTAGGAAGGTCACACGAGGCGCTGCCTGAGGCTCCTACTCCTGCTCAGGGCTTGCAGCTGCCTTCTGTGGTTCTGGGTGACCCTGCGGTGCCGGGGATCTCCCCTGGGGCGCCCACATGGGCCACAGCATGGACCCTGCCCTTTGAACTGTCTCTTTGCATCTCTTAGTTTTATCACTGGTACTTTCTTTGCTTCTTTTTTGGTTTATGGTCACACCCAGCTTACTCTTGGCTCTGCGATAGGAATCGCTGCTAGCAGTGTTAGGAGACCATATGGGGCATCAGGGACCAAGCATCAGTTGGCTGCATGCTTGGCAAGTACCTGTCCTCTGTTTTCTGGCCTCTTAGTTTCAGACTGAAGTTTACACACAATATAAAGGACACAGTATTGGGAGGGGGACGTGTAGTGCTCTACAACATTAGACAAGGAGAATGAGTACTAAGAACAAAACACTCAATTGGGTTCGGTCGCTCACTTGACACCACCGGACTATTCCTGTAGAGCAGCTGAGGCTAGAAATGATATCTTCAGAGGATGGAGTTCTGAGGAACTCAAGGAACTGAGAAACTTCTCTTAGAACTCTCTGCCAGTATCGGAAGAGAGAGACCCAAAAAAGGAGGTTGGAAGGAAACTTGTTTTTAAGCCAGTAGGCTTGAAGACCCCGTGTGTGTTTGTAGACTGCAGAAGGTGGCAATGAAAATGGGGTCATTTGAGTGTGAGGGATAATTCGGGAAAGGCTGTGGAAGACACAGAATTCTGTGGCATTAATTGGGTCCTCGATTACAGTTCATCCCGTCTCTGCTGAGCTATGGCATGAGGAGAGAGAATAGCGGACCAGGATTTTAAGAAGAGCCAAAGGAGGAACTTTCTAACTGGTGGCTTTTCATACTGTCCTCGTACTGTTAGCATCCCTTACCCATGTAAGGAAGTGAGTGTATGTAAGCTGAAATAGCCAGGGAAGTTTGACCTGTGATGGAACCTTAGTCTTTGGGGTTGGAAGGGCTAGCCAGTGTCAGGTATTGGCTACTGTCCACTCAAAGATTTTACATGATTTTTGTTTGCAGAGCAAAATATGTCAGTGAGATGATCTTGAAAACACAAAAGGTAACTAGTCTGGTCCACGCCAGAGTTTGCTGTGGAGTGTGATGAGGAGAAAGCGGTTGGCAGATGATCAGATGGCGGTCTCGCTTGTAGAGAAGAGAGAATAACGCGGGGTGACTGCTCTTTAAAGTCTCACCTCATCACAGGAGCACAGAATGACCAGAATGTTATCTTTGTAATATTCACAGACATGTTTTATGAGTTACCTGATAGGTTTTATGAGGAGATTTGTAAAAAATAAGTCTGTTTGCATTTCCTCCAAAGTTGAGGAAACTTTCAGAAAATAAGTTGATTAAGTTGAGTAAATATCAAGTTTTTAAGTTCTGAAAAAGTTATAACGTGCTGAAGATAGATTTGTAGTTCTGCACTGTCAGTGTTTTGACGACGGTTCTCCGTTAAATTGGAATAAATTCTTGGTCTTTTGAAGGAATGATTTAAATTAAGTCCTGGCTAGGGTAATCGGGCTTATTGCAGCTTCAGTCAAAACTGAAAGCACTGGAAGTACTGCGGGTAGAGGGCTGGGGGGCGACAGCACGTCCGGCCTTCTGAGGCCACCATCCTGTGGTCTGGCCCTGGTACATTCTGGGCCGACTATGTGTTTCTCTCGCCGGCTGCCTGCTGCCAGTTGGCCTTTATTGTACACCTGCGAATAGTGTTATAAATCTCCGAATGGCCTTTGGCAGAATAAACGTCCCCCACCTTGATTAAATAACATAGATCAGAGGTTTCTGAACTTCCTTGGCCTACCTCCTCCTTTTCAGGGGAAAATCACTTAGTGCCCTGTCTGACAATGAAAAGGACTAACCTCCTTGCACCTGCAGTGGCTCCAGAGGCGGCTACTGCCCCTCCACGCCCACAGTTCTGTCACCCCCTAGGGGGTAGTGGCCCCATTTGGGGAAACACTGATGTAGATCAAGCCCAAAGCTACCATTCAGTTTCTGTTGCTCTTTTTTTTCTCCTCCGCTTTTTGGGTCACATCCGGCAATGCTCAGGGGTTTCTCCTGGCTCTGCACTCAGGAATTACTCCTGGCAGTGCTCGGGGGACCATATGGGATGCCGGGGATCAAACCCGGGTTGGCCGCGTGCAAGGCAAACGCCCTACCCAATGTGCTATCCCTCCGCCCCAGTTTTTGTTGCTCTTAGCCTACCCACCCTCTCCCAGCCCTCCATTTATTTTCACTACAGACAGCATTACCGTGGCCTAATGAGACGTAGTACATGCCCAGGAAATAAACAAGACCCGCCTGGTTATTTTCAGTGGCAGACTGTAAGTATTGGGGTGTGGGGTGGGGAGCTGGAAGATCTTGGACTCTGGTGCCCACTGCCCCCCCCTGCCCGGCAGTGCTTTAGGCTGTACCTACAATGCTTTGGGGGGGGGGGTTCACACAGTGGCAGGGATTGTACTAGGATCTGCCACAGGCGACCTTAATTCACTTATTACTAACTCTTCACTCCCACAAATGATCACTTGATCACTTGACATCCCATTATTCGTCGATTTGCTCCAGCTGGCGCCAGTAACATTTCCATTTGATCCTGTCACATGCCAGTGTAGCCCAGTGGCATCTGGTTGCTTCAGGAATATGAAGAGCCTCAAACCATTCCCTCAGGGTCTTGTCGAAGAAGTCTGACCATCTTGTAGGTGGGCGGCCACATGATCTTTTGACATCCTGTGGGATCCAGTCGGTAATAGCTCTAGTCCAGTGGTTGTCTCCAAATCGCATTACATGTCCAGCAAGTTTTTAAAATAGAAAAATATGTGATAAAAAACTGTAAGTGTGGAAGCTATGAAATGGCTATAGTAAGTAACCAAACTGCTTTGGGGGTTCCGAGTCACAGTACAGGCAGGGAGCTTGCTCACACACGGCTGACTGGGTGTCGTCCTCACACCACGTTCCTCTAGCACCGTCAGCAGGAAGCCCTGACTACAACCAGGTTGGCCTCCCAGCCCTCATAATAATAATAACAAAAAACCCTTAGATATAGTAATTTTTTTTTACTTCTGCTGACTTCCAAGATTATTAAACATTTATTCAAGATATAATATTTTTTTAGAAATGAGTCATTTACATTTGATATCCTTTTTTTTTGACAACTTTGTGACATTTTTTCTTTGAAAATACAACTTTGGCAGCTTAGATTTCTTTAAAAAATACTCCAAAATGTCACACTTCAACTCAAATATTAAGCTCCAAATTTCTATAAGAAGGTAGATTCTATTCACAGTCTCATGAAAGTTAGTAGGAGATGGGAGCGGGAGAGCCTGGGAACACAGGTTGTAGACTGGAGTGCTGTGGTGTGTTTTTCTCTTCTGTTGACGGGAAAGCCTAATGCGACTTTTCCATTGCTTCGAGGGCTAGAAAATGTGTGGGTTTGACATCTGCTAATATGCATTTAATAGGGTTAATGCCTCTGGTATTGGATCCCATCTATTATCCTGTGTCTGGTGCACGTGAGATTCTTCTGAATCCTTGACTTTGAGTGGAATTTTGAATGTGCACAGTTGCATTCTCAGCATAGAGGCTGTGTTCTGTTTTGTGAAAATGTGCAGTCCCTAGAATTAACTGGAATGCTTTACATGAAGGCCCTAATGAAGAAATATGAGCGCATTAATATCTGATTTCTACTGGAAAAATTATGTTTCTTACTTTTTGGTTGTAAGAAATCTATACTAAAGATATTTAAGCTTTGGCCCTGAGGCCCTTTCCCCTAAAGGCTGAACTAAGTAAACATTCTTTGTTTTCACTTTGAAAACTGCATAGAAGAAATCCTAAATTACTCTGAGTTCAAGCAGTGTGATCACCTTCTGAGTGTCAAAGTGTAGCCTCTGGCTAAAATGGATTTTGAGTTTAATTTTCATAAGCATGAATTCTAGGTAATAACGTGCTTTTCAGGTGAAATGCTATTAGTATCCCCCCTTCTACTTCCACTGTTTGTGTTGCATAGAATAACAGCTATAAATTTTTTGATGGTGGCATTTTATAGTGAAATCCCAGTTCACAGGTCTTGATTACATTACAGTAAATATCTTCTAAAAGGTATTTTTTCCCTTCTGATCAGAAGAATTGCGCCTACTAATTTGTTCTGGTTACAGTAGCATTCTGTTAGCCAAGTGTGCAGAGTAAATTCGAGGTTTTGAAAGATCTTGGTTGTGAATGTGGTCCAGAAGTTTTTTCTGGCTTCTGTTCAGCTTTGATGGGTCCGGCGAGAGCAGCTGTGGTGGGCGAGTTGTGAAAGGTGTTCCAGTGTTTGGGAATCCAGTTGTGGATGTTGGTGGCAGAGGCGGTGGTCGACGGAGCACGCCAGACGCCATGGGATTGAACAGCTGCAGTAATTTGACTCAGGGGCCCTGTTCCTTGTGACTGGTGTGGAAGTGGGTATTCAGGACTTCACTGGCAGAAGAGTAGCCTAGAAGAGTAGGCTTGCTCCAGACAGTGTTTACGGCCAGGTTGGACTGTGATTATTTCTCTATTGCAACACTGATTTTTGCTTATTCTTCACTGCTCTGTCTCCTTGGCCGTTTCCTTTTGTTCTTCAAGTCTGGGGTTTAGACTCCATCTTTAGATTTCTTCTCTTTCTGTTCATATATTAGTGAGCTCATTTAATTAGTGGTTTAAAATGCCATCTTCAATATCCTGGCAACTCTCAAATTCCTAGCTCAGGTTGACCTTTCCAGGGGAAATTTGCCCCGAACTGAATCCTGATGTTACTCTTGAAGATTTCTTCCTTCCTGTCTTCCCTCTCTGAGTGTCTGGCAGCCAGGTCTTACTACACAAGCCTTAAGATACTCCTTTTTCTCCTTCCTCCTTCTTATCCATACCCCTCTTCCAGTTTATCTGCAGGTCCTGAACTAGATCTAGATTTTGACATCTTTGCACTACCTCCGCTATTACTTGGGGCTAACCCTGGCCCCATGCTGCAGTAACTTCTGACTGTTCTGCCTGCAGCACAAGCTGTTTCACTTGTACTTAGAGCATGGCACTCTCTGTTGACGATCCTCAAGTAACTTACCATTTTTATTTGTAGTAAACCCAAAGTTCTGAAAATCACACTTGCACCATAAGTCCATACTGATCGAAAGAAATGATTGACTCAGCACGCAGCTGGGGAGAACCGACAAATCTCCCTTATACTAGGGACCTGTGAAACTAATTTATGTAGCCTAGTTGGACGTAGTAAGTGGGGTGCTCACCGTGGCCTTCTTCCAGAAAGCATGAACAGGAAAGTGAGGGAAGGAGTAATGTTACTTGGGGGCGTCTGACCCCCAGAGCTTCATGATCTTGCCAGCACCAGTGTGTACGAGGCATGTTGTATGCTATTGATGAAAGTGGTACTTTATCTCTGCTCTTCCTCTCCCAAACCCAGATGATCCTGAGATAAACAGTTATTCCAGTTGAGGAACATTCTCTGCGGTATCTGGCCAGTACTTTATAAACTGTCAGGGCTGAAACAAAGAAAATCAGGGAACTGGTGAATCCAGAGAAGACCAAAGTGATACAAGGACTAAATGTAGTGGGCAGATGAGTAATGTCTTGGGACCATAAAAGGGCATTAGGGTAAAATCTGAGGAACTCTCAATGCAGTGTGAATTTAAATAATTAATAACAATACCACTATTGGCTTCTCAGTCACCACAAATATGCCATAGTAATAGGAGGTGTTAAGAATAGGGGTAAACCTGCTTAGTAACTTTTCTGTCCTTTAATACAATTATTCTAAAGTTAAGCTTATTTTTTAAAAAATGTTCCACCCACTGTCTTTGATGTTTCTTTAGACTTTTCTGTTGGAGGTGCTTTTAACCCCAGGGCACAAGTGGCACTATCTGGAGGCCTTTATTTTAAGCTGATGGGGAGGGGTGCTATTGGCATTCCATGGGTGGAGACCAAAACTAACGCTAAGCATCCCCCAGAGATAGCCATCCTCCCGCCTCCCCCATTAATTACATGCCCAAATGTCCATAGTGCTGAGGCGGAGAAACCTTGTCCCTTTTGAATTTAGGGTCCTGTGCTTCCCTTCGGTTTCCTGTGCTCTGCAGTTCAGAGTTTCTCCTAGAACTTAATCATCAGCCTCACTTTGTTGAGCTCTTAATCAGCATTTTCCTTCAGTTCTGTTTATTTGTCTGCATCTCAAGGAAGTCTTTGAGGGTTTGTAGGTCATTTGGCTCACTTTCGTATTCCTAGCAACTATAGAACTTTCCCAGACACATAGTAGGTGCTCATTAAATATTTGTTAGAATGAGTCAAATAATAAAATGGAGTATATGATAAAGATAACATATAATTAATGCTAAAAATTCCACCTAATACATGGCTGGAGAGGATTTAGGTGTCAATCTACTTGCCAGGCTTGCTGCTGAGTTGAGTGCCCAGCACTGCTTGACTTCACGGCCTGGAGTGACCACTGACCATGCCCAAGCACCACTGGATGTGGTCCCAACTCCCTCCACCCCCCAAAACCCATACAGTGCACCCTCCCATTCGTATTGTATAGAAAAGTCAACATGTAGAGAATAACCCAGCTACCTATTCTGAAACGTCACTGCTGCTTACGCTTTATTTAGGCAGAATGTTTGTCCTTTCTTTTCCTGGGTACACCCAGGTTTATCCTTTCTTTTGTTTCTTTTCCCAGGGTCTCACCTGAGGCACATACTCACTTTTCTTCTCTGTCCATTTTCATGCATGTTATGTATGCACCCGGCTTTAGCTTCTGGTCTTTTTTTTAAAGCAGAAATGGGATTTGCTCAGTCTTGCCTCTTTACATATCAACATGTAGAGTACCATCTTTTTTTTCATAGCTGCATGCATGGCAGTTTATATGCAGAATTAATAAGGAAAACTTTTAATTTGTGGTAGAGAGACTGGTTTGTTCTATTTATTGTGAAATGGGTAACAGTAATGATGTTTCCTAAAATAAGATGTTTCCTAAAATAGGGCATTGCTGACATTTTTTAAAAAGAGTTTTTTAAAGCATTTTCTTAATAATATGCGATTATAATATGCCATGTAGTTTCAGTTTGTAAATGCCTTGTGACTGGACTCTCAATTTTTCATAGGTGTTACCACTCTGCAGCTAGCATGGGGTGTTAGATAGCCAGTTCCGTATTCAGCCCGTAGCATGCAGAAATTTTTACTTTAATAAAAGTTACTGGCTGAGAGAGTAATAATAGCACAGTGAGTAGGGTGCTTGCCTTGCATGCAGTCAACCTGGGTTTGATCTCTGCCAACCTATATGGATCCCTGAGTTCAGAATCAGGAATAACCCTCAACAGGTGTGGCCCCCAAAATAAAAACTAAAGATAAAAGTCCTGGTGTGTTATATAGTACCAAACATTATTAATTTGCTGGATATGAGAACTCTTCACCAAATTATGAGAGTTTCAGGAGATTGTTTTCCTTTTATTAAAAAATAATTCCTATTTTTCTCTCTTAGAGTCCAGAAATCTGTTAAGATGCCTGCGTTGACTTGCTAAGAAGATACTATAGTTAAAGTACAATTTAGAGTGCCTAACTTGAACATGATTCAGTACCAGTTAAGCTTCTAAATGCTATCAGCCTATCAAGTCTTTTCTTTCACAATGGGATGACTAATGGGGCAAAGTTGGCGGTAGCTGAGTTAAGATAGTGTCAGTTAATATTGCCAGACTCATTTCAACCTGGCTGTTGGAGCAGCCCTCCAGTCCGCCAACTCTTTCACCTTTGCTTGCATTCACATTTTGTGAATATTCATTTGTGAAGGATGATGCCAGGGGTCCAGAACTGTCCCCTACCCACAGGACTGGAATGTCTTTGTGAAGCTACTTTGATTTACAAGGTGAATTGGTTGGCATTTAGAGAAACAGTTGGTTGGAAAATAATTGCGCTGCCTCCCTGCCAGGCCCCAGCCCCGGGGACTGCCCACCTGTTAGAGGCGGCTCTTCTCACGTGCCCTCTCCACTTCCTACCATCTTGCCGCATTGACTGGGCCTCTGCCAGGGAGAGGCAGTCGTGTACGTTGCTTTCTGGTATTGGCCCCTTAGGGCCGCTGGCTCAGTGCTCTGCAGACAGAAGGCGCCCTCGACACGAACGGCGGCAAATGCTGGTGGAGATCTGGAGATCTGGAGAAAGCCGTATCCACATCGTGCTGCTGTTTTTCCTCTTGTAAACTGACTTTGCCTTTTTTTTTTTCCCTTTGGCTCCAGTTGGCGGTTCAGAAATGACCTCAGTGTCAAGCTTGATGATATAATTATTTTAATACCTTTAAGTAGGTGTATTGTGTTAAATGAGACCGTAAATGCTTATATTACACAGGGGGTGAACATAATCATTCTTATAAAGAAATAATTTCAGGTTAAATTTCTGAAATGTGATTATAAACTGTCCTTTTGGAAGGGCATAAAAAATCTTTGTTGGAAGTATTTTTTGGTGGTGGTACCACATAAGTTAGTAGCTTTTTGTGCCCAGTTCTGCTATAGCATTAACATTGTGAGCTTTGGAACGTTTAATTTATTGTATATGAGAAAACACAGAATGCTCATTATCTACCTTTTTATCAATCACTTGTATTTGCTTTGAAGATTTAAGTAGAAAAATACAATTCCGTTACTACTACTATAGGTGGTTTTTTCATCCAGTGCTCATTACGATTCTGAGTCATTAAAAGTGGAAAAAAATTGTTCTTAGACTAAATTTTGAACAAATTAGAAGTGTCAGTATTTGTCTTAGGAAACGGATATCTGAAACTGCTGTATTTATAGTTCATACTTTATTTTAAAATACTTCATGTAAAGTTGCAAACCAAATTGTAAGGCTAGAAATTTTAGTCTTTTTTGTTGCTTGTATTTTCCTGAAATAAAGGCCTGTCTTTCTTTCTTCTGTTTTAGGTTCCCGAGAGTTAAACAATGGGGGAGATACTTGACCTTGCTTCTGCTTCTGCTCCTCCTCCTCCAGCATTTTGGAGACAGTGCTGGAAGCCAAACACTTGAACAGACTCCACTACGGTTTACACATTTCCAGTACAATGTCACTGTGTACGAAAACTCTGCAGCTAAAACCTATGTTGGGCATCCTGTAAAGATGGGTGTTTACCTTACGGATCCATCATGGGAACTACGGTACAAAATTGTCTCAGGAGACAATGAAAACCTATTCAAAGCCGAAGAATACATTCTTGGAGACTTTTGCTTCCTAAGAATAAGGACCAAAGGAGGAAATACAGCTATTCTCAATCGGGAAGTGAAAGACCATTACACCTTGATAGTCAAAGCAGTCGAGAAAAACACGAATGCAGAGGCACGAACAAAGGTCAGGGTCCAAGTGCTGGATACAAATGACTTGAGACCATTGTTTTCCCCCACCTCATACAGTGTTTCTTTACCCAAAACACAGCCATCAGGACCAGTATTGCAAGAGTCAGTGCCACAGATGCAGATATAGGAACCAACGGAGAATTTTACTACAGTTTTAAAGACCGAACAGACATGTTTGCCATTCACCCCACCAGTGGTGCAATCATTTTAACGGGTAAACTTGATTTCGTGGAGACCAAACTCTATGAGATGGAAATTCTTGCCGTGGACCGTGGAATGAAATTGTACGGCAGCAGTGGGATCAGCAGCATGGCCAAGCTAACGGTTCATGTTGAGCAGGCCAATGAGTGCGCGCCTGTGATAACAGCAGTGACATTATCACCATCAGAACTGGACAAGGACCCAACATACGCAATCGTGACAGTGGATGACTGTGACCAGGGTGCCAATGGGGAAATTGCGCCTTTGAGCATTGTGGCAGGTGACTCCCTTCAACAGTTTAGAACAGTGAGGTCTTCTCCGGGGAGTAAAGAGTACAAAATCAAAGCGGTTGGTGGCATTGACTGGGATAGTCATCCTTTTGGCTACAACCTGACGCTACAGGCTAAAGATAAAGGAATCCCTCCCCAGTTCTCCTCTGTCAAAGTGATTCACATGACTTCTCCACAGTTCAAAGCTGGCCCAGTCAAGTTTGAGAAGAATGTTTACAGAGCAGAGATAAGTGAATTTGCTCCTCCCAATACACCTGTGGTCATGGTGAAAGCCACCCCACGTTACTCTCATTTGAGGTATGCTTTTAAGAGTACACCCGGAAAGCAAAGTTCAGTTTAAATCACAACACTGGCCTCATTTCCATTCTGGAGCCCATTAAAAGACAGCATGCCTCCCATTTTGAACTCGAAGTCACAACAAGTGACAGAAAAGTCTCCACTAAAGTCCTGGTTAAAGTCATAAGCGCAAACAGCAACCCCCGGAATTCACGCAGACCGCTTACAAAGCATCTTTTGATGAGAATGTGCCCATTGGCACCACTGTCATGAGCGTGAGCGCCCTCGATCCCGATGAAGGTGAGAATGGGTATGTGACCTACAGTATTGCCAACTTAAACCATGTGCCATTTGTGATCGACCATTTCAGCGGTGCTGTGAGTACCTCCGAAACCTTGGACTATGAGCTCATGCCACGGGTTTATACACTGAGGATCCGAGCTTCAGACTGGGGCTTGCCATACCGGGAGGTTGAAGTTCTTGCTACAGTTACACTCAATAACTTGAATGATAACACACCGTTGTTTGAGAAAATAAATTGTGAAGGAACAATTCCCAGGGATCTTGGCGTGGGCGAGCAAATAACGACAGTCTCTGCCATTGATGCTGATGAACTGCAGTTGGTCCGCTATCAGATCGAAGCTGGAAATGAACTAGAATTGTTTAGCTTAAACCCCAGCTCTGGGGTATTGTCATTGAAACAGTCGCTCATGGATGGCTTAGGTGCAAAGGTGACTTTTCACAGCTTAAGAATCACAGCCACAGATGGAGAGAATTTTGCCACACCATTATACATCAACATAACGGTGGCTGCCCGCCGCAAGCAAATTAACTTACATTGTGAAGAGACCGAGTTGCCAAAATGCTGGCGGAGAAACTCCTGCAGGCAAATAAATTACACAGCCAGGGAGAAGTGGAGGATATTTTCTTTGATTCTCATTCTGTCAATGTCCACGCACCACAGTTCAGAAGTACTCTTCCAACTAGTATTGAGGTAAAGGAAAATCACCCCGTGGGCTCCAACATTGTTCTCTTTGAATGCTACTGACCTGGACACTGGCTTCAATGGCAAGCTGGTCTATGCTATTTCTGGAGGAAATGAGGATAGTTGTTTCGTTATTGACATGGACACAGGAATGCTGCAAATCTTTTCTCCGCTGGATCGTGAGACTACAGACAAATATATCCTGAATATTACAGTGTACGACCTGGGTATACCCCAGAAGGCTGCTTGGCGCCTCCCGATGTCCGAGTTCTGGATGCCAATGATAATCCCCCCCTGAGTTTTTACAGGAGAGCTACTTTGTTGAAGTGAGTGAAGACAAGGAGATCAACAGTGAAATTATCCAGATAGAAGCCACAGATAAAGATCTGGGTCCAAATGGACATGTGACCTACTCGATTCTCACAGACACAGATAAGTTTTCGATTGACAGTGTGACTGGGGTCGCTCCGAATTGTGTCCCCTTTGGATCGTGAAATACAGCACGTGCATTACTTAAAGATCGAAGCCAGGGATCAAGCCAAAAGAAGAACCTCAGTTGTTTTCCACTGTCCTTTTGAAAGTATCATTAGAGGATGTTAATGACAACCCACCAAAGTTCATTCCACCTAATTACCGCGTGAAAGTTCGAGAGGACCTTCCGGAAGGAACCATAATCATGTGGTTGGAAGCCTATGATCCTGATTTAGGTCAGTCTAGTCAAGTGAGATACAGTCTCTTGGACCATGGAGAAGGACACTTTGATGTGGATAAGCTCAGTGGAGCAGTTAGAATTGTACAGCAGCTGGACTTTGAGAAGAAGCAAGTATATAATCTCACTGTGAGGGCCAAAGACAAAGGGAAGCCAATTTCTTTGTCTTCCACTTGCTTTGTTGAGGTTGAAGTGATTGATGTAAATGAAAACTTACATCCGCCAGTGTTTTCCAGCTTTGTGGAAAAGGGTGTAGTGAAAGAAGATGTCCCTATTGGTTCATCAGTAATGATGGTATCTGCTCATGATGAGGACACAGGAAGAGACGGGGAGATCCGCTATTCCATTAGAGATGGTTCTGGTGTTGGTGTCTTCAAAATAGATGAAGAAACAGGTAAGAATGTTCGTATGCGGATTTGATTTCTCTAAAGTTAATTTCCGTCCTGAACTAGTGTTGGTTACTTCACACAAAGTCAAAGAAGTCAAACAGTCCTTTAACTTGAATTACAGTTGAGTGTAGAACTGTATACTATATCCATCCATATTGACACATACATGCTTCTAATAAGACAGGAAGGTAGCACAAAAATAATCCAAATGAGTAGAAAGAAAATGAGTGAAAAACAGGGAAAGGTTGAAATCACCACTGATAATTAATCTCCTTAATTTGTGCTTTGCATTATCAGAAACCTCTTTTTTTTTTTTTTTGTTTGTTTCTTTTTGGGTCACACCCGGCAATACTCAGGGATTACTCCTGGCTCTGCAGTCAAAAGAATTACTTCTGGTGGTGCTTGGTGACCATAATGGGATGCCGGGGAATTGAACCAGGGTCGGCCATGTGCAAAGCAAACTCGCTACCCCCTGTACTGTAGCCCTAGCCCCCTTCTCATTGATTTGCTATAACTTGAAGAAGCGTTTCCATGGTTTTCAGGCTAGTATGTTTGTACACTCACACTTAGAACAGCTTCTGCACAGCATGCCATACAGAAATTACTGTCTGCCTGCAGAATCGTGAGTATACAGATCACCGAACTGTGTCCCCACCCACACAGAGAAGACTTTATACTGAAACTTCTATAATTTGATCTGCTTTACCCGAACACGGAAAATGTCAACGTCTCTTCCAGATTTTGAGGGTCAGATCTAAGGTTGCAGAAGATTGAACTGAAATCTTCTGATTTGGAATCCTGGCTCTTTCAATTTTCGAGTATCCTAATTTCCTAATTATCACTGTACAGTCATTTTTACCTATCTCATCCCCACTTTTTGATGTGCCCTTTGAAAGTCTTTTAAAGAACTGTTGTAAATTAAAGTTGATTGACAGGAAGTAAAACCAAATCTTAATTTACAGTTCCTTGTTGACTTATATAATCAAAGCTGTGGATTTTTCTTTCAAGCATTTTTTCTTCAACAAGAGTATTCTTAGTGTTGCTTTTAAAAGATTACTTACTATTTTATGCCAATGAGAGGTTAGGTCTGTTGCTGCTTCCCAGAAAGGGATGAAGATATTGAGCCCCTGGTGACTTTCAGAGCTGAATGACTGTGCCAGACCTTGTGTTAAATTAACACGGCCAGGGATGAGTTGGAATTAAGGGAATGGGATTGGTAAGTGTCTCAAACTGTTCTTACGGATACTGAGACTTTCCGTTAGAGAAAACTTGGATATCTGTAGTGCATATGTGCTTCTGGGGCAAAAAAGACATATTATAGTAGATTCATGTTTATATGCATTTTGAAGTGGAATGGAAGTTATGTAATAATATTTATGTATTGACTTATACATGTATTAAACTTATATTAGGCATGTTTTAGTAATAGATTCATTTGCCTAAATTGTGGAGAGATTCTTGATAAGACTCCTGTCCCGTAGTGTAAATTCTTTTTAGAAGAGGTATTATATCCTGAGCAGTAGAAGTACTGTAAATTTTTATTTGGAATTTGTCTCAGTAAATACTTGGTGTGGCTGTGGTGCTCAGCTGCATCAGCAGGTGACAGACAGGAGACAGGCTTGTCTACACCCAGGGCTCTGCCCCGTGGGCCCTGGATGGTTGATGGTCTGATATGAAAAGACTGGGCCCTCTGGGATGAACCCAGAGCCATGGCAGAGCCTCCAGCTACCCGTGGTATATTGGATATGCCAAAAACAGTAACAATAATGGACCTCATTTCCAATGAATGGAGACATTACTGGTGCCCGCTGGAGCAAATCCATGAACAACAGGAAGACATGTGACAAGTGACAATTACTTGGTCATGCTGGAAGTTTGGAGAGCTGACTCTCGGATTAGGAAAATATAGCCAGTTCATGGGCAGGAGAGAGAGTACAGCGGGTTGGATGTGTGGCTTCTAAGAACCCACCCTGCGTTTGATCCCCAGCACAATGTACTATCCCCTGAATACCAGCTGGCGTAGCTTTGAGCACAGCCAGGTGTGGCCTCACAACCAAAATAATGTTAATAATAGTATGGACAGTTCAGATGTCACCCCTTAGTGGTCACCCTATTAGATATAAAAATGTGTGTGAATTGAACTTGCCTGGTTCCGGTTTATAAACTCCTTTCTAGAACTTTGCTCTTTGTTCTTTGCGTATCTCTGCTGGGCTCTTTCTTATCTATCATGCATAAATAGTGGGACTGATCTGACTCTAGAGGCGAGGAATCTGTCCAGAAACCACTTCTTGCCTTTGGCTTAACTGTAAACTACAGTGCTGGTTCAGTAAATACTATAATCAGATTTTTGTGGTGTTGACCTATTTCAGCAATTTCAAATAGAGTATCATTATATACTTTTTCTCAGAACACAGATTGTTTTCAGCAGTCCAAATTCAGTTCTTAGTTTTTAGACATAGTTTTAAAAATCCTGCTTGAGGGTCAGAGATGTACCTCACGGGGCTGGGGTACCTGCTTTCCTTACGGGGGGCTTTGGTCGGATCCCCAAGACTCCCTGTTACCCTCAGCCTGAGCCTTGACTAGCCAGCCCACAGCACCATTGGGTGCATTCCCCAACTCCCCAAGCAAGAGCTTAGAGTGAGTATCATTTGAAGGACAAATCATTTTAATGACATTCATAAAAGTTGCAACTTTTTTGTTAATTTGAAAACTAACGTTTAGGAAAATTGTTGGCCAAAAGGTTCTTTTCTTTCTTCTGTTTTTTAAAATTGTAAATAGAAAAAAGGACCTTTGTTAAGTTTTTCATTTGAGGTCAGTTTCCCTGATGGATGTATATTGTAATGGGTTGCTTTTCAGTTTGGTCCAATTTTTTTGCCGTTAGTATTAAGCAACCCAGTAATTCCCCTTCTGACTACTGAGTTGGGAAGAAAGACCATGTTTTTCATTAAGAAAAGAACAAATTAGGATCCCAGTCATGGCTTTAGGATAGAAATTTATGTTTCAATGAAAGGATTTGGAGAGAATTAATATGGAAGTACAGCTGTTGCAACAAGATAAATCATCATTCATGAAATGTGGAAGGGAAAAGAGGAATACATTTTTCTTATGAGAATCTGGATTAGCACCACGGGGGAGGGTGTTTGCACAGATCCTGGGTTGCACGTTTGGAGACTGGTGCCTGCCCTTCTCCAGCTAAGTGGACGCAGAATGGACATGTTGAGGCAGTGTGTGGAGGGAATTAGTAACCAGTTAGCCTGATTATTGACCTTAGTGGGGAGGGGCAGTATGTTTCGGACTTTTGTCTTATTTGGCAGAATTCTGGATATTAAATTAGTATTTCATTTATTTATTGAAGTTGAATAAACCTCTTCCCAGCTTAAGGTAGGAAGTTCTGTGTGGAATAGGGGGACCTCTAAGACCTACTCTTGTGACAAGGACTGGAATGTCGAGGATATTAATGGGCTCAGGCCTCATGTCCAAGAATCTCTAAGTGGCCAGAGTTCGAAAGAAGTGCGGACCCTGTGACAAGACCTGTTACCTCATGTGGAGCTAGAATTTCTGGCAGCAGGAACTTAAATAGATACTGGTGGGAGGCCCAGTTAGGGAGTTAAGAAATTTGCTGGTGAAAGGGCTTTTGTGTTGCCGTCTCCTCCCTTACACAGCAGCAGCTGCTGTCCTGTTCTTTTTGTTCTAGGAAAGTTGAAGAGAAAAAAAAAACTTATTTCCTAGCCACAGCAAGATGAAAAATGGGGCATTGGCAGATATAAGTTATGAGAATGTCGCTGCGGCTCACTTTGGGTGTAGAAATTTGCCCCTTTGTGTGCGTGTGATTTTGAGTGAAGGCACCCAGTGCCACCAGGGCAAGGAGCCTTTGAAGCGAGAGGATTTCAGCTGAAAATAAGGTCTACTTAGAAATCATAAGGAAATTTCATCTCGTGTTTAGAGAAAACATGATCCATTTTGCTTTACGTGTCTCTATGGTGTTGAGCAAGTTGTTAGGGCTTGGCTTTAAGTCCTGAGTGAATGAGTATGTGCACTGGGGAGTGGTTACTACACAGAGCACTGGGAACTGGGGTTCCCCCTTGGTGTTGTGTACAGCAGAACGTGAAGTGTCCTGCCCTGGTGAAATCTTCAATGATGTTGAAGGCGGAAGTTTGGTGGGGAGGGGGATGGCGATAGAACAGCTTAAAAAATAGACTCTTGAAGGCTGCATGCCCCCAGAAGTTATAATTGTAATGATGATAGGTATCCGTATAATAATAAACCAGACCCTGTTATAGCCAGGCGTCATCTGAGCATTCTCTGTTTCAGTTGCTTTACTCCTCAACTGCAAGCTAAATACTGTTCTCTCAGCCGAGGAATCATTCACAGAGAGGTCCAGTAACTTGCCCAACACTACTTGGGCGGTCCTTGGCAGACCTAGCGTGCAGACACTACATTTTACTGCCTCACCCTTTGAAAACCCTGAGATCCTTTGCAGAAGCCCTTTGAAAACCACTAGTTGAGTGGGATTCTCTAGGCTGACTGGGTGGGGCCGGAGACTGGAATCCTAGATTCCAGGCTTAACCATGAGGAAGTCTTAAATCTAAGAGGCTTCTCCCGTAATTTTTTTTCTCAGAATAACATGTTGCTAGGAAGTTCGTACACTTAAGAGAGCAGGAATTTAAATGACAGCAGTGGTATTTTATTCTGGTGACGTTCTTAGCGGGTTAAAAATAGTGGTTTGTTGATAGTGAACTTTGCTGTCCGGTTGAGATGAATGAACAGTTGCCCTGCCCTTGTTTGCAGTGGTGACTGGATGGCACAGTATTGTTGGGTGTTGACTGCTTGGGCGCGCTTCTCATCCAGTTGTTCAGAAATTAGGTAGTTGCTAGGGTCCCAGCGAGCTTTCCGAGCCAATGTGAGTTTCTGACTGCACTGGTTTCTGACGACCTCTGTGAATGAGGTCGTTTGTCGTCGTTCCTTACACAGTCCCCGATCTATGCCTTGGCTTCGGTAGTTGGCCCCACAGCCGTCCGCTGGGTGGTGGAGAGCACAGATACAACTCCTTCCTGCTCCTTCCACTTGTAGGAAACCATTTTCATGTTCTAAGGGTAGTTAAAAGTGGGACATTCTAACTTGATGAATGGCTTTTATGAGTGGCTTTTTATGAGAGTGTATGCTCAGTTAATATCTGGTGTGTTCTTTCCATAATGCTTGCCTTTCCACATGATGAATTAGAGTAGATTTGAAAATTTTGGTGCTTGTGTTAGGGTTATTAAAAGTTCTAAAGCTTTAGTTGGTTTCCCTGTTGCTTGAAAAAAAAATAGTTTAGTTGGGGGGTCAGAGTGATAGTACAGCTGGTAGGGCGTGTGCCTTGCATGTGACCGACCTGGGTTTGATTCCTGGCATCCCATATGGTCCCCGAGCATTGTCAGGAATAATTCCTGAGCAGCGAGGAGCCAGGATTGACCCCTGGGCATCTCGGGTGTGACCCAAAAAAAGCAAAAAAAAAAAAAAAAATAGTTTAGCTTTATTGGATATTATAGGTTATTTTAATCCATAAGGTTGCTTTTGTTAAATTTTCATGCATTTATCAGTTTGTTATTTTGTGATTACCTTTATGGACCTTGTTTAAAAAAAGAACACACCATGGTAGCTAAAACGGTATATATTCTCTGCACAAAGCAAACTTGCATGTCTTGGTTACTAGGGATAGATGGCCTTGGAAAGATAACCGTTCGGGAGCATATGTCTCTTGTTGAATTGGCAGTTGTTCAGTTTCAAAGCAGAGGATAAATGTAGGGAAACTATTTACATGTATGTGTGAAGGGACATATTTATCAGCTAATTTGCTTGCCAATAAAGTTGTACCATCTCTTCTCAAAATATCTGATACTGTATTGAACATAGTTTAGTGATAGGCCGCCAGATGCCTGCGTGAACTGTTGAGAGTCCTTAAAATCTTTTTGAATTTTATACTGAGGAAAATCTGTTCATGTTGTCTTTTCAGTTTATCCTAATTGATTTTTTTTCTAAGTTACCCTGTCTTTAGACATTTTGTTAGTTGAGTTTATTTAACTGTATTTTTTTGACTGTCTAGCTTTACTTGTATTAGTTATTGTGTAGTTGTCATGAATATGTATTGACTACTGTCTTACTGAGCTTTCTGTAATATGGCCTGTCATCAGATTATCACAATATTTCAAGAGCAGTGCTACATGGGGATCCACACCGAGCTTTTGTACCTATGCAGGTTTGTGAAGATATGACAAACAGTGGCTGTTGTGCTGTGTGCATTGGCCTTGTACTATGGATTTTGAAAACTAAATAATACACTAGAAATTTATGTGGTACAAAGAGAATATTCTGGTGCTCTGGAGATGTTTCTTAAGCACAGGTGTTCCATCTCTCATGGAATCCTTAGAATGTTTCTGTGTCCCCTTACGCAACCCAGGCTCTGTAATGCCCTCCTAAAGCTGCCTCCCCACCCATTCCCCTGTGTCTGTGCCCCCGTTTTTTCCCCATTGTGCTTTGGCACACAGGCCCTTCTGGTCCCACTGTTTCCAGTTGCCCACCTGTACTACGTTGACTGCTTGATGAACTCATGCCCATCCTAACTTGGCTTCATAAATCTTCTCAACAAGCTTTCTCTCTCAGTAGGGCTAATTTTTCTGCCTCTCCCCTCCCCCCAATTGCATCACTGTGAGTGATTGTTTATTTGCATGTCTTCTGGTCCTTTCCCTAAACTATCAGCTCTTTGTGTGGGTGAAGTCTAAATCTTTAGCTGCTGGTCTCCTCTGACAGGCACTCCATAAATATTTGTTAGGTTGGCCTCAACTATTGTTACTTCCTCTGAGATACCAGGTGGTTAGGCTTTGCTGTTTTTGTTCTGGATAAACTCTCTCTGTGTGTTAGCTTCATGTATTAACTCGAGATACTATTTGTCTCTTTCATACTTACTTCCCAGAACTCAAGGACGAGAAACAAGTTTGTACTAATTTTTCAGTCCTCTTGTAAATACAGTGGTTGACACAGCATTTCAAAGCGTTGTTTGTTCAGCTCACAAACTGATTTGAACTTCGTGGTCCTTAACTGGTCCTTCCCGAAGGTTGAGTGAAACCACCACCCAGATACTGTTTCTAGAATGCCAAGCAGTGGTTCTTAATGTTTTTGGCTTCAGAGAAACATCCACCATCTGTTGAAAGTTGAATAGTTGCTTTAGAAATCCAGCCATTCACTTCAGCATCAAGGAATTCATCAAGTGCTGAAGTCAATCACACATGCTTCAGATCTGTGGGTCTGGCTATGAGTCCTTTCCTCTCCAGTATTGTGAGTGCTGCCATGTTCTCAAACATAGGACTAGAGAGTTGATGGTGATTATAATAATGATAGTGACAGTGAAAACAACCAGCATTTGCATAATGTTCTATAGCCTATAGGTATTTCTATATACCTTAGATGCCGTGAATCTTACATATGCTTAAAACACTGTATTTCATGTGTTCATTTTGAATGTGGTAGATAAACCTTTACCAGACAAATAAAAGTTGTTTTTCTGTATATTTGTTCATGTGCTTAAAATGGTGCAAGAAGAAAGAGGGCATTTATTTTTTCTTTGTGGGTCATACCCGCGACACTCAGGGGTTACCCCTGGCTCTTCGCTCAGGAAATACTCCTGGCAATGCTCTCGGGACCATATGGGATGCCAGGGACGGAACCCAGGTCCCTCCGCGTGTGCAACGCAAACGCCCCTTCCCGCTATGCTATCGCTCCGACCCCAATTTTGTTTTTAGGGGAAATGATCTGTAATTTTTATAAACCTGTATCAGATAACTTTTTCTCCCCTTTATGATGTGCAAGGCAATTAAAATAACAGTTATAATTATGCTCTGTTGATCCCCACATTCAAATCTGAAAGTAAGAAGCTAGCAGTGCTGGAGGGCAGGTCTGAATCTTTAGTCTTGTAGGTTTACCCTGGAAGACCATCAGTGCTTGTTGTCTTTTATACTGTTGTTTATTAATAGTCTGTCACAAACCTCAAATTCTCAGTAAGTTCTTTGACAAACTGGGTTTTTTGGGGGGCAGGGCTTGGGCTATACCCAAGCCGTGCTCAGGGGTCACTTCTGATAAAACTCCTGGGACGTAAGAGGTACCAAGGATCGAACCAAGGTCACCAGATGCAAAGCAAGTGTGGTACCTCCTGTACTTTTCTCCAGCTCCAGGAAACGTTTTTCAGATGTGCTCTGTTGATTATATCCTCAGGGGGGATAGAGAAGTGTTATATGGGCCATAGGTCTGCATGTTCTTTTAATAAACAGCCAGAACTGCTCTTCCACTTTCCCATACCTCTAACATGGCTCAGACAAAAGAATCAGAACTATATTCATGCAAAACTTGCTTGCAGATTACTTTGAATTATATTTTGCTCTCTCAAGAAGTACCCTTATTTTGTCATACTTAGCACCAAAGTCTAGAATTACAAGTTCTAAATTCTCTGGTTTTCTAGAAGAGTATATTGGGTAAGGGATTGTTTTCTTCAGTGACAGGCTAGTGTTATTGCCTCTATCATTCTTCCAATATGTATATTTTATTTCTCAAAAAGCATTTATTTTAGCTACACCAGTGATGCTCAGGGCTTGTTTCACCTCTGTGCTCAGGGATCCTCCTGGCGGGGCTCGGGGAGACCATATTGGGTGCAAGGCAAGCACTCTCTGCGTTCTGTACTAGCTCTCTGGCCCCCAAAAGTTTCATTTTTAAAAAACTGGACGTTTTGACTATGCTGTAACTTCAACCCCTTCACAGTGATTTTCAGCAAAGGACGCTTTATCCTGTTATGGCACTTCCTGTCATGACATCTGGTGCCTAGAGAACGGGCATTGCCCGGCTGACCTGTTTATTCATGTTGTACCGCTCTCTTAAGACCTAACGTTTAAGGCACAGACCCCACCCCCCACCACACACACACACACACACACAGATCTGCACACACCCCATACAGGTTTGGGTATCGACCCAATCTTTCTGTGAGAGAACCGAAGTTCTACTATGGGGAGTTCAGGACCATTTTTTCCGAGGCTGTGTTGTGGGCCGTCGGACATCTCACCACATGCCCGGACCATCTCCCTGCTTTCCTTAGAGGCTGTATGCATTGTAGGCCAGCTTATGTCTGTCCTCACCCATTCTGAATGCCGTAGAACTTTTGTCTGAAAGAGGTGGGAAATAAATCTTTTGTTTTTAAGGATGAAGGTTGAATAATCCATTTCCATTGTAAATTATTTAGCAGGAATTTGAACTCTTGAAGGACTGAGAGCTGTAGTACAGGTGTGTGAGGCCCTTTCCTTGGATCCTCAGTGCAGTCAGGAGTAAACCCCAAGGAGCTTTCTCAGTTTCCAGAGTCCCTTAAGCATAGAGCAGTACCGACCAGCCAGTCAGTATTTGATGTTTCACAGTGTATGGTTCCCTGAGCACATGCTGTTCTGCCACTGCCAAGCTCCCTTCCAAAAAAAAATCAGTTTTTGACTTTTAGATTAGTTGTGTTTAAAAGGAAATTTCTGGTGTATTTATTGACTGGTTTCCTAAAGCTTATAGAGAAGTTCTTCTAGAGATTCAAAGAGTGTTTTTCGGAACTAAGGTTATTGAGTTAATTAAATTAAGGACATAGTGAGATTCCTTTTTAACAAAAAATACTTGTATTTCATCAGGTTCTTGATCACTTCTGTTAATGGTGCCTGTTACTTAAAGTAATGCCTTCTATAGCCTGGTTGACTTGAGGAACATTCACTGATCAGACTATTTTAAGGAGAATATATAAAAGCTATCACTATCACTATCACTATCTCCTGTTAATCATCTATTTGCTAGAGCGGGCACCAGTAGTGATAGTGACAAGAGTATGCTACCTGCAAGGCAAGCCTGGCAAGCTGCTCGTTCGTATTTGATATGCCAAATACCAGTAACATTTATATTAGGTCATTCCCATGACCTAATATGTGGTTTCAGGCTCTTTATGTTCCTGGAGCAAGCGGATGCCTTTGGGTTCTACTAGCATGAGACAGGACATATGGAGATATTACTGGTGCCCGCTCTAGCAAATAGATGATTAACGGGAAGATAGTGATAGTGATATAAAAGCTAAGACTATTCACTTCACTGTAGTGAAGCATTTTTTTTTGGTCTTTGCCTTCTTGCTGCTGAGAAGCCCTGAAGTTGAAACTTCTCATCCATGTGAGAGAGCTGCTGGTAGTTTGTTTAACTTTGTTTTTCTAAATTATACGAAACTCCTAGGTTGATTATAGGAAAGACATAAAACCTGCACGGAAGTAGTTTTTCAGTGAATTTGGGTAGAGATCTGTTCAGAGGAGGTAAATTTAGTGCTGGAAGAAAGTTGAGCTCTAGAAGAAGGGAGGAGATAATATCTAGCTTGCATGAGGTTTGATGGGGAAAATTGGACACTCTGTGGAGTAAGTAAGTGGTGAGAACCGACCCAAAGCTGAATTGCGACTTCCTAGCTTTGGGTCGATATTCTAGACTGGAGGATATCGTAGTGAGCTGTGTGTTAAACAGCAGTATTCCCAGCCTTAGTGGGAAACAGGCCTCCCTGATAAGTGGCTGGGTAACCAGCTAATTAAGGTTGTGATTCTGTGTACTGGCAGTTTGGACTAGACTTGGGTGCCGGTTTCCTTGGCTGGTTTCAGCGAAGCTCACTCATGTGTTGGATCAGCTGCTCAGTAGCTTGGTTCTGTGACTGTAAGCTGGGTCCATGTTGGCTACGCCTACGAGGTCCAGCCTTGCCTGACGTTACTCACATGAGAGGCACAGGGGTTCACAGGTACAAACTGGGCACCAAGATTCCTTGTGACCTGCCTGCAGAACTCAAACATGGCTGGAAGCTTTGTCTCCATCCATCGGCCCTACAGAAATCTCCTTCCAGGAGATTCTTTTCAGATACTAAATATACAGAAGAATGTTAATGCTTTTGAAACTTTTTGTCTGTGAACGTATCTGTAGTTTCTTAAATTTCTCTGGAATCTAGAATACTGGATGGAGAAAGATACTGTAGTGAAAGGGGATGTCTAGATCACACCTGACTCCAGTGTTTAAGAGAGCGGACAGACAGAAGGAGCAGAGTCTAAGGGGACCTTCAGGTATACCAGTGTTATGAGTGAGGGTATAGCGTAGACCCCAAACGCAGATTCAACCGAGCTGAAAACATGAGATCTGAGTGGCAACCACTGAAACTTTGAAATGTGCCTGTCAAGCTGACAGGCGGGGTGGAAAGGGGGGTTGGGCGGTGAGACTCTGGAAACACTGGTGGGGAGATTGGTGTTGAAGTATTTTGTGTGCTTAAAATGCAACTGTCAGTGACTTTGTAAATCATGGCTCTTTAATGAAATTTTTAAAAAACAGTGTATCTTTCATAGGAAGCAGTACTTAAGTTTTTAATGATGTCAAACATTTCTTTGTATTCAAACCTTTTAAAATTTATTTTTAAACATATTTACATACAAATAAGCGAGAGCATAAGCAGAGATAACCAGGAGCATGCAGGAAGTCCAAAGATACCAAAACATTAGCATTCCTCCTTTTCAGTTTGTTTCTCATAAAGATTCCTTGCCCTGTAGGGCATTCGAGAATACCAATTTCTGAACAATATTTTAATAAGGAAAGAGAAGATACAGCTAAAGGTAGCAAATACCCTTTGGCTTCCAGATGTTATTTTTATATTAGGATCACTTTTCTTGCTAATTTGTTGGAAATTATTCATTTATTACTTTCCTTAGAGGATAAAACGACTTGAAGAAAATGGAATGGGAAGTAGATGGGAGGTTTGTGGTACATGAAAATAGAAATTGAATAGGGAGAGAATATGTAATGCATATTGGGTATCTTTAGGCTTCACCTGAAGTATCTTTAGACAGATAAATGCAAAGTATCTTTATGCTGATAAATGGGAATGTGTTAAAAAATAACTTCGAGGTATATTTTATTGCCTTGTAGTTCCGCACTGAATGTAGTTTGTTTATCATTGTCATGGGTCATATAGTCAACAGACTCAGTCAGAAAACGGTCCACATGAGTTGAAACAGTTGTCAAGACTCAAAACTGCTATTACACTTCTCAGTGTTTCTTCTGCCTGGAAATGTCAGCAGTTGCTCTCTTTGACTTACAATGGGGAAGTAAACTTGATCATCTTTAGCAGACTCTTAGAGAAGATGTAATACAATTCCTTCAACAGGGAAGACGAAACATGTAAAAAATCATTAATATGCTAAAGAAAATAATTGACTTCAATCAGGGGACTCGCTTGAGAAGAAGCCAGTCACCATTAAGTATCAGAATGGACATCTTGTCTTGTTTTTCGTCTGGGCCTACATCAGTGATGCTGTTGGGCGTGTGTGTGTTTGGGGAACCATGGGTGCTGGAGATGGAATCTGGGCTCCTGCAGGCATTGAACTGTCTCTGTGGCCCCCAGGGTCTTATTTCTTAGAAAATTCTTCCATGGGATGAAAATTAGACTCTGTAGCAGAAGTTTAGTTGACAGATATCATAAGAAAACTAATTGAGAAATGCTGACCTAGAATTTGATAGTTCAATAAATTGGGAGTCTTGAATCTAGCACACAGATCGTTTGTTTGTTGGGTTTCTTTTTTGTTTCTGGGTCACACCTGGCACTGCTCAAGGACTACTCTCGGCTTAGTGCTTGGGATTCACCCTTGGTTGTGCTCGGGAACCAGCAGATCATTTTTATTTTACATAAATAGAATAAATTTTAAATAAAGCAATGTCTTCTTACCTGTTTTGTACAGGTGATCCTGCATTAAAGTGAATCAGTACAATTATGTGCATTCAAGTACAAGACAGAACAATTCATACACCATAAAACCATTTAGGATTTTATTTTAGCTTACAAGGGCCCAGATGAAAAGTGGTACCAGATTTTTTCTGTTCTGTTTCTGGGTCAGACATGATGGTTGCTGGGGCCTGTGCTTGGCTCTGCTCAGGAGTGACCCCTGGCCATACTGGGCACCATATGTGGTGCCTGGGATTCAAAACAGAACCTGGCCACTGCGGCCATGTGCAAGGCAAGTGGCTGACCGCCTGTCCTCTTTCCAGGCCCAGCAGAATTTCATAATTTGATAGCAAATCTTCTAAGTTCTTCCAGTGTTTACTTTCATTTAAATCTTCAAAGGAGCCAACCAAGCACACGCTGAGTATGACTCAGTAATACTGCCCTCAGTAGCCCGGGCTGTGCGTGTCATTTGAATTATACTGGTCACCACAATAAAACAAACATAATTTAATGTAGTTTATTTGAAACAGTATCTCAGAGTATCATTTTTAGCATTAATCACCATAAGGAACCAGTGAGATCTTTTCCTCCTTCATTCCATATGGAGCTTTCAGATTCAGTGTGTATTTTATACTTACCAGCACACACATTTGGATTAAGCCCATTTCAAGTGGCCATTGCACCATTGTTTGTTTCAGAGATTTGTGTTATGTTCCACTGGTTTATAGAATACAGTCATCCTGCTGGTATCCACAGGCAGACTGGTTGAAGAACCCACCTCAGAAACGCAAATCCAGGGCTCGTAAAGTCCCTTATAAAAAGGTGCACATGCCAACTGTACCCTTCTTTCCATAGGGGATAAATTGCCTCTAGATTACCTTCAGTGCCAGTGTATGTGAATGCTGTGCCTGTAGATCTACTGAATTGTTTAGGGAACAGTGATGAAAAAAACAAAACAAGTATTCAGTTCTGATACAATCACGTTACTGCATAGTGAACGTTTTTGATCGGGCTGGTTAAAGCCAGCATAGAAACACTGGGCCAGTTTTATCCGTGCACTTCAAGCACAGCTCCTTCGCCAAGTGGAGGTGATGCCTCAAGACCCAGCCTTTGTGATAGCTTGCTATACCCTGGTATCGGGAGGTGGAAAGAGTTAAGTGCTTCTACACGTTGAATTTAGTGTTGTGTGGCTGCCAGACAGACACTCTTCTCATGGCATTTAGTGGGGACATTAAAAACCCATCAGACTGGTGTTGCAGAAAATTTCTTTGTCAGTGATACTGGCGGCGTAGATTCTGGCATGACTTTTAAAATATTTTAGTCAAACAGTTCTCGTGATGTTAAACTAGTGTCGCAGTTAGACGGAAACTCATTTAGTAATGGTTTCACTTGGGCTCTGCATGGTTTCACTTGGGCTCTGCTCTCTCTTGCTTTGTTTTCATGGATGTAGAAAACAGCCCAAGCTTAATTGCAAATTAAAACTTATGTTAAAAGTTGTTCACCGGTAGCATACATGACATTTTAGTGAGTCTGTCTTTGAGGTTAGACAACTATTGTTAAAATTTCCCCATTCAGATTGTTATTAGGCGTGTCAGAGTTGCTGTTAGTACTTTGTTCTAATTTGGCTTGACATGAGAGACGCAAAAATTTTTTTATTGTGAAAATATGTGTTGTAAGATGTTGTTTTGCAGAGTAATTTTCCAAAAGATTCTAGAGGGCTGCTGTACCTATTTTCAAGGGAAGGAAAAACTCAGCAATTTCCAGCTTCCCATGGATATATAGCACTGTTAAATCTGAGGAATTGAGTTTTTAAACTTTGCTTTGGAGTTAGGGGCAGTCATCAAACAGAGAGTTTTCTGTTAATTTGCCTTTTGCAGTTGTTATGCTGTTCTTCCAGTGTCTTATTTTCAGGTTTTGAATTTTTTTCTGTGTAAAGTCTGGGTTGCGCCTCTAGGGATGAGTTTCCCACTCATTTTTATGCTGGTTGTGCTACTTACCCGTGGCATTTAAATGACTGCAGGCTGTTAAAACCTGCAGTGCCATCTTGCCGCCCTCCCTCAAGTCTACCTGAAACACCATTGGAGCTAGGCAGTTTCCCATCAGAAGTTGTGAATGAAGCTTGAGTAAATGTGTTTATTTTGTGCTTGCTGCTGCAGGCTGGGAATCTGCTGAAGCAACTGAAGTTTTTTGTTTTCTTTTTTAACCCGGGGTGGGTGAGGGGGAGCCATCACAGTGACAGGTAAATAGCATTCTTTAGTAAGGCTTGAACTCTTCTCCCCCTTCCCTTCAGTTCTTCTGGGTTGTTGAATGTAAGGATTGTCTTGCTGGGAACCCTGTGGCGTGGGTCACTGCAGGGTTGGCTGAAAACAGAGCTGCCCTGGGGCCATTTCCCGGCAGGGGACGTGCTGAAGCCCCAGTGAAAGGGCCACGTGGGGGCTCATGATTACCTTATGAACAGGGATCGCTTCTAGGCAGCGAAGTCCATATTAAGGACCTATTAACTTCTTCAGGCTTTTTTTCAAATTGTAAAAGCACTTGGGTGTAAAGGGATAATAAGAGGAAATTGTTGCCAAAGCCTCTGAAGGTGCATTTTTTTTCTTTTTGGCCACGTCTCTGTGGGTGCATCTGTTCATTTGCAAATTTATTTCCTGCTGGGCCATCTATAACTTTTGAAGTTTCCTGAACATTTTAGAAGGCAAGTTTAAAAATGATTACATAATGTAGATTCTTTTCTTTGAATGATTGATTCTTCCTAACTTTTGGGCAAAATCAGAATAGAACTACCTGCTTTTAAAATATGAGCTTTATTTTCCAGTAGAAAAACTTAGAAGTTAGAGAACATGAAAATCATTTAAAGAAGGAGGGAAAAGTCTTAAACTAATACCATACTATTGAAATTTTCTAGACACCCAGGTGATATGGTAATGACATCGCCCACTTTTTTGAGCATTTAATTTGTTGCTTCTCTTCATCCTAGCATAAATTCTAATGAGTGGATTTACTGTGTGGTAGCAAAACGCTCAGAAATCTTTTTGATTCTAAACAGATAGCTACAGTTGTATTCAGAAATACTCAAAGTCTCAGTAGTTTGAGGACTCATTTCTGCATTCTTGCTGCCACTGAATGTTTAGATTTAAGGACAGAAACCCAAAGTCATCAGAATTATTGGTGGGAAAAAAATAACATTCAGCAAACTGTCATAATAGACAAAGTGCTTATTAATTTTGTGGCACATACTTATGGTTATGTGTTTGAAAATTCTTGTTTTTATAAACAAACTTTCGGAGAACCCAGTACTTTGAACTTAATTTTTAAAGATCTCTGTCCCCAGTGGAATCTTAATATTTTTATATTAATTGATGTTTATTTAAAAACAAAGTATCGTTATATGCCAGGAAAAGCTCATGAGGAAAAACAAGTAAACTGGACTTTGCTTTTTTAACTTCGTTTGGTTAGATACTACTAATTTGAAGCATCTGCTTAAGAAGAATTTTTTGAGTTTCAGCTTTGATGTGAGAACTTTTCAAATTAAAATGCCTTTCTACTGTTAAACCCAAGAATAGAATTTCTCTGTTCCCTCTGTGGGAAGGAGATTGTATATTAATTTCACTGTCTTGTGTCCATGGATAATGTACACTCAGCACAACAGTGGTTTAGGACAAATTATCTTATTTATGGGATTGTTTGAGAACAGATAATCCAAGATCTGTTATCAGGTGATAAACAGTTTCTTGGCAGTTGTTATCTCACATACTTGGGAAAGACTGAAACATTTCTGTTCAAAACATAGTTGGGCATAGCACAGTTTAAAAAAAATTGAACAAAGGGAAGAAGTTTTAAGTTGATTGCTTAGGCAGTAGAAAAAGACAATTGAATGTTAAAATTAAATTTTAATTGCTTTGAAACTTCATTGAGATGAAAAGATTTTTTAAGAGCTAGCGGTTGCATTTAAACAGATCAGGTCCAGATGTTATTACATGCACATTTAAATAGGCTGAGGTGACTTTATTGGACCCTTGGGAGTAAAAGCCCACTCACACAGAACTTGGAGAATATTTTACTCTAGGTTCTCGTTGTCTTGCCTACTTATTATTGCGGTAACTCATAGAAATTGCATCTTAGAGTAGGATTTGCCCGTGAAGTGGTAAAGATGGGAGGGAGGGAGGTATACAGGGCGGGGCGTGGGGGGACTAGTGGCTTCTATTGGTAGAGAAGAAAGTGCTCCGGTAATTATGATACAGAAAACTTTTTTTTTTTTTTTGCCTTAAGTGCCTTAGGGACTCATTCTAATGGCTACAGTCCTGAATGGATGCATCTTTAATCATCTGGAAGTAAGAAATCCATTATTTTTCTAAACCAGACAGTGGTCCTCTGTTTTAATGGAACAGTTGGTTGATTATAGCTCTTCAGGGCTTTATTTCCCAGAGCTTACTTCTCCATCATATTTGAATTGGAGCTCTAAAGGTATTTGTTATAAGGAAAGCAGAGTCCCAAGAATATAGAACTGGGATCTGAAGTCAATTAATTTATTTTAGTTTTTGGTATTGACACAATCAGGTGTTTAACTGTGTGGAGTTCCTTCTGATACTCCCACACCCTTGGTGCTTAGAAATGGGCCAGTATCGACAAGCACACAAGCACATCTTTGATATGTTATGATGCAGTCTTGAGAGCAGAAAAGAGAATTTAGGATCTGCAGATGTTTTTCTTTTTGATACAGAGAATAATGCGTCTCATTTAAACTGAAGGGGATAAAATAGTCTGCTATGGAAGTTAACACAAAGTTTCACAGGTTTTCACAGTAACCAGATGTATACTGGCTTTATGGAAGTCATCTGTTTTAATTATAGAGATGGAAATTTACTAGCCAAATGCTTCAAAAGAGCTAGAAGGCGCCTCTGAGATATATTTAAAGGAAAAGTTAGCTGGGATAAAAGAAAAAAAAATTGAATGTATAATCCTTAGCTAATAACCAGAAACACTAAAAGCAGTGCCAGGCACTATTGGTTTGTAAAATCTGCTACGATTTTAAGAAAATCTAAACAGAGAATTTTCAATGTCCCTACTTCAAAAAAAAATAAAAAAGCAGAACAAAGCTGGAGAAGGCGAAGTTTGGTTTTCCTATCAGCTTTCTCATTGTAGTGATTAATGTTCTCTGATTACAGTTCTTTATCAACTATTTGAAATTTTATTTAAGGACGCAAGTGCTTTATTAAAGCCTATTCATTCATGAAATGTAAAGCTTGTTCATTCTTTCCTTGTGAGCAGAGCTTCATGTGAAAAATGAAGCTTTGCCTTTTTGCAATGCTTTGTTTGATCTAAGTAAGGTTAATGCCCTTGGCATGCCCTTCCTGTAATGAAAGAACAGTGAGGTGAATGAAATTCATGCCAGATAAGACAGGAATGTGCTTCTTGGCTCCCTTCTTTCATTTTTTGTCTTGGAGACTGGTTATATACTTCACCTTTCTTGCCCAAGGGATCAGGGTGGTGGTTGACTTTCTTCCTTTCTGAGACAGGTTTTCATACTCAAGTGGAATTGCCTATTGCATTCCTGAAATTCACAATCTGATGTTTGTTTATAAGTTGCCAAAAATAGAAATTGACATTTTCAATTACAATGGATGTGGAGTAGTAAATGAAAATCATACCAATTTTGTTTATTAGGTTATCCTATTTGAAGGTTACTCTGTCTTTAGATATGCAATTGTTTGGTTGCCTTTTTTTGTGTTGCAACTGGCAATGCTCAGGACTTACTCCTGGCTCTGCACTGAATAATCACTCCAGGCAGTGTTCAAGGGACCATATGGGATGCCAGGGACCAAAACCTGGGTCAGCTGTTCTAGTCCCTACATATGTAAATTTTTGCCTACTTTTACTAACTTTTTTCTTTTCGCTTTTGGGTCACACCAGGTGATGCTCAGAGGTTGCTCCTGGCTCTTCACCCTACTCCTGGCTGTGCTTGCTTGGACCATATGGGATGCCAGGGGATTGAACCCAGGGTGGCCTCATGCAAGGCAGATGCCCTACCCGCTGTGCTATTACTCCAGCCCCAACTTCTTCAAGTTCTCTGTCTGCTGCCAATTACTACTGGTGGGTGCTGAAGAAATAGCACAGTGGGTTGGGCACTTGGCACAAGGCAAGCCTGGAATCCAGCCCCAGTACCACATATGCCCCCCAACAGACCCCCATGTCTGATCCTTGAGCACAAGAATAAGCTTTGAGCTTCTCCTGGAGTGGTCCCAAACCCCCAAAACAATCAGCAACCACAAAAAAAAAAAACCACAGAGGTGTGTGTGCATCAAAAATCACAATAAAAAAAAAAAACAGTTACTGCCGGTAAGGCATGGGGAGGGGAGGGAGGGAGGAGGAGGAGGGAGGGAGGGAGAGAGAGAGAGAGAGAGAGAGAGAGAGAGAGAGAGAGAGAGAGAGAGAGAGAGAGAGAATAGTGTGTGTGTGTGTGTGTGTGTGTGTGTGTGTGTGTGTGTGTGTGTCTAGCCTACCTACCTGGAAGTTAATGGATAACATGGCATCATTCAGTGTGAAGGAATGCTGATTGCTTTGAAAAACACATGGTAATTAACTTAAAATATTCTTGGAAGAAGTTTGTGTAGTTTTTTCATTTTCTTCAAAATGGGCCAGGTGTCACTTCTGCTTTCTGAGCATTGGAATGTTCAGGTGTGGAGGGCAGGCCCAGTCTTCATTAACAGGAGCTGGTGTATTGGTGAGCGCCAACAGGAAATTTCCAAAAGCAGTTTCCCTCATTTTGCAGCTACCTACAGCTTGACCTTTTAAACTGCACTGGAGCAGTAGGGGTACAGTGGAACCTTATTATTGCATTGGATACGGTGTAATTGGAGGGGCAGGCTTAGTCTACATAATTATTGTTACTGCTACTGTTTTGGAAGGGAAATATTTAAAAGTTTTTTGAAAGAGAAGATAATGTAGTTTATTTTGTCAAATGTGCATGGTTCATGATGACCATTATAATTAATAACAGATTTGTAAGGCGATTATGGAATAACCTATTTCTTAACAAAATTTCTTACAAGATTCTTACAAGATTTGTAAGGATTTCTTACAAACCTGATGTATTCTTAAAAACCATAACTATAATATATTAACCATAATATATTATGAAACAGGTAAGCATATATTTGTAGTTCTGTTGAAACCTGGGGTTCCCAGCTTAGTTGGGCTATTGCCCACTTTTCAGAAAAGAAATTACTTAGAATCCCAGTGGAAATCTACTTTTGTTAAGAAAACAGGAAATTTAGTCAATTGCACCCAAAGCTTGCCCTCTGGATCAGCCCAGCACCCTGCCACCTGGGAACAATGTCACACACTTTGGGAAGCAAATACTTGTTCAGTAATTTGTGTATGCGAATTATGAGTGTTGGCTAAATGGAATTAGTGAAGTTCCCATATGCCAGCTCATATTCCAGGCCAACTTTATGCCAGGCTCCCTGCAGGACTTATGTGGCAGCTGGTAACCATTGTTGACCAGGAGAATGGAAGGAAAACATACCAAGTAGTGGGTTCTGCAAACCAACCTTACTGTTTGGTGACACTTGGTTACGAATATGAACCCATGAACAAATATGAACCTATGAACCCACCCATAAAAGTGCTCTGTGACCCATTCATATCACTGTATCACTGTCTTCCCGTTCATCATCGATTTGCTCGGCGGGCACCAGTAACATCTCCATATGACCTGTCTCATGCAAGTAGAGCCCAAGGGCACCTGCTTGCTCCAGGAACATAAAGAGCCTCAAACCATACCATCAGGTCATGGGAAGGAGGTCTATAATTGTTACTGGTATCTGTCATATAAAATACGACACGGGTAGCTTGCCAGGCTCTGCCGTGAGGGTAGCATACTCTTGTAGTCATCTCAAAATCCAGCATTATTGATGAACCTGAGCCGGGCTGTGATAGGCTGGTCTGCTGGGTGGACTTCTGATGAGGGGAAGTCCAGATGTGGAAAATGGAGGTCCTCATGGAGTGGGGGGGGGGTCGTCTGGCTTGTGAGGCTCTAGTGGGGTGGCGGGCCAGGACTAGAACCTGCCATCCCTCCTGGGCGCCTCATGAGCGGCTGGGCACATAAGAGCCAGTAGCAGCTCTGCCCCATGTCTGTCTCTGGATCAGCATACCTATACTGGACCGGATTAAAAAGATTGCAGCAGGATGGATCTCCGATGAGCCAGGCTGTGATAGGCTGGTCTGCTGGGTGGAATTCTGACAAGGGGGAAGTCCGGATGTGGAAAATGGAGGCCCTCATGGAGTGGGGGTCGTCTGGCTTGTTCACTAATAAAAATTTATATTGACTGGAGGAACACCCATTCATAAAGCATTGAATACCAGGAGCACATTTTTTTGTTTTGGTCCACACCCAGTGATACTCAGGGTTTTCTCCTGGCTCTGCACTCAGGAATCTTTCCTAGCAGTTCCTGTGTGTGTGTTGGGAGGGGGTGGGGGTGGGGGGACAAGACTGTATGTGATGCCTGGGGGATCTAAACCAGGTCTGCCATATGCAAGGCAAACTCCCTCTCCTCTGTACTATTGTTTCAGCCCCCAAAACCAGAAGAGTTTTTAAAAACCTTTATTTTAAAGACAGCTTCATGCTTATGTGTCCAAAAAATCTTGAGTTAAAAGCATTTACAGATCTCAGTAATTCAGAAGCTGTTTATATACATACACACACACACACACACACACACACACACACATATATATATATATATATATATATATTGCTTTTTGCTTTTTGGGTCACATCAGGCGATGCTCAGGGGTTACTCCTGGCTCTGCACTCAGGAATCACTCCTGGCGGTGCTCGGGGGACCATATGGGATGCTGGGGGATCGAACCCGGGCCGGCACAGGCCTGCTGCATGCAAGGCAAACGCCCTACCTGCTGGGCTATCACTCCGCCCCAGCTGTTAATATTTTGACAAGAATGTTGGAAGGCATGATTCATGTTCTTGTACCTACCTAGGGACCATCATTTTCTTCTGTCCTTAATGTTCATCATGGCACATTGGGAACATTATGTCCCTCTATGATATTAATACTTCTGTACATTAAGTGTTACAGGTTAACTTTTTCTGGCTCTGTTTGAGAATGGCCCCGGATCATGTTTTGGGGGGACAGTATGTGGTACCAGGGCTTAAATTGGGGTCTACTGCAGCAAGGCAAGTGCCTTGCCCTCTTTCCTGTGTTTCTGAGTCCTGGATTTACTATCACTAATGTAAAATTTATGCTTAAAAAAGGAAAAAAAATAGTAACCCTGGTATATTCTAGGAATTACCTTCATAGAATACATTTTAGCTGAGAAACCTGTAATTACTTCTGGTAACTTGATGAAATTTGAGTAGAATTTGTTTCAAACCAATGAGGATGAGGTAGTGTCTGTGGAGAAGAAAGACTATACTCTGACAGAAATTGCGTATTTCTCTTAGTTTTACCATGTCATATTTGAAATAAGGCTTGATGATGTTTTATCAAAGTAGGTTCTGAGCTTTATTGGCTATTGGGGAAGAGTTTTATGACAGACCTTAGCAACTACTTCAGAATTGATTGATGCAGTATATGTTTAACATTTTTATTAGTCGGTTGAAATGACTTATTTATGAATCTCTTGAAAATGTTACCACAAGGGTTTAAATTCACTTGCCTTAGCAAGATTCATTTCAGACCACTTGTAATATTTTAGCTACCTGGTTTTGAAGTCATTTTTTTTTTTATTTCACCTTGCTGGGATTGAATCTAGGGCCTCACTTAATACAGGTGATAAGCTCTATCTCAGAACCCACTTTTTAGTTGTTTTGAAATCATTTGAATAGTAGGTCTGCAACACTACTTGTTAATATGATTTTTGTGAACCAGTTTTCTCTCTAGAGTAATAGTCACGACCTTGTAAGTAAATATAGAGGCTAGGGGTTAGGTCCTACACTTCTTTAGGAATCTTTCTGTTTGCGTATTGGGCCATACCCAGCAATGCTCTGGGATCCTTCCTGGTGGCACTTGGGGACCAAGTGAGGTGCTGGGGATTGTCCTGGATTGGCTCACGGAAGGCAAGCCCCTTGCCTGCTGTATCATCTCTCTGGTGCCAGCAGTAAATAATCTTGATTTAGCTTTGGGTTTTCAAGCATCAAAATAGTAGTTGTCATTGTCTTTGTTTTTAACGACTGGATTCTGTAACATTTATTCCACCCCTTGTATACACAGGAAACAAGGGCCTCTTGGGAGTAATCACTTGGTAAAGGTCACACATTTATTAAAATGCAAAGTTGGATCAGTTAACAAGACTTTTGTTAGAATGGTTGATTATTTTTCTTGAAGGCTAGTGCATTTGAAAAATAGATTCAAAGAAGAAAACTTTCATACTTTGGAAATCCCGTTTTTTCCTCTCCATTTCTGAAATCAGTGATGTTCTTGGCTAGTGACTGGGATGTGTGGTTAAGTCAGAGTTCATGGGATCATCATAATGATCCCAAGATCATTATGGGCCAGGAGTACTTTTCAGTGTTCTTAGAATCGTGAACTCTGAGAGAGCATCAGTCTTTTTAACAAATAACGTATCATCCACAAAATCACTAGGAAAAAGGTAGCGTTTTCTTTTCCACCAACCCTTCGAAGGTTAATGGTTGAATAAGGAGACAGATTTATCCTTGAGACTTTAACTGAATAATTTTTTTTAAAAATCACTTTAAAAATGATCACATTTGCTAACAGGACATCTGCTCTTTGGACCAGTCAGTATATTTGATACTCTGTCATGTGCTGTGTGAGGCTTACTTAGAAATGCCAATCGTTTTTAAAATAACATGACCTTAGTTTGTATTTAGTTTGTGGAAAAGGTATTTTTGGGAAGATTGGGAATAATTTTAAAAAATTGGGAATAATTTTAAAGATTATTTAAAAATAATCTTTTCAAATATGCATTTCCATTTATGTCCTTATCATTTATTTATTGAGGAAGATTGATTTCTTAATTTATACTTTGAAAATTTTATTTTTACATTATACCTTAAGAAGCTTGTGTGCTTTAGGATTTGTTTTATCATCTATACTTTTCTCGCATCAGAGGCATCACTCAGTGGCACCGAGTCTATATTCATAGCTTTCATATGTTCTGTTGCCATTGGATTTGGTTAAGAGCACACGTCCCCAAACTTACTGCTCCCTTCCAGAAAACAAAGCAAAACCCTGTTCAGTGCCTTGGTAGAAACCCACCTTTTTAGGGAACAAATAAAAAGTTCCGTCTAATTGCACTGAGGATGCAGTCCTCCCTGGATGTGAGAACTACTGTTATTTATTCTGCATATTTAATTTTCCCCATATTTAATTTCTTTGCCTTAGATATTTTTCTTTAATTTTGAAACATTGAGAGCGGAGGTCTGTTCTTTTGTTAAGACTTAGGTCTCTAAGCTGATGAGTTAGCAGGACTCTTTCTTCACATGACTAATTTTGTGTTTCAGAGTATTTCATGAAGTTTGTTTCCTGCTTGCTTAAAATAGCACAAATTGTATAATTCCTAAGAATGTAGCAGTAACAGTTTCCACCGAGAAATGTTGGTTGTTATTTTTCCATTTATGAGTATATACTGGAAAGCCTGGATTTGCTGAGGCTTGCCTGTTTCCCTCTAACTTTAGATTCCTCTGTAGAATATGTTTGTTTTTAAAAAGTGTACCAAATTTGGAAATCTTAAGATACTTCTTAAAATGTCACACTTTCAGTTAAAATCCTTTATGAGTTGGGGCTAGAGAGATAGTCTAAGGGTTAAGATGCTTTCCTTGCATCTTAGGAGCTCCACCAACTGGTGCCTTAACAAAGAGTTTTAGTGAAATGTAAATTATCTTGCATGATTTTGGGTGGCATCAATAAATGCTGAACTTAGAGATGACTACAAGAGTATGCTACCTGCAGGGCAGAGCCTGGCAAGCTACCCGTGTTGTATTTGATATGCCAAATACCAGTAACAATTATAGACCTCATTCCGGAATGGATTGTGGCTCTTTATGTTCCTGGAGCAAGCAGATGCCCTTGGGCTCTACTAGCATGAGACAGGTCATATGGAGATGTTACTGGGGCCCGCTCGAGCAAATCGATGATGAACGGGAAGACAGTGATACAGTGATACAGTGATGATTTTGGGTTATTATCTGTGTTCTGTTTCATCGGAAATGTTGAGCAGAAAACATGACATACCCAAAGTTTGCCCTCTGTACCAGTAGGCGCACACCTGACAGTGCTTAGGTGCTCAGGGAGTGCTCTCGGCTCTTTCCCTGAGGGTTGCTCCCAGTGCTCTGATATTGTCTCCAGATCAAACCTGCTCCAAGGATATGGAGGAACAGGTTTGGTTTGTTTCATTTGATTAAAAGTAATGAATAAGGTCCTTGGTATTGGACAGGTAGGGGAGCCATTTACACTGTTCCTGGCTACAGACACTGTAAGGAAAATGGGATTTTTAATTTGCTTCAGTTGATGCACATTTCATGTATCATACACCTTTCTAGTTTCATGGTTGAAACCTTTTTTTTTCCTCAAGAACAGTTCTCTAGATTTAAAAACTGCTTAGTAGAAGCTTAAACAAACCTTAGAAAACGGAAAACTTGCCACCAGCCGTGTGCGTTCTAGGACTCTGGAGACCACTGTCTCTTTGGAAAGACTGTTTATACAGTGACCAGTTAATACTTAGCTCCAGCAGGAGGAATCTCATTCCATTCCTTCTTTAGCAAGGGAGTTCTTTAAGGAGTTTGGCATGAGGCTTAGTCATTTCAACTGACATTTTAATCATTGAATAGTGCCTTGTCTTCTTTCTGGAACATACTTTGCAATACAAATGTTTCAGGCAGTTGTTACACAGCTTATAGAAACCTGTAAGTCACTTTCAACTTTTAAAGGTGGTTTTTACATTTCTGAAATTTCCTAAGTTCTCTTGGTGTACTTTAGAATTTTTTTTTTTTTTTTTTGTGTATTACGCTCTTTTAAAAAAATTATTCTTAATTTGAATTATTTTGGTGGAGGTATCATAGTTTTCACTGGTATTGAAGTCTTTATTATTAGAGAGCATCACACCGACACTTAACAGTGTTTCTGGAAACTCCAGAGAGTTAATTCTATAACCACTTGAGTTTTTAATATATTTATGCAGTTTACGTTTATTTCCTAGAGGCAAATTAGGAAGTGTGAATGCAAGGGTAGAAAACAATACTCATCCCTATTTTCCAGTCCTTTCAGTATTTTCCTCCCTATTTCTTACAAAATGGAAAGTTATGTTCTAACTTATTTTTAATATTCACATGATTACATGTTGCATCATATCATTCAGGTAGGGACTGATAACCTAAGAATCTATTGACTGATGTGTGAGAGATATTTGTACAGTAAAGGGAAAGTAGTAGTTGGTTGCTATAGTACCATCTTGTCTTTTTTTTTTTTTTTTGTGGGTCAGGGGGTTACTCTGCACTCAGGAGTTACTCCTGGCCTTGCCTGGGGTTCATAAGGGATGCCAGGCACCTTATACCACACTGGCAAATAGTAAACACCCTGTATTTGTTGAGTGGATTAAAGAAGATGCAAATCAGTAACTCCAGGTTCCAGATTAATTTCTGACAAGCTCCAGTCTCTTACAAACAATATTAACTCCTTTTGCTGAAGAGAATATTATAGGGTGCAGTTTTTAAAAGCTGTTATTTAAGTGCTGAGCACTAGATTAAAAGTCAAGATTTCTTTTCCAAAGAAGGGCGCCCCTCCCTTAAAACACTGATTTTGATCTGAGACAAAACTTGTGCAGTTGCCTTAAGATTTAGAAATCTGAATTTGCCAATTACCATGCAATCTTTTAAAGTGAGCAACAGTAATTGTATTCACAGTTCAGTTATGATATTCTCACATTGATATCCAATATTAATAGTATAATGTCTCACGGTTGTTTCATTTAGCTTAAAAACATGCTGCACTTTTGCATAAGATTATATAATAGAGCAGTGTTGAGGTTTTTTTAAAAATAATATTCATAGAGCAGTGTTAAGTTTTTTTTTTAAAAAATCTGTATTCCAGATCTCAAATGAGTTTCATCACATGGTTTTCTTGAACTTTGTACAGGGATCTGCTGTGCTTTCATTTCATTGCATTTATACTTAGTCATGCCATTCACTATATTATGAGCAAGTGCTGTTAAACTTAATTGTGTATTGATTTTTTTCACTATTAATTGATCTCAGGCACATCCCTTCACAGACTTAAAAGGAAGAAGCAGTTGTTGAATCATAGCTTTACCTCCACAAGGAACAGGAAAAATGGGGAAAGAATTCTGATGGCTGAGTTTGGACTGTGAAGTAGGCAGCCAGGCTTTGGATTCTTGCCTCCATGCAGGTTGAAGAACACACAGCAAATGTTTGAGACTTAAGAATTATAAATGTGAAGACTTAGATAATTAAGGGAATATATTAATTTATTGTAGTTCAAATAAAGACTTCCTTTATATCACTGACTTTTCAGCTCCTAACCTCTACATCCACTAGTGGGAAAGGGAAGAGCTCTGAGCTAAAGGATAAGGGGGGAGAATTAAGTGATACGGCATATGTAAATTACTTGCTTGGTTAGTATAAAGTGAGGAAGTTGGTGAATGTGGAATGGGAACACTTTTAAAATAGAAAATAAAATGCTCAAAACGTCATGGTATAGGGGGATATATCCTTTGCATTTTATTCTTTGCATTTTAGTGTTTACAAAGTCAACCTTATGTATACAGATTTATCTGATTAATATGTGTTCAAATTATACATTTGATACCTAAGGATGATCCTCTTTTAAGAGAGCTTATCCATGAAAGCCTTCATTAGCAATATTAATGATTGTGACGTGGAAATCAGAACTGGAAATCATTTCTCAACAAAGCATGAACACGCAGCTTAGCAGAGCTTGCCCTGGGAATGACTGCAAAGCTACAGATATCCCGGGACTTGGAACATGATGCTTAAAATCTGATTATGAACTTAATTAATATGTTTTAGTAAGTTCGGAAGTCAAAGAGACTTCTCAGCATATTCTGAAGTTGCTGCAGCGGCTTAATTGAAAGAGCTGATGGATACACGTTTTAATTAAAATGATTCAAATAGGTAATCTAAATAATGAAGAAACAGATTGACAGTTGCTATATAAAAGCTTTCCCTTTAATTATTAACTTAGGGTGTAACTCTGGGCTATATAGTTACCGAGTTCCCCATATTTTCTAAGTCGTTTTTGTATAAATACTGTTGAGTTATTACTGAAGCCATCAGTGTCATTTGTTATACATCTCAAATGAAGTGAGAATATAGCAGAAAGATAAAGGGGAAATAGAACAAGATTCTTAGAAAACTTTGAAAGGACTGAATGCTTATGTTTTATTTTGCTTTTTCTCTCTGCCCACCCCCTCCCTCTCCCCCCCCTCCCCTCTCTTCTCTCTGCGGGGTGGTCCATACCAAGTGATGTTTGGGGGACCGTGCGGTGCTGGGAATTAAACCCAAAGCTTCTGCATGCAGAGCGAAGCAATTCTGGGCCCTGGCTTTTTGTTGTTTGTATTTTAGATATGATGTATAAAGCTCATTGTTATGGCAAAGTACAGATAAAATACTCTTGGCCATTGTCTTGAGTTTGTTTATTTGGGGGCTTTGCTTTGGGGGCCTCCGGCTTTTGCTCAGGAAGCCTAAGGCCCTGACAGGCGATTCTTGAAACTATGTAGGCAGCTCAGTGCCAGGTCTAAGGGTGCGTTACTGCTCAAGTGCTAGGAGTTATGCGCCCACCATGCTTGGCGCCCTCCGTCAGCACCCACAGATGCTTGGGAGCCAACTGGTGCTTGAATCAAACTGGGGTCAGCCTCATGCAAGGAATCCCTTAACCCCTGTACTGTTTCCATCACCTTGTTTATTCTAGACCTTTTTATCTTGAACTTGGAATTGTTTTTTCTGTGTTGCATGTTTGTGTGATATTAAATAGAACCAGGGTACTTTCACAAAGAGTTGCTTTTTGTCATTTGATGTTTTTTATCATCGATATGCTCTTATGTCATTAATATACACAACCTATTTTGTTTAAAGTTCTGTAATGTGCCCAGACATAATCCAGTCCCCTTTTCTCTGCTGATAGTGTGGAATAAGCTTTAATTTTTCATGACACAGAACAGTGATTTGTTGCTGTACCAAATACTTGACCGTAAGCTCAGATTTGGGGACAACTGAAAAACCAATCTCCCCACTTTCCCCTCCAAGAACCAGTCACTGTATTTTACTTTCTACTCTAGCCATAAATTTTTCTCTGAAAATTAGAAGCTGTGTTGAGTAACTTTTATGCTTCATGTGTTCATGAGAATACAGGTATGGCCCAGAAATAAAAAAAAAGATTTTTTTTTCATCATGATGTTAGAAGTATTTAGTGAATTATAATACTGAAAAGAAGTGAGATACAAGCATCCTCAAAAGTTTCATCGCTTGGGAGACTTTATGACATCTTGAATTGCATTTTCTTCTTTTTGTTAGTTTTAAATTAGGGCAGTGGGCTGGAGAGATTATAGGAATTAAGGTACTTTTGGTGCTTTCCTTGCATGTGGTGACCCAGGTTCGATCCCCAGAACCGTATATCGTTCCCCAAGCACCACCAGGATTGACGCCAGAGCTCTGAGCCACTCTGGCACTGAGCCTCTCTGGGTGTGATACAGAAACAAAAGCAGCAAAAGACCAGGGCCAGAAATGTGGCTGAAGAGTGCGGTCATCCCTAGCTCCGCATAACTCTCATCACCACAGTGTGTGCCCTCGGGAGTCACCCTCTCTCAAATTTAGGAAAGCTGGAAAAAATAGAGAGTTCCTTTATAGCCTCCACTCTGCAGGTTTTTCCTATTGCTGATATTTTTCGCTTTATATTTATAACATGTTATAATTAATAAACTGATATTAACTAAAGCCATTTTCCTGAGATTGCTCGAGGTTTTCTTTAATGTGCTTTTCTGATTGAGTATTCCACCGTACAATTAGACACTTGTCTCTTCCAGTATCCTGTTGGCTGTGACTGTTTCTTATTTTTGATACACCCCTTTGGTTCCTTCCTTGCTTATTAAGTTCCATTATTTATTTACCAGACTCTGGGCAAAACAGATAACCAGTTCATCTCATCCCAAATAATAATTATGGAAGTTCCATTTTTCCATAATTAGCAGAAAACTGAAGGGTAGTTAAGGAATCATTGCAGAAACATTGATAGTTTACCTCAAATGTAAAGAATCTCTGCTGTTACTTTGAAATGAGTATTGTGTTTTTATTTAATTTCCAAAAGTTACTCTGTTTATCAGGAGACTGAAAATAAAGAGAAGCTAGTTCATTGTTGCCTTTGGGGATAATAGTCATGGTTATAGTTCATGTTTAATTTTTTTTCTTGTTATTGCCTCAAAAACTTTATACAATCACTCACTGCCTTAAGGTTGGTTCTAGAAAAGTTTTTTTAAAAAATACTAGGTGACATGGTATATTAGAAGAGAAATATGAGCTTATATATTTATCTAGCCAGGCCACTGCTGAGTATAGGTATTTTTTGAGTTGGAGAAGCCAAAGAATCCAAAATAGCAAGACTTTATTGAAAGCGTTGGCATTAGGCTTACTAGGGGTCCAAGACCTATGAAAGGAAATAGGAAAATTTCAAGAGAGGTGTTCCAGGGCTATGGAAATTTAAACGCAATTATTTTTGGCAGTGCAGTTCTGGCACAGACCTTTATTTTTGCTTTAAAAAGGACTATTTGAAAGCATCTTGCTCCACCTGTGTCATTTGGAGGGAATGCAGGCTCCAGGACGGGGTTCTAGCTAATAGCATCGTTAGCTGTCTGCAAGGCAGTAGGGATTATTCTGGGGAATCTTTATTTGCTTTCGAACCTTTACTGGAGCAAGGTCCAAACCTATGAAAAAAAGGTCATGGGGGAGACACCAGCACATATTTAATGAGATATCCAGGCATTAATGTATCTTTTAAGAACGCATTTTCAGTGCATCATATTCTCAGCTGCACTTAGGTCCCTTAGGTCCCCCCCCCCCCCCCCCGCCCCCCATTCAGTTTAGTTTAAAATCAGTTTCCATAGTGACACCTGGTGGTGAATTTGAAATTCTATGGCGCGTGCTTGGAATGGCCTTTTATTTCCCCTTAATAGCTGCTTGCATATTTTTTAGTTTATTAACAACTTTTCCTGAAAACATCTTAGTTGTATTCTTGAGGTTTGAAGGCTTTTGTTACTTCTGTACTATTTAACTACAGCAAAAGAATGATAGAACTTGGTCCAGTGGTGATGCGTCAAGCTTGTCTGAACTTGTCTGTTCTCAAAATGCAGACACGTGGCAGCCTCACTACCTCATCTGCCTCTCGTGTGCTGGCACCCAGACAGGGACAGGGAAGGTGTTGTCTCCACGTTGACTTTTGCACCAGCCCTTTGGCAGCTTGACTGTCTGTGCCTGGCTGGACCCATGTACTGGGCTTCCAGCACAGGCCTGAGCGACCAGCACTCTTGCCCACAGCTGGGCCTTACATAGCATCCTATTGCCTGCTCTTGCTTGCTATCATATAAAGCAAAAGAGAAAAATAAAAATAGGAACCAAGATGTCAGAGAGAGAAAAAAGAACTGAGATGGGCAGGAGGGACACCATGAAGAATGTGTTGGGTATGTGTGTCGCGCGCAGACTAGTGCCCTCTGCGTTTGGGTGTATATCAAAGAGAACCCCAACACTTGTTTCTCCTGCTTCCTCAGAATGCTTTCAGGAAATGGAATGTGTAACCCAGCGTGCAAATAAAAAGTAATTCTTGGAAGTTGGTGGGCAGTCCTGGGCTGAGAGAGACCGGATGAGGAGAGTTTGGAGGATGAGCACAGCAGCTGGATTCTCCTTTGCGGATGCCTAGGAGTCACGCTTGCCAGCCACTGGTTGTTTTCATAATGGCAGCCTGAAACTTAGTCCCCTCTTTTGTGAGGGGGGGATGGAAGGGGGAGCCCATGGTGGTGTTTGTGCGAGCTGCACCCCAGCCCATGCGGTAGCCTTTCCTAGTGACACTTGGGAGCTAGATGGTGCCTTGCCGGGCCGGCCCTGGACTCTGCCCATTGAGCTCTGCCCTTGGCTCTGCCTTTTTTTTTCCCCAAATTTTATTACACCATTTTAGACATACAATTGAAAGATGCTCATGTAGAGTTTTGGTTCTACAGTGTTCCAACACCCATCCCTCCAGCCAAACCCATCTCCCATCACCAATGTCCCCACCTCCCTCCCCCCCTCCCACACCTCAACTACTTGGCGAGTTCTGTATGTCATTTCTCTCCTCTCTATCTCTCCCTCCCGCCAAACTTTTTCTGCACATCGTGGAATGCAGTGCACCAAAGGACATTACTGTTTCCACTATTTTAATGGACCTGCGCTCGAACTGGTTTTGCTCTGTTAATCTGGTCGTGTGGTAGTATCCCAGTGTTCGGACAGCGAAGGTGGTGGCTAGTGTGGTGGGTGAGTCTCATCCGGCTGCTTCCGGGACCCCCAGAGGTGATGGGCCCACTACCAAAACCCATCTGTCCTCCCGGGAGCCCCATGGGCAGCTGGGCCTGGGGCGAGCTGAGTTCCAGCTTCCCCAGCCGCTTGTGAGGATCTTCGTGCTCTTTTTTTTTTTTTTTAATAACTTAAAATAACTACTGATGGGACCAAAGAAATCCATAAATGCTAGTTGCGACTTTATGAAAGATTCCAAAAGGAGGGCAGCAGTGTCAGAATAGGGCTGACAGCAGTTGGAAGACCACACCCCGCCTCCGGCCAGACTTTGTGCCGGCTGTTCTAGTGGTTGCTCCAGAAGCCTGGAAAGAGCAAGCGAGCCAGTGGCTGCTTCTCTTGCTTCCTGTCTACCTTCCTAAAGTTGGACAAATCACTGCAGCTTCTTTTTTCTTTTTTTAAACCAGAGAGTTTCCCTGGAGGATTTCTAAGACGTTGCGAGTCAGTAGTCTTGCCTTTGAGGAGCCAAAGGCTCGATCTCCTGGCTTTCTTACGCAGAATTCCAAGCCATTCCTGCTCTCCCTGCATTCAGGGTGGGACGCTCCCTACAGCCTGCATGCCGCACGAGCTTCCACCTGCAGCTCTTGGAGGGAACGTTCCCAGGGACTGAGCGAACTAACTAAAGCAACTTTGGGTGTGGATAGTATCTTCCCACCTACTTCATGTTTTGGGGAAAGTGAGACTTCAGGCCCAAGAACCCCAAGAAGCTGTTACCAAGCCAAGTCCTGGATCAATTCCCTTCCACGACTGCTGCTTTCACCTTTATTTTTCCACATCCGACTTCCCTCTCATGTCAACTCCACCCAGCAGACCAGACTATCACAGCCCGGATCATCCACACCCACCCTGCAGCAGTTTTTTTTTCAATCCGGCCCAGGTATGCTGAACCAGAGACTCTCAGACAAGGGGCAGAGCTGCTACTTGCTTTCCCTGTGCCCAGCTGCTCATGAGGCGCCGGGAGGCATGGCGGGTTCTAGCCCTGGCCTGCCACCCCAGCAGAGCCTCACAACAAGCCAGACGACCCCCACCCCCTGACTCCATGGGGGCCGCCATCTTCCACATCCGGACTTCCCTCTCGTCACAACACCACCCAGCAGACCAGACTATCACAGCCTGGCTGGCACGGCCACTAAAGGCCGCGAGGTTCATCAATAAATGCTTTATTCAGAGGTGACTACAAGAGTATGCCACCCTCACGGCAAGCCTGGCAAGCTGCTCGTGTCGTATTTGATATGCCAAATACCAGTAACATTTATATTAGGTCATTCCCATGACTTAATATAATGGTTTGAGGCTCTTTATGTTCCTGGAGCAAGCGGATGCCCCTGAGCTCTACTAGCATGAGACAGGACATATGGAGATATTACTGGTGCCCGCTCTAGCAAATAGATGATGAACGGGAAGATCGTGATCGTTTTCTTTCCTATTGGTTCACACCCATTAGTGCTCAGGGCTTCCCTCCTGCTGGTGTTCTCAGGGAATCACTCCTGGTGGGGCTTGGGGTACCATCCGTACGCTAGGAATCAAACCCAGGTGAGACCATGAAATGACGAGCCTTCAACCCCCTCTAATGTTACTGCTCTGGCTCTAGAAACTTTTCTTTAACCACAACTTCCACCCCTCCCTCTGTGAACTCCAGCAGCATCTTTAATATGTGGAGGTTGATTCTGTAGTTTGGTGAAATGTGGAGTTGAAGGGGCCGAAGTTCTGTAAATGGATTGTCTAATTTGAATTCTAAATCTACTTGAAATGTTGACTGGCTGTGTTTGTAAAGGTCTGCGCAGGTTTCTGGCTTTAAGCTTGTTTATTCTCATTTGCAAAGTTAGGTTGAAAATAGTACAGTTCCTGTGTTCTTTAAGTACACATTGATTTAATGCACAGACCACACCTGAAATACTCTATGCACAGAGTACTTGTATTCTTAAGGTACTGTGAATTTACTTGAGTTCTAAATTGTAGTTCCTTAGTTATTTCATTTGGGTTTGTGGGCCACGCCTGGTGCTCAAAGCTTACTCCTGGCTCTGCCTTCAGAGATCACTTCTGGAGGGCTGAGGAACCACAGGGCTATTGAGACGGCTGCCTGCAGGAGAAACATCTTGCCTGCTGGACAGTCTCTGGGAGCTTCGGGTAAAAGAGATTACTCAGTATGTCCTGCTCCCATTGATAGCTAAAAATTCTCATCATTTTATAGTAAGCTATAAATTGAATTAAATAATATTGCTTGTAAGGATGTGATCAATAAAGTATATCAAGACAGACATCAGTCGCTTTATGATATAAAAGGGAGTCCGTGAATTAATGAGCACACACATCAGAGTATCTTATTTGTATTCAGTATTTTAATCACTGATCAATTCGGTCAGAGTTGTTACCCATGTTTGAGTCGAGCCACTGGACTCCAATATGACCTGGAACTTGAGAAGAATGACTACTAGAAACCCATTCAAACAGACATGTTGTTTCGGAGAGATGGGGAGCAAGAAACACCCTATAATTGTACCCAGCGACCAGACTAGAAGAGGAACGTGAAAGAAAATGTGTATCAGCTTTTGTCCATACTCAAAAACCTCGTAGTATATTGTATTTCTATCACCTCCCTTCCCCCTTTAAGACTGGTGACAGCTATAATATGAGTACAGGGACATTTAATACACTCCTGAATACTGACAAGTAGAAAAAAAACAAAGCATGAGCAAAATGTGAAATTTAACTTATACCTCTTCAGAGTTTTCACACTTACTTTTGTTTACTTCACATTTGTCATGCCAGAAGTAAGCCCTAGCAGTTTTGGGGCACAGAAGTGAAAGATTGATGGTGGTTGAACTCTACCCCTCATTTACTCTGGTCTTGGGAGTTTCTCATCTTGCGTAATCTTAGTTTTTCATTCATGATAGAGGGTTAATAATTTCATATGTGTAGGCAGGTGTCGGGGAAGCCGCCGGGGTCCCCCGACAGTGCCAGGAAGCAAGTTCCCTTCTACTCCGGCCGGCAGGGAATGGATGAAAACTCAGGAATCCAATGCAGTTTTAAAATGCTTTATTTATCACAGATTCGGGCATACAAATCAGCAATAGGAAAAACCCTGTGCTTAGGAATCCCGGCTAGAACCCCAGCCACATGTAGACCAAGATGGTGGCCACCACGTGTTAAGGCCCTGTAAAGAGGAGACAAAGACAAGACTCCCAAGAAGACTGCGAGCCCCAAAAGAGAGCCCAAAAAGAGAGAAAAAAAGAGAGGAAGCAGCCTAGTTTTATACCACTGCAACTCAGACCTCCCACTATTATGGGAAGCAGGGAGGTCAAATGCCCTCAGGTAATTTCTCCCAGCACCTCACCTAGGCCCTTTTATATGCTAATGTTTCGAGCCAAGATCTGCCTGGAAATGCCTTTATAAGGTAGAGAAGGGGGTTTCTGAGATGGCAAACCTCTGTACCAAAGACTATACTAATGCCAGTTAAATATTTCTCCAAGCCTTCACAAGAGTCTCGTCTACTTCACGGTAGTTTTGTATTTTAGTTGCCTTTGAGTTATCAGGGGAGCCATGCTTTCTCTCTGGTCTAATTACTTAGAGGTCCATCATGGCCAAAATATACCAGTAAGATCTAGCTAGTCCCACGATGATTGTGGTAGCATGAGAGAATATTTATACCAGTAGTACAGAATACATGGTCAGATAAACTGCCACATTTAAACTACCCCCTATCTGCAAAGTGATCTGCAGGAGGCAATCCAGGGCAGATGCAGAGGCTCTTAGGTGTCCTGCAACAGGCAGGTTAGAGATAGAGGTTAAAGATGAGAAACTGCCATAGTAAGCACTGAGAAAATGTTTCTGTAATTACTATTGTTATTAAATATCTAAAGATCACATTGAAAAAAACCCTTTTTAAAGGTAATAGCCTACATTGAGGGTTAGAACACAAAAGAGGTGAATATGAGTTCCATGTACCCCTGTCAAATGAATTACATTACATTTTAATGAAATGGCGGAACACATATTAACGAGATGAATATCCATTCATTTTGCACAGTAGCCTTTGGTAGCAAAAAAGTTTTATCTGACTTCCTTTGTAGCAGTTACTGAAATTGATGAAAAAAGAGAAGAATGATTTTTATCTCCCTTTTACTAAGGACACTTATGTTTCAGGCAAACAGCAGATACAGTTTTGCTAAATGTGTGAATGAATTGAATATGAAGACATTATGACTGCACCAGAGAAATAGGAAAATTTTAAATTTATTGAAAGCTGTCGTTGTTGCATTAAAGACCAGTTTCTTTCTATAATAGTGTTGAATTTTGTTCCACAGTTTTAGCAGTATAGATCCTTTGTGTTTATAGCAATTAATGAAACAGCAATACATTAAAATGCCTTTGCATAGCAATACTCATTTATTTATGATAATATGCCCACATTTTACTATTTAGAATGATTGCTGTTTATAAATTATAAATACATTGGGTATGGTTATATATGAGTATATTAGCATTCATTGTAAATGAGTTTTCCCTGTACTAATAACCTTTAATAAACCAATATTTAAATTTACATGTGATCAGATTACATATTGCAAATGGTCAAATGTGAATTTGTTTGGCTTAGATATTCTTTCATTCTGAGTACAGATTAAATGGATATTTGTTGTTTTCCCCATCTTTATTATTTTATACTAGTAGGAAACTTAGAGTTTTCAAAGCGCAAACTCGTAGTATTCAATCTTAAAATCAGCGTTGGCTCAGAATGATTAATGTATAAGAAAAAGTGTAATGATATATTTTGGGAAAGCCAAAGGACTGGGTTATATTGCTTTATAAAAAAGAGGGATTTGCCTGGGAAATGAGTATTTCTACCATTAATCATCCTGAGAAGAGATTAATCCTAGGATTAAGTAAGCTTTGATTGGTTTTGAAGGCTGGGCCAAAATGTTACAGATACTCAAACCCTCTTTGGCAATTATATAGCACCATCTTTTACTAGTTGACTTAATAATTTTTTTTTAAATGTGCCTTTGTTTGGGTCCCAGCTGAAGCTTTTATATACCGCCTCTAGTTAAATTATTCATCACTGTTCACTTACAATAAGTAATAATTGGGCTTTGAGCAAGGTGCTGGCTTTACTGGTATTCTAGAAGGACGCGGCTGCTGCCTTTTGAGAATTATAACCTAGAAGGAGAATTTAGATTTTTAGAACATCAATTGTGCTACCATTTGCTTAAGGTGATTAAAAAGAAATTGAAGGATTTCAGTGTACAAGAGGCTTGAGTAATTCCATATTCTGTACTTTGAAAGATTATACGCTGTGATTACTTAGTCCTGATTTTTTTTTCAGTTTTTTTTCTCTGCTCTTTATTTTTTTTTTTAATTTTTTATTTTTACAATTACAAAGCTATACAATTAAAAAGTTCATATTTGGGTTTTGGTCATACAGTGTTCCAGCACCCATCCCGCCATTAGTCCTGATTTTAAAAGGGGTGTGTATAGCAAACTAAGTTGTCTACGGGAGTTTTGCTTGCAGTCTCCTGGCTAAACTGTGGCAGTGGCGGAATGAGTCGGAAGCAGGGCTGCCAGACCCCTCCATCATGGTTCTCAATCTGAGCTGTGGTCTTGGATTGTATCCTTGTGTCCTCATTGAACCCCTAAGAAAGTCAGCAGTGAACCCTAAGAAAGTCAGCAGGTCTCAGTATCTTAAAATATCTGTCCTTGCACCCTTCAGTAATCACTAATGACATTGTTTTGAGATTTCAGTGCTATTTGTAAAGTATCTCGCTTAGTTCCCAATTCCTCATGCTAGTAATGACAAATAGATACATAGCATTATGTGCCAGCTGCTGATTAATTAATATTTTGTCTATTTGTTCATTTACTCAGCCCTTGAGGGGCATAGTTAGGAACGTTTTATAGGAAAGGCAATGGAGACAGATCGGACACCTCACGTAAGACGCAGCACTAAGTAAATAAGAGTTTTATTTAGGTTGAAGCTTTCTCAGTGGCGATTTCATTGTGGTTGACAGGCTGCTTCATATTTTTTCTGTTTTCTTCTAGGTGTCATCGAGACTTTAGAGCGGCTGGACCGAGAGTCAGCCGCCCACTATTGGCTCACAGTCTATGCAGCTGATCAGGGCGTGGTGCCTCTTTCATCGTTTATTGAGATCTACATAGAGGTCGAGGATGTCAATGACAACGCTCCGCAGACGTCAGAGCCTGTGTATTATCCAGAGGTTATGGAAAATTCTCCCAAAGATGTGCCTGTGGTCCAGATTGAAGCATTTGATCCTGATTCTAGCTCTAATGACAAACTTACGTACAAAATCACAAGTGGAAATCCACAAGGCTTCTTCTCAATACACCAGAAAACAGGTATGTGTTTGTTCTGTTCTGTGAAATGTTCTTGCTTCCACTCTCCTCAGGAATCCTCAGGAAGCTGAGGAGTTTCTGGTGGGGTGGGGTCCTCTCCCAGGATGGAAATGAGTAATCATCCTACCCTCCCCCAGTTCCCAGGACAGTGGGTTAATGTGAGTGCCCAAGGAAGCAGTGCTGCTGGCGTGGCCTTGGCATGCTGGGATTCCCGGCTTGCTCCACTGCTTCTCAGGGACCTTCAGGGCTGCAGCCGGGTGTACTTGCGAACCGTGTGATTTCAGAGATTGAGCGAGGTTCGGCCACATACGTGGCATGCGTCTCAATGCCTATTAATTGGCTGCTATGCTTTAGTTTTGAATAAATTGTTTTTCTTTTGAATTTGCATTTGATAAGGCTGTTAAGTGACTTGTTATATGTACAATTTCACTTTCCGGATAAGAGGCAAATACTGTTTCAGTAATAGCTTTTGCATTAATGTTCTATCTCAAAATTACTGCAAATCCCATTGCTCGCTAAATGTTCCAATTTTCTTAACACTGCTTTTTATGGAAACTATCAGAAGCATATTTCACAATTCATGGTAGCTTTCTTTTTATATTGCTTTCGAGATTTTTCCTAGCATAGTATTGTATCTCTAAGCTCCTGTGGGTTGAGATTAATCAGATTGGGAGCAGGAACTTTTATGAGCTAATAACTCATATTGCCCCTTTGTTTTCTTATCTCACTGTCCGACTTCCTTTCTAAGGAGATGGTTTCTTGACTCCTAATCCTTTTTGAAATTCTCATCAATTTATACTTTTTCCATTTGACAATGCATCTCCTATTTTTCTTTATCTAGTATTTTGTTCTCTTTTAAATTATTTCATTAAAAAAGACTCTGAGTAGATGTCATTTGTGGAGTGAAAAGTTAACTCATTTATGCAGTAAGAGCTTCACTTACAGAACGATGCATTCTTTTACATTTTACGTGTTTTCTTTTCTTTTTCTTTTTGGGTCACACCTGGCAATGCTCAGGGGTTTCTCCTGGCTCTGCACTCAGGAATTACTCCTGGCAGTGCTCAGGGGACCATATGGGATGCGGGGATTGAACCCGGGCTGGCATGGGCCGGCTGCGTGCAAGGCAAAGCGCCCTACCCGCTGGGCTATCGCTCTGGCCCACATGTTTTCTTTTCTTACTTATTTACTTATTTAGGCTTTTTGGGTTCTACCTTGCAGTGTTCAGGAGTTACTCCTGGCAGCTCATAGGGGACCATATGGGATACCAGGGATTGAACCTGGCTACTTGAGGCAAGTTCCCTGCTCACAGTAGTATATCACTCCAGCCCCTGTTTTCTTTGTGTTTTGATCAGAGTTAAAACATGAGTTTGAGAGACCTGTTTGTTGACAGGAAAAATAAAACCTTGTGGGGCTGGGGAGGAGGCAGTTGTTTTTAGGTTATACTTGTGAAGTTCAGGACTTACTTCTCTGGACTCACAGATTACTCTTGGCTGACCTGGCAATTAAACCTAGACAGCCATGTGCATAGCAAGTGACTTTAGCTGCTGTCGTGTTGCTCTGGCCTGGAAAATAATTCTTTTCATCCAGTAGATTACTGATCCTTGAGTTCTTTGATGGAACCTTATTCCACAGAGGAAGATTTAGGACAGTTTATATGCTTCCGTTGTGCCGTTGCTCCCGCCATAGCTTTCCTTACTGTAAGGGGCCAACTCTTCGGTTCCCAGGTTGCTTAAGTCAAGGAAACAGGACATAGACGTCCACACCAAGGGAGACGTCCTCAATTCCTTGCCAGTCTTTTTTTGTCGATTTTTTTTTTTTGCATACCATCCTTGCTTCATGATTCCTTTTGCTCTTCCCTGTGTGTGTGTGTGTGTGGGGGGGGGGGTCGCTTAGACCACACCTGGAGGTACTGTGCTCAAGGATCACTACCGACAATGCTTACGAGACAGTATGCAGTGTGTGCGGATCAGCCTATGTCAGGTACATCAAGGATAAGCAACTTCACCCCCTGCACTATCTCTCTGGCCCCATTACTTCCTTTTTGAATTTTAAAAAGAAACAATTCCTGTGGCAGAAAAAAAATTTGTTTCAGTGTCTGTGTGCCAGAGTACATGTAGAAAAATACCTGATAGAAATCAAGTATTTTTAAATGTATGCTAAAATATTGGTTATATGTACAAATGTATTTGTACATATAAAAATGTATTTTCAAATCAAGTCTTTTTTAAATGTATGCTAAAATTTTGGTTTCTAAACTTCTTGTCATCATGGGCTGGAGTGATAGTCCAGCGGGTAGGGCTTTTGCTTTGCAGCGCGGCCGGCCCATGCCGGCCAGGGGTTTGATCCCGGCATCCCATATTGTCCCCGAGCACCGCCAGTAGTAATTCCTGAGTGCAGAGCCAGGAGAAACCCCTGAGCATTGCTGGGTGTGACCGAAAGGCAAAATAAATAAACAAAAAAACAAACGAATGAATAAAGAAACTTCTTGTCATCAGATTTCCAGTGTATCTGACAATCTGTTCGATTATCCTGGTTAAAAATGGACTGATACTTATTTGGCATGCCTAGGATATCTGCTTTTAGGATAATTGTGTTGTACCTCTTTGACCAGGTTCTCGACAGACTACTCTGATAGAGAGTAGAAGAGGGCGTTGGATATTTAGAAAGAAAGTAATTGATTATTTAGGATGATTAAATCTGGGGGCCAAAGATGGAAGATAGCCAGTATTGGGCATGTGCTGCACACTAACAGGCTCTGGGTTTCTTTGATCCCCGCATTCTTAGCCTTGCCCTCAAAGTTAAAGGAATGGTTAAGTTTTATAACAAGCTACCCATGTCGTATTTGACATGCCAAATACCAGTAACAATTATAGACCTCATTCCCATGACCTGATGGAATGGTTTGAGGCTCTTTATGTTCCTGGAGCAAGCAGATGCCCTTGGGCTCTGCTAGCATGAGACAGGACATATGGAGATGTTACTGGTGCCCTCTCGAGCAAATCGATGATGAACGGGGAAGACAGTGATACAGTGAATTATGTATGGGGGAAATAGAATATACGAGTTATTTTCTTTGGAAAGTTTTGGGGGGTTGGTTGCAGGTCACTGAGCCCAAGAAGGGCTGAAATTAAGTATGACTCGGAACATGAAGACTTGAAGTTAAGCAAGGTAGTTCTGTACTATTTTTACTACATAAGTGGTAACTAAGTTCAACCTCCTTCGTGAAATATAATGAAAGAACTAAGACCTAAAAATTAGAAGGAACCAAAAAAAAAAAAAGGAAATAGCACTTTTGAAAATTCCAGAGAGGGTTTTGAAGTTAAAAAAAAAGTAGGGGGAAGGGAGACTGTAATCACAGACCTTGAGAAGCAGAAATTAGAATTAAACCTTGGGGTGATAATTCAAGAGCACAGTTGTCCCAGTTTTAAAATTGTTGGTACATTAAACTTGAACATGTTTACATTTTTCTTGTGCCCTCTCTCTCTGTAGCCGCTTTCTGCAAAGGGGAGGCGGCGGGCGGTTAGCGTTCCTTTGGCTGCCTGAGCAAGTACTATCATTCTGGCCAGAATATATGTCTGAGAAGTGGAGTGAAGAAGACTCCACTGAGTTTTGGTGACGGTTAAAGTAGATGGCTGGAGAAGAGGTAGCAGGTGCTTGTTACTTTGAGGTGTAGTTTCTAGTGAAAAAGGAGATTGAATAGGTCCGAGTGTCCCGGGAACCTGGAAGCCTTCACCTGGGGCTTCCCTTGGGACCTCTGAAATGGTGCCTCGAGTTGGTGGTGCCTCGTTCCTACCCTCTGCCACGAGCTTGGGTACAGATTGAATCTTGCCAGCGGGGATACAGGGGAAAATTCATGCGGATTACAGAAAAGATTTTTTGGTGGGGTACCCAGAAGTATTTGTTGTGGAGCACGTTATAAGCTGCATGGTTTATTGCAAGGTAAAGATCAAGAAATAACCGTACATACGAATGTATATATTTAGCCTGGATGTTATTGGAGAACATAAATATAGCCTCCAAGGTCTGTCTCTAAATGATTCATTTTCCTCGACTGAGCAGAAATGTGGGGCATGGTCTTCACGTCCAAAGTATGCCTCCTTCTCAAAACATTCAGAGCAGACTGACTTTTGATCAGTAAGTCAGTACTATTGGGGGCCAGATTGTGAAAACTGATGAAATACAGTCTGTGTAGAAGCAAGTTCCGTAATTTACTGATGCAGAACACCACCTGGAGACCCTAAATCATGTTACTTAATAATTCACAGCTGAGTGAGAAAGTCACTGGGCTGGAAATGAAGAGCTCTGGGTAGTGAGGAGGCGTTTTCCTCTGGGACTCAGGAGAAAGCTGGTTTTCCAGGTCTAACATTTTGTCATTAGTGAGGAGCGTTTTTGCACTGCTGTTAAGACTTGTGTATGTAACAGAGCTTCTGAGACTGATCTAGGAACGACTCTGTTGTCTCGTCCACTGCATTTGTTAAGCCGGACAGAAGAGGGAGAAGATCTTAGCAGGTTTTGTGCATCTCCTTTGCATAAGCATATATGCTGAAGTAAAATGATTCTGCAGGCTCCAGTGTAAGTTGTAAATGCTGGTGTTTTAGAAAACATCCAGTAGCCTGAAGAAAAGTCCATTTCTTGCCTTTCCTGTGCATACACTTCCTATGCCCTGTCCAGGACCTGACCAGACAGAGAGAGGCTGTAAAGTTGTGATATACTTCAGAGCCATTGGCGCTGCCCCTGCTAAGGCAGCTGCGATACAGTCATGAAATGACGGACCAGCTAGCAGGCTAACAACTAGTTGATCGTATTGTACGACCCTCTATAACTCTACGAATGTCCACACAGCGCTTGGCAGAGAAAAAATAAGACTTTTCACTCCCGAAAGTAGAGATTCAGGTGGGTGTAAAGAGGAGAGCAGGCTGATGGGGGAGGGAGGCAGGGAAACGAGGCTCTTTGAAGAAGTGTCAGACTGAGTTTAGACGAGGGTTAAAGTAGATGGCTGGAGAAGAGGCCGCAGGTTTGTTGCTTTGGGGGTGTAGTTTGGAGTGGTGACTGTTAGCAGCATAGAAAGAAAAAATTCTCGGTGAGAATCTGGGAGAACAGCTGCATTTGATGCACATCTCTAAATGCCAGAATAAGATACATTTTTTTCCACTAAAAAGGAGCTATTTGAGAAACCATGAATTTTCTTAGGAGATTAGGAGTTAGCTTTGAGCATGATTTTTCCCTCCGAAATGAAACCTGTAGTTTTTTTCAGGTTTCCTTTAAACGAAGAGATCCTATAGGAAAGGTGGGCGTGCCCCTGCCTGTCCCTCCCTCCACTTCTGGAGGGATTTAGGAAGAGACAAAGGAGGGGGGGCTGGTCCCCAGTTTGTGGGGGTGGTGCTGGGTGTATGAACACAAGTTCGTGAGCCTGAAGACCGCACTCTACTGCTCGGGGACGTTTTTTTCTCTCTGTCATAGTACGACAAAACACAGCATGACAAAATCTGGTCTTCTGAATTTAGGGTTGCAATGTGAAGATCTTTGAAAGCATTTTGTCTTCTACCGTTTTCTGTGGATTATGCTGTCAAGAGCTCTGCCCACTTCAGAGGGTTCTTACTCTTGTTGTTTATATTTACACTCGAAGCAGAATAGTGCTTGGGGTGTTTTCAGCCTGTGCAAGCCAAAAGAAACTCGATTCATTTTCCTTTTCTGATCGCACACTTTTGTTAAAAACCATACTTTTTAATGATTATTTGTTGGGAACCCGCCCAGGTATGCTGGCCAGAGACTCTCACACAGGGGCAGAGCTGTTCCTTGCTCTCCCGTGCACAGCCGTCATGAGGCAGTCGGAGGCAGGGGGTCTAGCCCGGCCCCCACCCCGGCAGAGCCCTCACAACAAGTCAGGCCCCCACCCCTCCTCACCCACGGGCGCCGCCATTTTCCACTTGGACTTCCCTCCGCAGAACTCCACCCAGCAGACCAGCCCCCATCACAGCCCGACTCGCGCAGCGCCCCGCGTTCATCAATAAATGCTTTATTTGGAGGTGTTTAAAAGAGTTTGCCTCCCGCGCGCAAGCCTGGCAAGCTTCTCGGTTGTAGATGATATGCCAAATTCAGTAACAATTATATTAGGTCATTCCCATGACCTAATATAATGGTTTGAGGCTCTTTATGTTCCTGTAGCAAAGCGCCGCCCCTGGCTCTACTGCATGAGACAGGACATATGGAGATATTACTGGCCCGCCACAAATAGAGATCAACGGAAGATCGTGATCGTGATATTTGTTTGGCTCTGTCCACGCTCAGGGGGCACATTAGCTTCTAATGTCAACCGTGCAGATGTTCAAGGTGGGAGAAGAGAGGAGTGCGCAGAACGTTAAGAGTGTTGAGCCGTAACAGCACCAGCGCCTGCGAAACAAACCAGCCCCAGCTTCCTTCTGGCACGTTCCAGGACCGGGGAAGGGGCGACCTGAACAGTAGAGACCACTGCACTCACCGGGTTTCATCTTCCACGAGTAGCCCCCAGAAACGGAAAAGGCCTTGGCAAAGTGTCTGTAGGCAACGCTATCTTCAGCTTGAGCTTTGAAGAGAGACTTGCAGTTTATAATCATTAAAGTGTTACTTTCAGGAGTGTCCGTGCTTTAGGAAAAGCTGTAGTTTTCTTATCTCTGTCTTAGTTATTTTCTAGGTCTTAGGAGAAAAGCAAGTATTACTCTTTTAAAAACTTCTACGGAAGTATGTTTGGAATGCAGTAAGCTGTCCATGCTTTTATAGTCTGTAAAGTCTGCAGTTTGGTACGTTTGGACAGAACTGAAGTGTAAAAGTATGTCCAGAATCAAAGAGTGAGCATGTTCTCTGCTCAGAGAAGTTTCCCAGGTCTCTTTCAAATCCCCACTCCTCCCAACTCCTCTCTGCCCCTCTACCCCAGCCACCAGCTGTTCTGTTTTTTTTTTTTTTTTTTGGGGGGTTTCTGGTGTGTTTTCACTTATCTGGAATTTTATCTCAGGGTCCATGATCATTATATACTTTGGTGCTGGCGGACGGGGCTAAAGATTGAACCTAGCTTATTGGAATTCACCTGTGTGTGTACAACAGCAATACATTCCTATTTCTTAGAGTATTTCGTTGTTGTTTTTGGGCTGTCCTCAGGGCTTAGTCCTGGCTCTGCACTCAGGGGTCACTCTTGGTGGGGTTTGGGAGACTGTATGGGGTGCCAGGGATGGAACCTGGGTCAGGCATGTGCAAAACAAGTACCCTCCCAGTGTCCTATATCTCTCCCCCGTGTTATGTTCCTTGTCTATGTATGTTACCCAGCGTTCATGGATGAACAGTTATGTTCTTGCTAGGTTGGGGTGTTGTAAATAAAGCTGCTATGAACATTTGGGCACGAGTCTTCATATGGATGTACAGTTTTATTTGTCTTGGATTTCATCTGGGAATGAATAGCTGCTGATTGTTTCCAACCTCAGCTAGGACAGTGGCAGCTCTCACCTTGTTTGTGTCCTGTCATTCTGCTCCTTTGCAGGATTGATGTGTTGTGTTCCACATAGTGTTATTCCATCAATTTTTATTTGTTTCATATTAAAGGGTAAATCTGATCCTCTAGTTACATATGGAAGTTCCACTGTTACTATATTTCTTTTTAGAAAGCTTATTTAATTTTAGTACTGCCATACCTATGTATATAATGGTAAAACCTCATTTAATAAGTATCATAAATCTTAACCAGATTTCTGTGTCTCTTTAACAAGTGAAAATTGAATTTGTAGATTGATTAGCGACATAAACTTAGCAGTACTGTAGCTCTGTCTCTACAACGTATAGAATTATATATAAATCACTATAAAATCTGTATACTGCATTGTACTAATGGCCAGAAATGTGATCCTCAAGTACTAACTAATCCTCTTCCTTAAAACAACATTTATTATCAGTGTATTCTGTTTACCTAGACTGGAAAGTAGTGTATATGTAAGTAACATAATCGATAAGTTATATTACTTGTTATTAATAAGTTATGCATTCATTTAGTGCACAATACTAAAAGAACAAAAAATCATAGTCACTGAAAGTTTCTGTTCTTTGCTTCAGAGAGATGCTTAATAAGCCGAGCACATGATTTGCATGCAGGAAACCTGCCTTCTATCCCCAGCACCACACCACCAGGAGTGATCCTTGAGCACAGAACCAGGGAGGAGTCTCCTGAGCACTGCCAGGTTTTATTTTTCTCCTGTTCCTTGGACACTCCATTTTCTTCCTTAACATATTAATTCTGTTCTATTAATTCTATTTTATTTTCTGCTCTGTGCCTGCTCTGGGCAGAGCCTCCCCACTCAGGCCTAGTTAGTTCTTTTGTTTTTGTTTTTTTTTGGGTCACACTCAGCAATGCTCAGGAGTCACTCCAGGCTCTGCACTCAGAAATTACTCCTGGCGGTGCTCAGGGGACCATATGGGATGCCGGGATCAAACCCGTGTAGGCCGCATGTAAGGCAAATGCCCTCCCCACTGTGCTATCGCTCTAGCTCCTAGTTAGTTCTTAAAAGTGAGGGGCCAGAGCGATAGCCCAGCGGGTAGGGCGTTTGCCTTGCACGTGGCCGGCCTGTGCTGGCCCGGGTTCGAACCCCGGCACCCCATATGGTTCCCCAGCACCGCCAGGAGTAATTCCTGAGTGCAGAGCCAGAGAGAAACCCCTGAGCATTGCCGGGTGTGACCCCCCCAAAAAAAAAAGTGGTTCATGACTCCCTTGTGCATGTGAACTATTCTAGAACATACCAGGAACCGCCTTTGTTAGCAGGCAACTATTCCCTTACCCTGAAATCTCAGGACCCCGTACTAGACAACCTCGGAAAGCCCCTGTGCTTGAATCCGCTGAACTAGTTCAGACCAACCTGTCCTGAGTTGCCTGTGCTGCTCTGCCGTGCTGTTCTGGGCGAACGGCAGTGCACGCTTTCTCTACTTCTGCTCTCTGCCTCCTCACAGCTGTGTAAGGTGACTTGTAAGTCCCCTTGGCTATCATAGGCAAAGTCTTTTCACTGACAGTTGTCTCCCGATCAAGCTGGCATATTCACAACATTAGATGCGGAGATTTACAAAGAAGGACTTTATTATAGTGACTGGATTTTTTACATTGCACCTATTGACATATATATTCATGTATGTTCATATCCATCTAACTTTCACTGTAGCAAACACGGTGCTTTGTGTTCCTTCCCTTCCACTCTTGTGGAGCTTGTTGGGGAACAAATGCACGGAGAGTTCTTCTCTGTGGCTAAAATGAAATCGCCAGCTGTTTATAACAGCATCTTTTGATGAGTGTGTGTGCATGTATGGTTTCTTTGTCTACTTGTACATCTTTAAAACATTTGGTTTCCTTGACAGTAGTTAGATCTGTTTCTGCCATTTGTAGTTCAAAGTGGTTTTAAGATGATTTTGAGAAGTATTTTTTCTTACTGTTTCTAGCTTTCCCTTCATCTTGTCCATGAAAGTAGCATTTCTTGTACTTTGGAGGGCGACCTTCACTCTAAATCTCTCCTGTTGGATCCAGAGCACACCACACTGCCTGAGTCACTCACGTCCACCGCTCCTCTCTCTGAGCTGATCTCTATCAGGCGGTCTCATTTCGTGTTACCTTGAGAGTTGAGCTTGAAGGCGAGCGCCAAAGAGAAAGCAGCAAACGGTGATTTTCCTTTTTTTGTTCTCTTCCTTTCTTATTCTCTGATCTCCTACTGTTCTGTCCTCCCTACCTTTTCTTTTACTTATCTTTTTTTTATTAAAACTTTTTAATTGTCACCGTAAGATATATAATTAAAAGTTGTTTATGTTTCGGTCATAAAGCATCCATCCCTCCACCAGTGCACCCTTCCCAACACCAGAGTCCACTGGTTCCCTCTCCTCTCCCCCTGCCTGCCTCTATGGCAGGCACCTCCCCTCTCTCTCTCTCTCTCTCTCTCTCTCTCTCTCTCTCTCTCTATTTTTCTCCATTTGCACATTGTGGTGCACAATACATACATTTAGAGGGTTATCATGTAAATCCCTTTGCCTATGTTTGATGCTCAGAACAAGTCTATTTCATCCCTTGAGCTTTTCTTGTCCTCACTTTTAGATCAACCTAGAACAAAACTTCCTCATTAGGAGCCTGGGAGGGAAGCAGTGATAAGAAGGGCTTGTACCTCCTTTGTGCTTTATATAATGTACAAGCAGACTGTTTTCTTGCTCCTTGCAGAACTCTGTAAGATTGGTAGAGAGAATTAATAGCATGAATCTAACATTCTTTCCATTGATTATTTTCCCGTTTAAAAAATAATTGCATTACTTTGGATAGATTAAGGCTAGCAGTGGTGCGTACTGGGAAAGACTTGAATGACCTGATTCTCTTTCTCCTTTGCCTTTGGGTGTGGGATGCAAATGTGGTCCTGAAAACTAGGTTTTCTGTGCCTTATCTGTGTTTTTTCCCTCTGTATTGAAGAATATATTATATAATGGTTGCTTCCTCAGCCTAATCTTAATTTCTCTGTTATCTTTAGACCAAGAAGCAAAAGCTTTTTAAATAACATTGGATGTTTAAATTTAGTTGTATTAGCCATGTAATGAAAGAATCATTAAACTAACTTTCTGGAAGAGTCAGCATAGAGAGTATTTTAGGTTGCAAGCCATAAGGTCTCTGTCATAGCTTCTCAACTCTGTCACTGCAGACCAACAACAGCCGTAGACGGTGTGGAAATGAACAGGCGTGGACGTGTTCCAATTGAACTTTATTTATGGACTTTGAATTTCAAGTACTCTCTGTCTGTCAAAATAGTCTTCTACTTTTGACTTTGTTCTAACCTTTGTAAGACTGTCAACCCCAACCTTGCTTCCAAGCCATCAAAAACCAGATTGATGTAGTATTCTGCTCCCACATAATATGGATGATTCATTCAGTAGTTAAACTAGTTAAATTGTTGATTTGTTTCTAGGGGTGAGGAGTTTCTCCATTGTTCAAGCAGTGAATATTTAGGTAAAGATGACCTGTTTTTGATTTCTCTTAGGTTATCAAGATTATTCTTGAGCTCAAGGTTAAATAAACTCTCAGATAAGATTCATCAAATTATAATGGAGTATTTGTCAGATTTCTTCTTCTGAAAATAATTTTCTCAGGAAAGGAAACTTCCAGCTCTTGATTTCACACCTTCGTGAGTGTGTGCTGATTTATTCTGTTAAAAATATTTCTGAACTGGAAGTTTTAAGTTACTTGTGTTCTTTCAAATCTACCATTTCTGGACCCCAGCTTCCTTATGGAGGACTGAGATAGTCACATTCAGCTGAATTAGATATTTTTATATTTTGTAGAAGACAATTTCACAAAGTGGCCTGGTTTTTGTTGGTTGATTGCAAGTAGGATAAGAGTTTTTAATTTAAATATGAGAAGTTTTACTTGATCACATAAAGGCTAATGTTTATATTTATGGTGGTGCTTAAAATGTATTTATATCCATGTAGACATACATGCATATAACTTATGTGCACTAATCTTTAAAGCATGATGAAGTCATGACATGCTGTAATAGTTAATAAGTGTCCTAGGTGTTTACTCATCCCTCTTCTAGTCCAGTATCACATATTTTTTTCCTTAATCAATGTAAATGGCATTTCATTGTGGCTAGAACAGAGGCTGACCAAAGTGCAATAGGAAATATCTGCAGCTGCAAACGACTTCCAAGAGTTTCCGGTAACATTTGATAGCTGCAGAGGAAGGAAGTGAAGGGTCAGTCCCTGTACAATGGCAGGAATTCATTAAGAAAAAATGGGTACTTCTTTCTTTTTATTTTTGTATTTTTTACTAAGATATTTTGCTAAGGTATGCTTTTTACTAAGAAATTAAGATAGTTGAATGAGTTTTCTACCTGTTCCTCGTGTTTATTTATATTTTTGGTGTGTTAACCTTAAAGTCAGAAAGTCAGCTTTTACTTAGTGCCTTTCTGCACATGTTGAAGTGATAATGTTCTTTCCTTCTAAAATCTGTTAACCCTGAATCCTTAGGGTTATTCTGCCAAGGAGTTTTTATTTACATTGCTAAATTTCATTTCCTAAGATTGTATTTGTGATATGGTATTTAAGTGCCTAAGTGAGATTAATTCACTTGTCAGTACGTTATTAACCCTGTTGGTTGGATTTCTGTCCGCTCTCCCTTTTAGAGCTGACATTTACAGGGCTGCTGATGGCCGTTCCCAGTGAATTGCATTTGGCTTTTGATTTTATGCTGATCTTTTTATTCATGCTTTAGTCTTTGGGCCACAAACCTGGTGGTGCTCAAGATCTGCTGCTGGCAGTGCTCAAATGGCCATGTTGCAGGGACTGAACTTGGGCTCCGCCTGCCAGAGCAAGTGCTCCTGCGGCTCCCCAACACCTGGCCTTGGCGCATTTCTCCTCAAAACCTGAAGAGTTAAAAGCAGTAGAAAAATGTGGCGATTTGGGTGTGCGTGGGGGGGGCGCAGATTTCTGTTCGGCCTCTGCCTGTGTGACTTGAGACTGGTCATTTGATTGGTTTCACCGCTCTTTTCTGTGGGATTCTGAAGGTCTGTGCAAAAGAAGTCCTGCACGCCAGCCTTGACGGTCTATGAATAGCATTCCATTTTTGGCTCCACGCCTAATCCTGCCGGCACCAGGACTGCAGTGACAAACAATAGCTGCTCAGATGGCCGCAGCTGCCAAAAGAACTCTAGACAGGCTGTACTTAAATGCAGTCTTCGCACCCCACCTAAATAAAGACAGAGCGATTCTGCAGTCCCACTGAGCTCAGAGTCGACACTCCAAGGGAAGGGATGTTGAGTGATAGCTGCTGAAGACAAAACTGAGCCCCGGTCGGTCGGGAAGACAGGCTGTGTTTTTAGCGTGGGGTTGGGGTACTGATGTCCAGGCTCCATGCCTGCGTGAGTCTCTGGGTGGGTTTTCTTCCCTGTGCTTGTGGGCATCCAGGTCTGGCTTGGGGGCGTAAGAGCCCCCCAAACGAACCACCACTGTGTGCTCATTTGCTCATTTGTTGTATCCTCCATAGAACCAAGCTTGCTACTGTGTGCGCTTGCTGTTTAATACAAGATTTTTTTTATTATTCCCCCCCTTAATTAGTGATGCATATGCTCTCACTGTTGGAAATTGGTTTCTGTTTCCTCTATGGAGAAGGCAGGTTTGAACAGAAAATCTCAGTCCTTGGTTGGTGTCTGTCCCTCCTCTTGCTGGTGTGTGCCACATCTCTCAGGCAGTGTTCCATTCGTGGTGTCAGCTAGCCTTATTCTGAGAAGGGGTCCTCTTTGCTAAAGCTGATGGGGTTCAGTCCTCACAGAATGTTGCATGGACAAATAGTTGCCGGGTGACAGATAAACGTGCTGTGTGGGGTTGCGCAGTTACTACCTCCTGCTTCTCTTTCAGTGTGTTTTTCCCTCTGAAATTTTATATAAAATTTACATATTTTATATAAAATTTTATAAAACATTTAAAAATTTTTTTACTGCGATGCCTCCTTTGTTTGCTATGCATTTAAATCGGTATTGTAGTGTTTTTCATAGTTTAATAATCTTTCAAAACGGGCTATACTTGGTCTTCAAGCTTAAGAAGCCTGGGGCCAGGGAGATAGCACAGAGATACAGCGCCTCACAGCATTTCCCAGCTCTGTGTGGACTCTTGGAGCACTGTAAGCACCGTAGGTGTGTGCCGGGCAGCCGGTTGGGCTGAGACCCCATGATCACCCTGGGAGCTAGACATTCAGATTATACAGACACACACCCCAGTATCTCTTAAAGTTCTAAGACCTTTGTATTTAATTTCTAACCTCTCTGTCTTCTGTATTTGTTGTATGTGGTTCATGTCTTTCTTTTCCTGATAAGCATGTGTGCAAAGGGGGTAGAGGGTTGTTATGGCTGAAATAGAGAGGATAGTGTTTTTGAAATGTAGAAAACACAAGTAACTTTTTCTGACTGAAGAGAATATCTCATTAGATAAAGTATTTTGAAAACTTCCCTTTTATTAATCTCATTGTTCCCCAAGGCCTCTGTTGTTTATGAAACGAGTGAATGCTTTCAAAGTGCAGCAAGAAATGATTTTGGCTCTTTTTCAGAATAAGAGTCTTTTCTGGCTTGGTATTTTGTTGTAATATAACTCCTCATTGGAACTTTGTGTTTTACAAGCATTTCGCTAGTATTTACAATTATTGTTAATAGAAGTATTTGAGCCATTTTTATTTCATTATTCTGTGTGAGGAAAAGGTACAAGAAATAATAAGTTCAGAGATAAAACTGAGATATAGTTTGTGACACTTTTGGTATGTCAGCTAAAGTTTAAAACTTAGTGGTTCTTGGCCAGAGGTGTTCAGAAGATCCTCTGGAATTATGGCCTCACCGTCATTTTGAGGGAAAAATAATTTTATTAATTTATATTGTTAATGGTACATTTGAGACTTTGCCTCTCCAAAACATCTTTGGACTTAAAATGTCATGTTGTATGTAGAAGGCATGAAATATTTCAAATGAAAGCTATAATCAAATCCTGAAAAAAACACATGTGGGTCAGAGAGAGTAGAGCTTGTTGGCCTCGCCTTGCAACCAGCTGATCCAAGTTTGATTTCTGGCACCACATGGCCACCAAGACTTCCAAGAATGGTTCCCTCAATGCAGAGCCAGCTATAAGCCCTGAGTACCTCTAGGCTTATAGCGAAAACTTAAGAAAGCACAAAGAAGCACAAGTGATTATCTTTGGTTTACAGATGGTCACCCGTGCCAGTTGTTACTTTTTTGGTAATTTCAGCATATTTGATGTTTTTATTATAAGGTATGGTCATTTTCTATTACTACTATAACAACTTGCTTTAAACTGGATGACTTAAGACAACAGCTGATTCTGGAGGGACCAGGAATCGGATTAGGCACTCTCTGAAGTCTCTACTGGAGAAGAACATGCCTCTTTCTGGCCCCTCGGGGCTTCTTGTTATGCCCCCCACCACACACCATCTCCTCTCCTCACCCCATTTTATTCTTTTGACTTACAGGCAGTATCACTGCTCCAGACTCTATATCCATTTTCACATGGCTTTCCCCTGTAGAGCAAAACTGTTTTTCTTTCCTAAGACACACTGAATTTAGATTTCACTGCTAATCCAGAGTGGCCCCACTTGGAGATATTTAGTTACACTATAAAGGTGTAACTATGTCCTAGTCACAGAATTCCGGCTGGACATAGCTTTGTGGGTAGGGGAGCCCACTGAACTAAAGATAATTCTGAAAAAATAATAAGCTTTTACATAGAAATTGAGATAGCCATTTAGATTTTGATGTTCACAGACTGTTGAACTCCCAACTACTGCCTTGCTGTGTGAGTTTGAGTAAGCAGTTTAGTCTGTCTGGTCCTGTATAAGTAGGAATTTATCTATTATGGTATAGATATTGTCAATAACAGACACATATGAATTGAATGTGATAATAGTTTTAAAGTTTCTGGTACGTTATCTTGACCTTTGAATATAAGCAGGCAGCAGACAGAAGATTTTAATGTTTGTAGCAAATGCTCCTAAAATTCAATGATTTAGCACAGTAGCCCTCACTTAGGTTAGGATCCTGCTGGCAAGCTGTGGTCTTTGACTTGTCTGGTTGCTTGTTCTGTGGCGGTCACTTGGCTCGTTGGTTCCCAGGTAAGCCGATCCCATATGTGCCGTTGTTGACTGGTATGTAAGTAGGTAGGTAGGTAGTTGGAATTGAAATCACTGGTCTGCCTTTGCATTGTTATCCAACCGAGATGGATGACAGAATCCTCAGACAAAATAGAAAATCTTCTGAAAGAACGGTCTTTGCCTTTTCTTCCTCGCTTTTTGATTCATACTCTAGTTTATCTGTCTGTGTTTCTTGAATGTAACCCTTGCCGTTTTTCCCCTTGTTTTTCCTAAGGGAAATAACCCTTTTTCCTTGTTTCTTGGAAGCAAGATAAGTATCTTCATCACTTTTGTTTCTCAGTGGACAACAGAAAGGTTGACTGACTGTATAAACAAAGCGGCATTCGTGTGGAGGATCTCACATTAGCATCTTCACCTACTGACTGGTCTTGTTCACTTTGTTATCTGCTTTATAAAGTCCTTTTCATCTCTCGAGCTTTGAAGACGGTTTTTAGTATGATGTATGTGAAATATCAAAGAATAAAATTGTATGTTGCAGCATTATCATTAGTCAAACAATATGTTTATATAAATACATTCTTATGTCTAAAGTATCAGTGAACGTTTTGAATAGCTGTTTCATTTTTAAGATGCTTCATCAAATACAGCAACATTTGGTTTTGTTTCACATAGATTTATACAGTACTTATCTGTTAGTTGGCATTAAAGGAATTGTATCTGCTACCTTAGCCTGTCAATACATTTTAATAGAATTGGTTTACAGAAAGGAATTGTTTTCCCCAACCTGGAAAAGAATTAAACTTTGTTTAATTTACCGTTGTTCCTCCCCAAAGAAAGATAACACAAAAAGTTACAAAAACTAGTACTTCAACATGCATTTTGGGGCGCTTTTGCCTACTGTTTTCCAACATGCTTTTGACCTATTAAATAAATGATGATTAACTGTAGCTGGCATTTCCCCTACCCTATTCAAACTGAAATACCGTAATGTAGCAAATAAAGCTTTGTGATTTGATGGGGCAAGATCTGGGGCCGGGGACCCAACAGCAGAAAAAAATTATCTTCTGGGCTTTAGGAAAACGAAATTCTTATCCTAGCTTTGATAATGATTTACTAGTAAACTTGGAACAATTTAGCTTCTCTGGCTTAGGCGACTGGGCTGGTAATCTTATAGGTTTCGCTCCACTTCTGAAATATCATACTGTTTTTATTAAGTCTATATCCTCCTGGGATGAATATTACAGATGAGTACAGATGTTTAAAGTGAAAGAAATGGATACACTTATTAGGACATTCTATATTTACAAAATTAATCGTGTGGATATGTATATAAAGGGAAGGTTAGTTTACTTTGGCTATGTGTTTGAAGAATTTGAAGAGTGCAAGTAGGGAAGGACCAGCAAAGTTGAGAAGTGCAGAATTCGAGGGGAAAGTGAATGTTACATGCATATTGAACTCGACAGCGAAATTGGCATGGCTAGTGTTGGATGTATGGAAAGCATATATTTAACTCTCAGTGCAGTTAGTTGATGAAAGATAAAGTAGGTCTTCATAGGACCTAGTACATCCTCCTGCTTCTTTAGAAATTGTATGTTCTCATGCAGGTTCATTTTTGTATGAGGCCCATAAAAAGCCCTGGTGTTCCCATTGGCTTAGGGGCTGCACCCCTGCTGGCTCCCTACGGCGCACTCATGTTCTTCTTGGCCTCTTCTTGTTGATGGCAATAAGGAAGAGAAAGCCCTGTGACATTCTGGAAGGAGTCCTCTTGGTAGGAGTGTTGTTCATCTAGAAAAAAGGTCTTTCTGTCCCTTGGAATTGCTTTCATGTCAGTGAAATGGCTTGCATGCAATTTAAATTTCAGTGACCACTGGAGTTGCTGGCAATTATGGGGCCTAGCTCAGGTCTAGATCTTTTGTCTTTTGATGTGTGCAGTTACTCATTAATAGTGTGTATTAACATGCTAACTAGTCTCCTTTTTATAAAATACCTTTCCTAGTCTACTTCCCTCCCTGACTCTCACTTTATCTTTTTTTTCCCAAGCGTCTCTGAATTACTTGAAGGGGCTTTATATTAACATTCACTACCTTTGGTTTCCAGGACACACAGTTCTCATTTAGCCATTGCTTTTTTTGTTTCTTTATAGTTTCATGAAACATTGTGTTCCCTGCTTTAATAAGGTTGGCCTATGTTTCATCTCCTTCCCTCCTCTCTCCTTTGCTCCCTGCCTCCCACACCCTTTTTCTTGTCCAACTACCCCCCCATTCTCTTATTTTTCATACCCTTTTTTGCCTTTGCGTTATATCCGAATATCCGAAATCTGGCTCTACATCTCCATACTTGAGGTCTATGTCTTTATTCAGTTTATTCTTCGGTTTGGTTTACATGCCCAGCTGTGCTCAGGGTTTACTCCTGACTCAGTGCTCCAGAATTACTCCAATGAGGCTCAGGAGACCCACTATATGGGATGCGGGGATCAAACCTGGCTTGGCCACATGCAAGTCACGTGCTCACCCACTGTCCTCTATCTCTCAAGCCTGAATTTCCGCTTTTAAGCCAACAGGATGCTACTCTTAGCTAGACCACTAGACACACCTCACTTATCCGTACATGTTTAATGGCTTTCTGTTATATGTAAGCTGATATTAACGTGCTCATGTGTATCCACAAAGGTGAAGTCTGTCCTCAAGGGCTTTGCTTATATATATCAGGAAGACTCAGATGAGTGATTGAAGTGGAGACCATGTTATGGTCAAATTAAATATAAAAAATTGGAGGGGCCTGAGCTATAGTACAGCGGGAGGGTGTTTGCCTTGCATGCGGCCAACCTGGATTTGATCTCTGGCATCCCATATGATCCCCAAGCACCACCAGGAGTAATTCCTGAGTGCGGCCAGGAGCAACCCCTGAGTATTGCCAAGTATCATCCCCCACCCCCCACCCCAAAAATCCACAAGAACTTGAAGAACCTTGCAGCGAAACCCCCATACCAGGCCTCTTGGGGAAGTAAGACCCGTCTCCTCCATATGGTTAAGCTGAAATTAAAAGGGTATGGATAGCAGTAGTTAGCTAAAGCATGGAAGAAGGAAGTAGTATCATACACAGCACTTGAATGGAATTAGTGTTATATTTGAGTTAGTAGAATTTCAATTTATGAACCTGACCTTCATATCATTTCAAACCCAGGATACAGGCTTTAGGTTGTGCATTGAAGTGTTAGTGCAGATGGGTGTGACCTTGTTCTGTTGGCAATCCTGTGTGGTAGGTGTAATGTAGGGGACTAAAGTGTTAGTGCAGATGGGTGTGATCTTGTTCTGTTGCAATCCTGTGTGCTAGGTGTAATGTAGGGGACTGTTGCTAAAGTGTATTTATGCAGGGAATAGTTAGGTGCCACAGAAGCAGGGTACTGTTTTGCTGTGAACATGCCAAGCTTGTTGCCCCCAGTGATATTATCAGTGATACTTTTTGTTGGTCATATGAGGACAGTTAAATGAGAGTGAATATAGTTATTTTCTGTCTTTCTTGAACTGCTTTTAAAAACCACCTTCAAAGGGGTGGTAAATTTTTGATAGGGGGCACAACAGATTAACTTGGAAAGGTTTTGAATGAAAATCAATCTTATGCCCCATCGAACAGCATTCTCAATTGTTGGATATCCTGAAACTTTCCTTTGAACCTCTTAATCTGGAAGTGTGATTTGGGGAAAACCCTAGGATCTAGTTAAAATTTCATAATTCTCATTAGAAAAGAGAGCATCGCTTCACTGAATTTGGAGACAAGAATATTGATTTCTATTCTTGGAGATATTTAAGGGGGAAAAGTATTTCAGAGTAAATCACTGTATCACTGTATCACTGTCTTCCCGTTCATCATCGATTTGTTCGAGCAGGCCCCAGTAACTTCTCCATAAGTCCTGTCTCATGCTAGTAGAGCCCAAGGACATCTGCTTGCTCCAGGAACATAAAGAGCCTCAATCCATTCCATCAGATCATGGGAATGAGGTCTATAATTGTTACTGATATTTGGCATATCAAATACTGGTATTTGGCATATCTATAACTGTTACTGGTATTTGGCATATCAAATGACATATCAAATATTTGATTTTAGAGTAAATACAAATACAAAACTTACATTTACAAATGTGGAGGACTATTTTTAATAGCCATTAGTTAGTGTTTTTGATGAAATTAGGGTTATAGTAGAAAAGTCAATGGCATTGACGAGGCCTGTTCTTAAATGTGAGTTATGTGATGTGTTTCCTGGTAGAAAAAACTTCCAGAGGTCGGGCAGGAGAGGGGCTCCCTGGCTGTTGTCCTGCTGTCAGCCTTTACCTGCAGGGTCTGGACAGTAGCACAGAGGGTTGGGCGATTGCCTTTCGTATCGCTGACGGTGCTTCAGTCACCGGCACCCTATGTGGTCCCCCCAAACACCACCAGGAGTGATTCCTGAGCGCAGAGCCAGGAGGAGGCTGTGAGTAGAGCAGGCGTGCCTCCCTCCCTTGACCGACCCCAGAGCCACACCTCACCTACCAGTGTCCCATCCGCGTGCTTGTGGGAATTGGGGAGTGGGTAGGGAAGTTCATTTGTATCACACATGTGTTTAAGCAGCTTTATGGTCTTGTAGATTTCAGCCTAGTTCTCTTTTGTTTGTTGGCTTGTTTTGTTAGGCCACACCTGGGAGTATTTTGGGTTCCTGCAGAATTTGGGGGACCATGACCAGGGATCGAACCCAGGCTTCCCGCCTACAAAGCACATTCTTTACCCCTTTGAGACATCTCCCGGGCCCTCCAGCGTGTGTTGGGATTTTAACTTTGCAGATATTAAAAGTTCTTGAAAAGAAAATTATCAGTATCCTAGCTTGATGGAAAAATCAAGGAACATGGCTCTTTTTTATTATAGGATATTGCCAGAGAATAATTGAAAATTATTTTCTTTCCATGGAAATATTTGAACACTACTTGGAAATTTACATTAGTAATGTCAGTTCTTAATTTTTGATTGAAAATGATTCAGAGCTAGAGCAATAGTAAATTTTCTGCCTGTTCTTTAAAAAATGTAGTTATGTAGGTTATTTCTATCTGTTCTTAATCCTCTCTAGCAGTTAAAGGAGATCTGGATGAGACTGAGAATCCTGGAAACTTTGTCTCACAAAAAACTAGTTTTCTGGTTAATTGTATATATGTTTTGAAGCTTCTGAACAAATAGAAAAGTAATGAATTTGAGGTATTTTACACTTTTAATATACTGTTGTCATTTATCCATTGTGCTTAAATGTAAGAATGAGAAAGTGTGAAGTATATTATTGTAAATAAAATAATTAGCTTACCTGTATGAATCGTTTTCCCTGCGCAGAAATTAGTTTTTTGCTCATATTTTTACAAATCCAGAGTGTAATGTCGATAATGGTGTTCTGTCATTGTGAGGATTAATGAAGTTATCATTTTGTAGGTCTCATCACAACTACGGCAAGAAAACTTGATCGGGAGCAACAAGATGAACACATCTTAGAGGTAAGCATTTCCTTTCTCCCGGTCTGTGCTGAGGAAGTGCAGTGAGTCCATGTCCAGGCTTGGGCATTGTCCAAGCCCCACCTGGTGATGCTCAGCGATTTACCAGGTGGTGCCAGGGGTCCAAACCACAGCCAGCTGCATGCAGGAAACGCCTCCTTTCTGAACGCTCTTGTCTCAAGATCTGTTTTCTGAACATTATGTTTTAGATCATTCAATCACATATACAGAAAGTAGCTGTTTCATTCCTATTAATTGGTATTCAGGTCTTTTAATATTTCTTAGGTTAGTTTCTAATTATTTGTAAAGACAAAATAGAGAATACATTGCTGTGTCGCCTGTGTACCCCATCTGTCCTCATAATCTGCCATTGCTGTTAAATGCCATACTAACTCTATACGGGCATCACACAGCAAACAGAACTGAAAGTGGAAACAGTATTATTTCAAATGCACTTTTATTTACATATGAGATCGTTTCTGGATACTCCTGCTTTTTTTTCCCTTGGTATTGTACTTTTCATATACATTTGTATTAGTGGCAGTAGATCTGAATCAGTCCTTTGTGTTGTTTTGTCTGACTTTGGGCCACATCCAGCAGTGCTCAGGCGTCACTCCTGGCAGGCAGGGTAGAGGGTGCTGGGGACCAAACTCTGGTGAGCGCAGGGCAAGGCATGAACTCTACCCACTGCACTCTCTCTCCAGGTCCTAATACAGCGTTTTAAACTGCAGTTTGTAACCAGGTTTTTCATCTTATTAAACCTGTGCTTTGTATGCATTTTCAAACTGAACTATCAAAATTCGCACTTCTGTTTTTATTTTTTTTTCACATTGGGTTTTTTTCCTGCCCCTCGAGGTGTTGCAGGTGTGGCGGCAGTGCCTGGCTGCGTCGGCAGGTGGTAGACAGGAGACAGGCTTGTCTACACCCAGGACTCTGCCGCGTGGGCTCTGGATGATTGATGGTCTGACATAGAAAAAGATTGGGCCAGAGCAATAGCCCAGTGGGTAGGGCGTTTCCCTTGCACGCGCCGGTCCATGCTGGCCGGGTTTGATCCCCGGCATCCCATATGGTCCCCGAGTATTTCCTGAGTGCAGAGCCAGGAGAAACCCCTGAGCATTGCCGGGTGTGACCCAAAAAAGCAAAAAAAAGGAAGGAAGGAAGGAAGAAAGGAAGGAAGGAGGGAGGGAGGGAGGAGGGAGGGAAGGAGGGAGGGAGGGAGGAAGGAAGGGAAAGAAGGAAGGAAGGGAAAGAAGGAAGGAAGGGAGGGAGGGAGGGACAGAGGGAGGGAAGGAAGGAAGGAAAGAAAGGAGAGAAAGGAAAGAAAGAAAGAAAGAAACTGGGTCCCCTGGGATGAACCCAGAGCTATGGCAGAGCCTGGAAAGCTACCTGTAATGTATTCGATATGCCAAAAACAGTAACAATAATGGACCTCATTCCCAACGAACGGAGACGATACTGGGTTACTGGTTCTTTTTTTTCCCAGAAAGTTTGTAAATATAATTCCCCCCTTTAAGAAAAACTGAGTCACCTTGAATTAGGAAGATACTCAAGATTGCCCTGCAGGCATAGTATTCCAACACCATTCCCTTCACCAAAGTCCCTTCCCTCTGCCAATGCCCAGGGTCCCCAGTTTCCTTCCAGCCTCTCTGGCTGCCTCCAGGTCAGGCAGCGTTTTTCTCCATCCTCTCTTTAGGCACTGTGGTTTACAATATTGTTTCTTGCATATCACTTAACCACCTTTTACCACCCCTTCCCCCCCACAGAGTGACCACTTTGCTCCACTGTTGTCCGACTGTTCTAAAACAGTTTCTAAAGTTTGAGTGAGGTGTGAAGTGTGCTCTTCTTAGGTGTTCGCATGGCCACAACTCAGTAAAAATGTCTGAAGTCCTGTGGCATGGGGATAGACAAACTTAGCGTCCCTGGGTCCCTTGTTTTTTCTTGACAGTGGACACGCTTCAGAAAAAACAACAAGTGTAAATTGGAGAGTGGAGACAGAGTTCAGTGGTGGACATCAGGCCCAATTAGGTTGCAGGGGCAACTGCCTGCAAATTAGGAGGAGCCCCTGGAGAAAGAACAGCGCAGAGGAAACGATGACCTCTGCTGACATCTCTAGTGCCTGTTGGAGCCTCTGTTGATGCTTCGAGTCCGAGCGGGGGAAGTGCAGAACTTAACCTGCACAACTCTCCCCATCCTGCCACTGTGGACCATTGGAAAGCCTAGATTGTGATTCTTCTTTAAAAGCCCTGTTCTGCTGTTGATGTTTGTGATGCTGTGTGATTCCCATCATTTCCTCCATGGTGACCGTGTCCGCGCTTGCCAGTATTCTGGGTGAGGTGAGCAGTGGTGTGCAGACACATGACACGTGTCTGAGCCTTGGCAGTCTTAGAATGGGTCATTTGAGAGCCGGTGCTGACGTCCTTGAATGGTCTGTCCCAGGCTCACGGCAGTGTAACTACCTGCTGACTGTGGACAGCAACTGGCATGAAAACACTAGTATTTCTTGGTTTTCTTTCTTTCATATTCCTCTGTAGCCTCCAAAGAGCTTATGAGAACTACTCAAAAGGAAATGTTTTCACAAGGTTAAATGAAAATAGTGGTTTCTGTTTTATTTCATTTTGAGAGTTGGGAAAGGCCAGGCGTGTGCTTTGGGAGAAGCATCTCCTTTAAGTTCTCCTGACAAGTGCCATCAGGACACATTCACACTAGAAGACAGGAGTTACACCTACCACGCTCCGAAAGAACATAGTTTTCACAGAAAACTTCAACCTACTTTAATGTTTCTCTTTCCATAATAAATTAATGAGGAGGTGCGATGTGAGTGAGAGGAGGGGAAAACTGTTATTAAGGTCATTGCTTTTAATGTGTACCCTGAATTAAACACAAGCCTTCGATTTGAGGATGAACTTACTTTATTTGCGTTATGGATATGCCACCGGCAGAGTCCGCAGGAATGGCTGATCGTTGCTTCTGAATGGAATAGACGGAGAACTTACATTGAAGGTTTTTGCATTTATCTTAAGGAATTGGGCTCCCCACCCTGGGGCGTTTGCTGGGGGTCTCCAAGACCATACCAGCAGTGCCTGGGGCAGAGACCATGTGGCACAGCTCACATTTGGGACCTTCGGGCATCAGGCATGCCCCCCATCTCTACGAACTACCTTTCCAGCCCTATTTCACGCTTTCTTTCACTGAAAATATTGCAAAATAAGTTGTTCTTAAATTTAGATGTGTATGTTCAGTCTCTAAGCATTGAGATGATCTCTGCAAGGAGAAAGTCAGAGTTATCTCTAGTGTTAAAGGTTGCTCCTCTTTACACTGCTGTGACTTGATGAAGCTTAATATGCTCATTCAATAGGATTATTAAATAATAGTTTGTTTTATAAATCACAAATTTACTTAATTTTTTTTTTTTTTTTTTTTTTTTTGGGTCACACCCGGCAATGCTCAGGGGTTTCTCCTGGCTCTGACTCAGGAATTACTCCTGGTGGTGCTCGGGGAACATATGGGATGCCGGGGATCGAACCCGGGCGGCAAGGGCCGGCCGCGGGCAAGGCAAACGCCCTACCTGCTGGGCTATCGCTCCGGCCCCTACTTAATTTTTTATACTGTGTTAATTGTACTTTTAATTTAATAACTAGTAAGTAAAATTTTTTATCAACCAGCTTACTAATAAAAGCTTTTTTTTTTTTTTTTTTTGCTTTTTTTTGGGGCGGGTCACACCCGGCAATGCTCGGGTGCTACTCCTGGCTCTGCACTCAGGAATTACTCCTGGTGGTGCTCGGAGGACCATATGGGATGCCGGGATCGAACCCAGGCCGGCACAGGCCAGCTGCGTGCAAGGCAAATGCCCTACCTGCTGGGCTATCGCCGCCCCCAACTAATCTTTTTGATGAAGCTTTAATACGGCAATTTTATGTTGAGTGTGGAAATTTACGTTAATTTTTGGAAATACTAAGGTTTATTGGAAAGTATAAAGAAAAGGAAAGGAAACTCCACAACTGGGGAGGAACTTAGTACAGGGACTAAGTTCTTTTTAAATTACTGCTAACACTGGCGATACATATGAAGCAGTTCTTGGGCATAGGCTGTAGGGCCGCTCATGTGATGCTTAGCCAGCCCAGCAAGATACTTCACTGCTCATGTCCAGCTGTGCTTGGGTCATCAGGGCCCCACCCTCCAGTGCGGGGGGCTTCTGGGGCATACCAGGGGGTGCAAAGCTGAGAAGTGAATTTGGGTCTCTACACATGCAAGGTCTGTGTCCTGATTCTTACTGTCCCTCTGGATCCGGAAACTTTAAGTAGGTAGAATGCATATTGTTTTTAAGAAAACACTTTAAATATTTAATGTAAATTCTTCATGTATCTCTTCCTAGATTTCAAACACTTCGTTGTTGCTTAACACTTCAGTGATGTTTGTAGTCTAGTTATATTATATCAGTGCTTGAAGGATAGACGCCATGATCGGGAGAGCAGGTTCCCTCACCCTGTCCTCTGTGAGTCTTCAGTCCCAAGGCCCCTCTGAGTAGAAGCTTGTCTTTCCCTCCTCACAGGGCTGTTTCCAGAATGACAGGAGCTAGGCTGTGTCTGTGGACCTGTAGTACGTTATGCAAATGCCGGTTTTCATTAGGACAGTGGTATTCACTTTTTACACATTGTGTTTTAAAACCTTTGTTACTCGTTTCCTTCAAAAAAACAAACCAGGTTACAGTGACAGACAACGGTAGTCCCCCAAATCAACCATCACAAGAGTGATCGTGAAAATCCTTGATGAAAATGACAACAAACCTCAGTTCTTGCAAAAGTTCTACAAGATCAGACTCCCAGAGCGAGAAAAACCTGAAAGAGAAAGAAATGCCAAGCGAGAGCCCATATACCGCGCCATCGCTGCAGACAAGGATGACGGTCCCAACGCGGAGATCTCCTACGTCATCGAAGAGGGAAACGAGCATGGCAAGTTCTTCATTGAACCCAAAACTGGAGTGGTTTCATCCAAGAAGTCTTCCGCAGCTGGAGAATATGATATTCTTTCAGTGAGTTAAGATCTAGTCTTTGGATTTCTTTCACGCTTAGCTTACTTACTCTAGGCTTGTGTCTGCTCTTAGGACTGACCTCTTCAGCACAGGCCTGAGTTTATGATATGATGGTGAGAAGTTTGGGTTAGTTTTTCTTTTCTCAGTTGCCTAACTGCTTTCTCTCTCCATTCGGTCTCGAAAAGGTTGCTTGTTAATAGTGTTCTATACAAGGCTAGGCGCTAAGTATTTGAGATTCACTCTGTTTAAGACTGAACCACGCTTCATCTGGGGACTGGAACTTCTAATTTGTGTTTTTTTATTTGCTATACCTGTATTTTATAGATTAAGGCAGTTGACAATGGTCGCCCCAAAAAGTCATCAACCACTCGACTCCATATTGAATGGATCGCCAAACCCAAACCATCCCCGAGCCAATTTCTTTTGAAGAACCTTTTTTCACCTTTACTGTAATGGAAAGTGATCCGGTGGCTCACATGATTGGAGTCATATCTGTTGAGCGTCCTGGCATACCTCTCTGGTTTGACATCACTGGTGAGCCTTCTTCATAGTTCTCAGCATCCTTGGATATGTTACGAAGTAGAGCCAGTTGGTGGTTTTCTAATTTTCGTGCACATTACAAATTTAAAATTGGGCGTGAGATCTGTGAGGGGTAAATTTGTTTCAAATTGCAGAATTTTTATTGAATAAAAGTTTCACAATATTAGACATGCATTAAACTTTAAAAAAAATGGGTGCTCATATAATAATAAAATACAGCTTTTTATGTTTTAGCATATTGATATAATGTGAGTAAAGTATGAAAAATATATTTCATAATATGAAAATTCAGTTTTAAAAGTGTCTTGTAGTTAGGATTCAAATATTTTATATCAGCAGCAGAGCTTCTTAATTTACTAATTGGTGATTAGTAATCTAATAGCTATAAATCAGCTACTAGACTTTAATTATAAAACTGAAAAATGTTGTTGCCAACTTTTAAAGTTTGACTTACCCTAGTTTTCAGTAGGAAGCAAGGTTCACTATATTAAATCACCCTTTGCTTAAAAATGCTATGCCTGAGTCAATTCTTTGCTGTCATATAATTTAGCTTTGACATAGACAGTCATATTCTAGCCTGAAATACCTTAAAAACATTTTCTGTTACTCTTTGGCATCTTAGTTATTTCCCTCCAAAACTTCCTTTAATCTTAGGGGTATTTGTGATTGGAAGTATGTTTTGCAATTCAATACTAGGTGGACCTTCATATCCCATTTTCCTCATTCATACCTTCACTACCTTACTGCCCGCAGATGTTAATTCAGCCCATTGAAGCTGACATATGGGACTTGGTTTACAAGGACCGCGGGTGTAGGTGGTACAGGTTTCCCCTTGAGCACTAGTTGCTGAGTAGATTTTCCATTGTATGACACCTGATGTCACCAACACCTATGAAACCATTGCCCTTTGATTTTACAGTGGAAAAAACTTTTTTTTTTTTGCTCGACTATTTTACAATCAAAACCGATTGCATTCTGCTAACTCCTGTCGCATTTCCAGATAAGCCGCTGCTGTTCTACAGTGCCTGATGTCACCATTTAGCACTAACTGCATCTGGAACCCGTTTGATTGATCACTCTTCTCTTCTTCTTTGCTTGCCTTCCATGCTTGCTTGCTTCTTTTGGGCTCTGCCAGGAGACACGCTTGCTAGAGAGCTGTTTCACATCTTTCAGATGACTTGTGACCTGAACTGTACAGCAGAAGGTATCTGCTGAGATCACATAATTTGCCTCAGATTATGAGATCGATAGTAAAAGCATCAACTTTTAAAACTTTGTTTCCAGTGATTACCTTTCATTGCCTTTTCTTTCCGTGGTGTACTCGTGGTCACTGGGTTGTAATACTTATTTGTATACATCCCTAGATCCGTTTTTTGGATTTAATTGAAGTTTTTGTTTTATGTATATTTTGTTTTGTTTTTGCTTTACTTTAGTGTTAGAATGTCATCATGACATAATAGTTTTTTTTTATTCCATTTCATTGATATAAGTATCTCAAGTTCAGTGCATTTTTTTTGTTTTATTTAGAATATACTGATATGGGATGCATTTGTTTAATGTTAATACTAAACTCATGGACTTTTGGTTCATTGAGCTTTTGTTGGGTTTAACCGTGGGAAAAATCCCTCAAATAATGTCTAAAAGCCAGAATTGACATTAGCAACCACGCTTTTTCTAATAGTTGATATTTATTCTTTAAATAGTTAACTTTATTTGGGAAGTTTTCCCAGAGTATCTCAAAAAGTTTTGAGTTCTTAGCCTTAAATGGCAAGTTGGTTTATTTAATGATATTTTATATAGCTCAGATATAAAGAGACACTCAGAATTCCTAAAAAAGTAAACTGAAAGTGATTCATTGTTATCGTATTAGCACCAGTTTTCAATTGAAGTTTTTTTGCATGTTCTCAATTTATAGCTACTCTGTCATTAGGGCTGAACTCTGTCTTAGAAACATTGTCTTATTTGTTCCTTCTTGTCTTTCAAAATGAATCTTGTGAATCATGTTTACTTCAACATATCAAAGAGGGATGTGTGTGTTTAAACTGTTAAGAATTAGCCACAAAATAAGCTTTTCATCTTGTGACCTATTTTCACGTTTCTATTTGTCCTAATTTAGGTGGCAACTATGACAGCCACTTTGATGTGGATAAGGGCACTGGAACCATGATTGTGGCCAAGCCTCTCGATGCAGAACAGAAATCAAGCTACAACCTCACAGTCGAGGCTACAGATGGAACCACCTCCATAGCTACTCAGGTCGGTCTCGCGTTTGCTGGAGGAGGAATGAAGGACTTTTCTGATAGGGTCTACTTGTAACTACAGGCATGAAGTCGCGAAGACTTCTCTCTGCATTCGTACTCCAATGTAAAAACCTGCGGTCCAAAGGTCTGACCTCCTCGTTAAAGGCTGTCTGTCTGTTGGAATTGGGGTCAGAGTGATGTACAGCAAGTAGGGTGTTTATCTTTTACTTGGCCTACCTGGGTTTGATCCCCGGCATCCCATATGGTCCCTCAAGCACCACTAGGAGTAATTCCTGAGTGCAGAGCCAGGAGCAACCCCTGAAATGTCCACGGGCACCTCTGGACTCTAAGCTTGATAATCTATGAAGACACTTTAGGTGCTGCCTCAGTAAGGCATCGCTGGGAGGACAAAGGAAATGCGCCATGCACACCCATTTGAGACCCTTAGCCACTGCAGCCAGCTATTAATCTGGGTGTTTTCAACTTATAAAAGCTGTCCCAAAGATTAGAGCAAGAAACAGGACTATAATATCTGCTAACATCATTCTGATACCTCAGGCAGGTACCAGAATCGGGCAGGTACCTGCATCAGGTACATCTGATACAGGAAATTAGCTGTAAATTCTGATGAAGTAGAACCTTGGTTAGCTTTACTGGAGTGATCTAGAAATATCTCTTCTGTGGAGATCTAAATGAAGTTAATTCTGTGTTTTGGAAGGAAGTGTTTGAAAGGCATACATGTTTTATTCCCTCCAAATTTAGCTCCAACAGGTTAAAGCTCTATTATTTAACTCGAGCGGGCACCAGCAACATGTTACTGGCGCCCGCTCAAGCAAATCGATGACTAACGGGATTCAAGTGATCAAGTGATTATTTTACTCACATTTGCAATATATAAATAATAAATTCTAAGAATTGTCAAAATCTTGACCTCAACACTTATGAGGCATGTACTCTTATTTATTTATTTTTGCTTTTTTGTGTCACATCCGGCAGTGCTCAGGGGTTACTCCTGGCTCTGTACTCAGGAATGACTTCAGGCAGTGCTTGGGTGACCATATGGGATGCCAGGGATCAAATCCTGGTTGGCCGCTTGCCAGGCAAACACCCTCCCCACTGTGCTATTGCTCAGGCCCCTGAGGCATGTACTCTTAACACTAACTACATTTCTATCTTTATCTTACTATTCTGTTTTGTTGATTTTTATAAAATTTTTAATAGGGTCTATGTTTTCATTGCATTTATTTCCCATGTTTGTGTTTTCCTAAAAAATATGTTCTTCCAATGTGCATCAGGTTTTCCTCCTCGTCCTTTAAATGTTAAAAGATTATAGCTGGAAATATGATAATATGATTATGAGAGTAATTTCGTCATTACAGGTATTAATCAAAGTCATAGACACAAATGACCATCGCCCTCAATTTTCGACATCAAAATATGAAGTTGTCATTCCTGAAGATACTGTTCCAGAAACAGAAATCTTGCAGATTAGTGCTTTGGATAAGGATGAGAAAAACAAACTTATCTACACTCTGCAGAGTAGTATAGATCCATTGAGTCTCAAGAAATTTCGCCTTGACCCTGCAACAGGCTCTCTGTATACGTCGGAAAAACTTGATCACGAAGCCATTCACCAGCATGTTCTTACAGTCATGGTATGGTTTATGAAATCACCATTTGGTTCCATCCACCAATATATATCCTTTTATTTGAAAGGTTTTTTTTAATTATGAGGAACATGCCAACAGGAATGATTGTGTTGGTTCTTTCAGGTGCGAGATCAGGATGTTCCTGTGAAACGAAACTTTGCAAGGATCGTTGTTGATGTCAGCGACACAAACGACCATGCCCCCTGGTTCACCAGTCCCTCCTATGAGGCGGGTGTATGAGTCGGCAGCTGTTGGCTCCGTTGTGTTGCAGGTTACAGCTTTGGATAAGGACAAAGGGAAAATGCTGAAGTACTTTACTCTATCGAATCAGGTATTTTTGTGTATATTATACTTTAAGCTAACATTTGTGGCAGAAGTGGAAACATTTCGTTTGCTCAGAGTAGCTTTTTACATATATGTTAGGACAATTAAAATTTTTTTTAATTAACGTTTAACTCAGTAGAGAATGGGGAGGCCTAAGTAAAGGTAAATTATTTTTGAATAAAATCTTGGAGATTCATAATGTTTGTGTTATTTGGAGTTCTGGGGATGTTCTGCTGTAAACGTTATTTGACTGATTTGATATTTCAAAGATTAAAGTTTTAGCCACATAATGATTTTCTTCATAGTACCCATTAATTGTGAAACACTTTTAGGAGCGCCCCAGCTTCTTAATTCAATGTTTTTGTTAGGTCAGTTAGTGTTTTCTTTTGGGCAAAACGGAACCATGACAGTGTGCTGTCTCGTGTCCTTATAACTGGGGCAGAGCTCAGAGAGCGATGTGGGGCTCCCCGCCCCGTATCAGCTTCTCCGCACCTTTCACCTGATGCTCCTTGAACAGCTGTGATTCATTTAGGGAACTGAGTTGTGCAATAGGCCCTGCAGATCGGACAGGAAATTGCTGGAGCAGGGCAAGAGATAACAAGGTCAAGGAAGTCCAGCCAGAGTTATGGGTCTGAGCATTGTGTAGGAAGGGCAGAGAAAGAGATGAAAGAGATGCGGGGTTTCGCCGCCCATTTCCGAGAATTGCTACGGCACAGTGAGGTCTTTCTGTTCGGTGCAGTTCTTCACTCATTTAGTTCATAGACTCAGTGAACTCATTTGCGTGCCAGGCGCCATGATTGGCACTTATCCCTGATAAGCCATAGGTGAAGGTTGCTGTTCATTCACAAATGTGTGTTGCTTTAGAAGAGTTAAGCCTCTGATTGAAACAGGGGCATAATTTGGAGCAGATGCTTTATACGGTGGGAAAGCGCCTTGCTTTGGGACTTCCCATGCACTGCCAGATACCATGCATAAGTGATTATGTATTGAGAAAGCAGCTTCCATTTTTCCATTGTTTTGGGTGCCATTATTTGTAAAAAGAGATCGATTGTTTTTTGACTGTGTAATGAATTTAGGGTATTGAGACCATTCATTGATTTTGTTTTTTTTTTAAATATTAAGTGAGTCTATACCTCTTCGTATTTACAAATCGCCTTTGCTGGACATTGGAATAGGAAGAGGTTTAAGTTAGTTATAGATCATAAAATTTTAGCTGAGTAAATGGGGAGTAATTTAAAAGACATGGTAAAATGTGTTTTATATGCTTGAACTCTTTATTTTATTTTTTGATATATTGGAAATTTTGTTTTCTTGGAAATGACAAAATTGAATCTACCACAGTAAGATCTCATGTATTCCTTGTGATTACAGTGTTACATTGTATTGAAGTATAAGTTAGTGCCTTGAATAAAGATGAACTTTTTCACTGGTTTAGAAATTTAGCAGTTAAAAAACAATAACAACAACAGTGCATTCCATATGTGCATGCCCGAACACTTCAGTAAAATAATTTTCTCACTGATGAATTGACTGGGTTTGTGTAGGAGAAAATGTTAAACTTTCCCTGAGCTTTCACATAATTTTCAACAACTGGGTGGTTAAAATATGATTGTTCGTGCCTAACAAAAGGCATGCACATTCTTCAAATGTTTGCACTGACTGATGAGATTAGTAATTTGGTATTTCAAGAATGGAGCTGTTTCTCCACTCGAAGAATAGATAATACTGAGGCCTCTTACAGTACAGAATTTGAACTTTAAGAAGATTTTCCAGTAAAAAAATTAGAGGAAAAGACAACCATTAAAATACAGTTGAATTTGTGTTTGTTGGACTAGTAGGCACTGTAAACTAGTCATATAGCCTTTTATTTAATTGTTTATTCATAATCACCTGCTTTCAATTTATAGTGAATGAATTTAAATGACTTCAAAAGAATAGTTATATATTCAGGCCTGAACACTGAATACTAAATAAATAATTTATTGAGTGAAAGGTTTGGTCTGATTAGTAATCTTTAGGAACAAAGGAATCTGTCTGTCTGTCTGTCTGTCTGTCTGCCTCTCTCTCTCTCTCTCTATCTATCTATCTATCTATCCATCTATCTATCTAATCTTCTATCATCTATCTGAGTTTTTGGGTTACACCTGCAGTGTTCAGGTGTTACTCTTGTCTGTGCATTCAGGAATTACTCCCAGCAGTGCTCGGAGAACCATATGGGATGCCAGGGATCAAACCCAGGTCGGCCATGTGCAAGGCAAATGACCTCCCCGTTGGGCTATTGCTCCGGCCCCAGGACAAAGGAATTAACATTAAAATATTTTCAGTAACAATTGAGCTAAGTGCTTAGACACACATCAGACCTATGCTCTGAACTGTATTATTTATTAATTACTGTGTTTTGGGAGATGGTTGTAACTTTAGAACTGGTATGCCACCTGAAAATGGATTTCCATAAACATACTTATTAACTAGACTTGGTTCTCTTTGCAAACCAGGGTAAAACATAATTATAGCTGATATTTTATAGGTGGTCAAATTATCTGACAGTCTCTGTGTTACTAAACATCCGTGGCATGTCCACCCTGGGAGGAAACAGATTCCTGTGCCCCGCTCTGAGTGTGTGTGTGTGTGTGTGAGTGTGTGTGTGATAGAGAGATACAGTCATAGCTAATGAGCACAATTTCTTCTGTTTGTTGACCAGATAATTGCTTTATTCACATAAGGAGAACAATTTATGGCTATTTGGAAATCACAGAATCTTTATCTAATGAAAACAACTCTGCTTCCACCCCTGGATAGAGCACTTCCATTGCCGTCATAATTCTTCCAGGAACAGTAGTGTTTCGTGTTTGGTAAATGTGTCTGCTAGCTGTAGGCATGGCCAAACCACTCAGTAGCTCTCATGCTTTTCCACAAAAATATATGATGTTGTTTCCCACCAACAAATTGAGGTCCATATATTCACTGATTACTAACAAGGTTCCTGTGTAAACTTACCGTTATCAGTGACACACTCATAGTTCTCTGTATCAGATTTCCATCTCTATATCTCTGTATATGAGAGAGAATGATTCTGAATTTCACATGCTCCTAAAAACAGTTTTATTAGAAATTTAATAGCGCATGCTTCTTGTGCTAATGCTTTTAAATGATTGTCAGTCAAAAGGTGTTTATTGGCAGTGATAAGAGTAAAGTGCAGACAAGTAAAACCAAACAAGTGTACATGTATTGCCTTAAAGAGAGCGTTGAGTTTTTCACACTGTTGACCAGCATGTTTGTCATTTAACATGTTGCCTTTCTGTTAAGACCTAAAAAATCCTATTCAGTGACAAATGCTATCTCCCTGCGTCAGGCAATTTTCTAGCTATAGGTAATAAAATGATAAGTTATAATAAAACAGACCAGGCTTAAACGGAGTTTCTGTTCTAATGGGAGAACAGATAAAAAGCAACACTGCAGTATGCGCTGTCAAAGAAAAATAGGTTCAGGGTGCAGAGTCCGCCTTGATGTGAAGGGATGACGAGGTAAACCTCTCCTTCATATCCTGAGCAGGAGCGTCCGGGTGGAAACCTGCTGTGGGACTAGCTAAGGCAGGACTGTGCTTGAGAGGACTCACCCAGTCCTGTGGTCCTGTGCTGAGCGTGAGCCTACCGGGTGAGGAGCAAGGAGGGAGGCTGGGGAGCTGAGGGCAGGAAACAAGTCGTGCCACAGCCAGCCTGCTCAGCACAGCTGAATTCTCTCCTCCCGTGAGGCCTTGTCTCTTTGAATCTCGCCCTGCTAAGGCAGACTGCACTCGGCGGATTCGATGGCAATGCCTGTGGGCTAGGGCTGAATGAGGAGCCAGTGAGGTGGGTCGCTGCTTCACCAGCATGCAGGTAGGAAAGCCCGCAGGGTGGAGATGGAGACAGCTCTCCAGAGATGTCCAGTCTGTGTCTATCCAGACATTTAGCCACCAGTTGAAAGGTGGGGATGAAGCTTAGGTAGGATGGAAAAGAGCTTTAGAATTCTCTTATAAAACGCTGACTGTATAAAGCACTGTGAGAGAAGCTGGGATCTTTGACATCTAGATACAGACAGGGCGGAAATTAGTTTCTGCAGGGCCTGGCACCCTCATTTTTCTGCGCCAGGTTTCAGCTCAGCTTTGCGCCTGGAAAAGCCTGCTCCGCTGCCCTGCGGTTGAGTAGGGCAGTGCCTGGGGACCGGGACCCAGAGCCAGGCAGGCTTAATGAAAACCAGGCTGGGTCTGGCCTCAGGAAAGAATTATCCAAAATGTATAAAGGAAGGAAATGAAGAATGTCGAGTAAATGCATACTATTGACAATGTGGAGAAAGAAGTGCTTGGTTAAACCCTTGGTTTGCAAATCAAACTAAGTCATTTTGGTTTGTGAAATATCACGCTTGATTGCAAGCCTAGAGGAAAATCGAATTTGAGGAAGTAGTTAAGTGACTAGTCAACTTTGTTTCGAGTAAGTGTAATAGTTCCCTGGGGAAAATAAATTCAGTTTTGTGACAAGGATAATGGATTCTTGTTTATAAAACAGAGAAGGGATGGCGGGTTCATGGTTGGAATCTTAGGACCCTTACACTGCCTTGCTAAATCATAAGTGCTCAAGTCTAGTGAACTGTTACTTCCAAAACTGTTAATATGGCAAAAACCGATGCCATATTACTTATAGCCAGGTACACTTATATAATATAGATGGAAAAGATCCCCTAAAAAAGCAACAGATACATTCTATACTAGAGTTTTCTTAGCCCTGTTTGGAATTTAGGATCAGAATGACTCTTCAGTGGAGGCTGGCTTGTGCCTTGTGGAGCTTGGCAGCCTCGCCGTCTCTGGTCAGATGCTCCACGGCTGAGCTCTGCCTCCATGGTCTTTGCTCTCTAGGTGTTATCACACGTTCTTCCCTTCCACCCTCTCCCCGGGTACCGGTAGCCAGAATGTTTCCAGACAATTTTGAATATTCATATTGAGGAATATAATCACCTTCAGATGACAACGGTTGACTTCGAGAATAAATTAACCTGGAAGAGACTAGGAAGGGATAGGGTTGATTTCTTCAAAGCCCTTGTAAAGTGGGATAGATTACACAAGCGTATTTATTAGTTCATGGTTTTTGTTTTGAGGATATAATTGTTCATAAACTGTGGTGAAGCTTCGTTGGTGCTTTAGTGAAGGATGTGGTGTCCTAACACAGTACCCCTAAAATAATCACTCCTATAAACCATTGTTACCTCAATAAAAATAATTATAACTTTAAAAAAAGAAAACTACATAAAATATGAGTAGGGACAGTGCTCTTGAAGATTGTCAGACTCTGAGAGAACTGATTTATCTTCAGTAGTGAATAAGAAGCTTGAGTTTTGCAGGTGATAAAAGCTGAAAATAGAAATAGATTTCAGAGTGTATTGAACTCTTGGAACATGAACTAGACCACATCTGGCTCTAGCTAATAGAGATGAATTTTGATTCAGATATAAAACATGCTTTTGAATGTCTTGTCCTTAATTTACAGACAAACCCAGAAAACTCTAGAAACTCTGCCTCATATTGGTGGATTGAAAATGAGTCAAGATTAAAAATGTTCAAATTTCTGTTTGGGAATATGATTTTAAAGATATTTTTTGTTACCATTTCTTTTACTACTTCTGCTGATACTTACATTTTTCTCTGTTGTGTTTTCTTTTTCCCTTTGCCCAGGAAATATTGGAAATTCTTTTACAATTGATCCCATCTTGGGGTCTATAAAAACTGCCAAAGAATTAGATCGAAGTAACCAGGTGGAATATGATTTGATGGTTAAAGCTACAGATAAAGGCAACCCACCAATGAGTGAAATAACTTCTGTGCATATTTTTGTCACAATTGCTGACAATGCCTCCCCCTAAGTTTACGCCAAAGCAATACTCTGTTGAAATTAGTGAAACTATCAGCATTGGGAGTTTTGTGGGAATGGTTACAGCCCATAGTCAATCGTCAGTGGTCTATGAAATTAAAGATGGAAATATTGCTGATGCTTTTGATATCAACCCACATTCTGGGAGTATCATCACTCAAAAAGCCCTGGATTTTGAAACTTTGCCCATTTACACTCTGATAATACAAGGAACCAACATGGCTGGTTTGTCTACCAACACAACTGTTCTAGTGCATCTGCAGGATGAAAATGACAACTTGCCAGTTTTTATACAGGCAGAATATACAGGACTCATTAGTGAATCAGCTTCAGTTAACAGTGTCGTTCTAACAGACAAAAATGTCCCATTAGTGATTCGGGCAACGGATGCTGATAAAGAATCAAATGCTCTACTTGTTTATCGCATTGTTGAACCATCCATACACAAATATTTTGCCATTGATTCTAGCACTGGTGCTATTCATACAGTTCTCAGTTTGGATTATGAAGACACAAGTACTTTCCACTTTACGGTCCAAGTGCACGACATGGGAACACCACGCTTGTTTGCTGAATATGCCGCTAACGTGACTATCCATGTAATTGACATTAATGACTGCCCCCTGTGTTCTCCAAATCATTGTATGAAGCATCTCTTTTGTTGCCAACCTACAAGGGAGTGAAAATCATCACAGTAAATGCAACAGATGCTGATTCATTAGCATTCTCACAGTTAATCTACTCCATCACCGAAGGCAACATTGGGGAGAAGTTTTCTATGGACTACAAGACTGGAACTATAACTGTGCAAAACACAACTCAGTTAAGAAGCCGCTATGAGCTAACCATTAGAGCTTCTGATGGCAGATTTGCAAGCTTTACCTCGGTGAAAATTAGCGTAAAGGAAAGCAAAGAAAGTCACCTAAAGTTTACCCAAGATTTCTACTCTGCAGTCGTGAAAGAGAATTCCACAGAAGCCAGAACATTAGCAGTCATTACAGCTATTGGAAATCCGATCAATGAGCCTTTGTTCTATCAAATCCTCAACCCAGATCGCAGATTTAAAATAAGCCGCACTTCTGGAGTTCTGTCCACCACTGGCATACCATTTGATCGAGAGCAGCAGGAGGCATTTGATGTGGTAGTGGAGGTGACGCAAGAACATAAACCTTCAGCAGTAGCCCATGTTGTTGTGAAGGTCACCATAGAAGATCAAAATGATAATGCCCCCGTGTTTGTCAACCTTCCTTACTATGCTGTTGTTAAAGTGGATGCTGTGGTGGGCCACGTAATCCGCTCGGTTACTGCTGTGGACAGAGATAGTGGCAGAAACGGGAAGTGCGCTACTACCTGAAGGAACACCACGAACACTTTCAAATTGGGTCCTCGGGTGAAATTTCACTGAAAAAGCCATTTGAACCCGATACCTTAAATAAAGAATATCTCGTCACAGTGGTTGCCAAAGATGGAGGAGACCCAGCCTTTTCGGCTGAAGTCATTGTTCCCATCACCATTATGAATAAAGCCATGCCTGTGTTTGAAAAACCATTCTACAGCGCAGAGATCCCTGAGAACATCCAGATGCACAGTCCAGTTGTTCACGTGCAAGCCAACAGCCCAGAAGGGTTGAAAGTATTCTACAGCATCACAGATGGTGATCCCTTTAGCCAGTTTACCATCAACTTCAACACCGGCGTTATAAATGTCATATCTCCTCTGGATTTTGAATACCACCCAGCATACAAGCTGAATGTAAGAGCAACCGATTCCTTGACCGGTGCTCATGCTGAAGTCTTTGTTGACATCATAGTAGAAGACATCAATGACAACCCCCTGTGTTTGTGCAGCAGGCATATTCCACAACCTTGTCTGAGGCATCTATAATTGGAACTGCCGTCATTCAGGTCGGAGCAACTGATGCGGATTCAGAAGCCAACAGAGGAATTACATACCATATGTTTGGCAATCACAGCAAGAGTCATGATCATTTTCACATAGATGGCAGTACTGGTCTCATCTCGCTGGTCCGAACTTTGGACTTTGAGCAGTTCCAGCAGCTCCAGATTTTCGTCAGGGCTGTTGATAGTGGCATGCCCCCACTGAGCAGCGACACAGTTGTCACAGTGCACGTCACAGACCTCAATGATAATCCACCATTATTTGACCAACAGATTTATGAAGCCAGAATCAGTGAGCATGCCAGTCACGGGCATTTTGTGACCTGTGTAAAAGCCTACGATTCAGACAGTTCAGACATCAACAAGTTGGAGTATTCCATTCTGTCTGGGAATGATCATAAGAATTTCATCATAGACAGTGACACAGGGATCATCACACTCTCAAATCTACGCCGACACACCTTGAGGCCTTTTTACAGTCTTAACGTTTCTGTTTCTGATGGCGTCTTTAGAAGTGCAGCTCAGGTTCACGTAACTGTGATTGGAGGCAACTTGCACAGTCCTGTTTTTCTTCAGAATGAATATGAAGTTGAGCTGGCTGAAAATGCTCCTTTTACACACCCTGGTGATTGAGGTTAAAGCAACTGATGGAGATTCTGGTATTTATGGTCACATTACATACCATATTGTAAATGACTTTGCCAAAGACAGATTTTACACAACTGATAGAGGACAGATACTTACTTTGGAAAAACTTGATCGAGAAACCCCAGCAGAGAAAGTAATCGCAATTCGTTTAATGGCTAAGGATGCTGGAGGAAAAGTCGCTTGCACCATTAACGTCATCCTTACAGATGACAATGATAATGCACCACAATTTCGAAGCAACCAAGTATGAAGTGAACATCGGATCCAGTGCTCCCAAAGGGACATCCGTCATTAAAGTTCTCGCGAGTGATGCTGACGAGGGGTCCAATGCCGATGTCACCTATGCCATCGAAGCAGATTCAGAAAGTGTTAAAGAGAACTTGGAAATTAACAAACTGTCTGGCATAATTACTACGAGGGAAAGCTTAATTGGCTTAGAAAATGAGTTCTTCACTTTCTTTGTTAGGGCTGTGGATAACGGGTCTCCACCCAAAGAATCTGTTGTCCCTGTGTATGTTAAAATACTCCCACCTGAAATGCAACTTCCAAAATTCACAGAACCGTTTTACACTTACACGGTTTCAGAAGACATGCCCATTGGAACAGAAATAGATCTCATCCGAGCAGAGCACATTGGCACTGTTTTGTATAGTCTGGTCAAAGGGAGTACCCCTGAAAGCAACAGAGATGAGCTCTTTGTGATTGACAGGCAGAGTGGGCGACTGAAGCTGGAAAAGAGTCTTGATCATGAGACAACCAAGTGGTATCAGTTTTCCATCCTTGCCAGGTGCACTCATGAAGACTACTGAAGTGGTGGCTTCTGTAGATGTCAGTATCCAAGTGAAAGATGCAAATGATAACAGCCCTGTCTTGGAGTCTAACCCCTATGAGGCTTTCATTGTTGAAAATCTGCCAGGGGGTAGTAGAGTCATCCAGATCAGGGCATCTGATCTGGACTCAGGAACCAATGGCCAAGTTATGTATAGTCTAGACCAGTCACAGAGTGTAGATATCATTGAGGCTTTCTCCATTAACATGGAAACGGGCTGGATCACAACTCTGAAGGAGCTTGACCATGAAGAAAGAAACAATTACCAGATTCAAGTGATTGCCTCAGATCATGGTGAAAAGGTCCAGCTCTCTTCCACAGCCATTGTGGATGTGACAGTCACAGATGTCAATGATAGTCCCCACGATTCACAGCAGAGATTTATAAAGGGACTGTGAGTGAAGACGACCCTCCAGGAGGTGTGATCGCCATCTTAAGTACCACAGATGCAGATTCTGAAGAGATTAATAGACAAGTTACTTACTGCATCACAGGTAAGACCAATGAAATGCATAAAATGGCATTAGACATACACATTCTGAAGTATATGTTTCATGGATTGCATAAATAGATGATGATTTTATTTAAAGTACAGATCACGATCACGATCTTCCCGTTGATCATCTATTTGCTAGAGCGGGCACCAGTAATATCTCCATATGACCTGTCTCATGCCAGTAGAGCCAGGGGCATCGGCTTGCTACAGGAACATAAAGAGCCTCAAACCATTATATTAGGTCATGGGAATGACCTAATATAATTGTTACTGGAATTTGGCATATCATATAAAACACGAGAAGCTTGCCAGGCTTGTCGAGCGGGAGGCAAACTCTTTTAAACACCTCCAAATAAAGCATTTACTGATGAACCGCGGCCGCTATGCCGCTGAGCCGGCTGTGATGGGCTGGTCTGCTGGGTGGAGTTCTGATGAGAGGGAAGTCCAGAAGTGGAAAATGGCGGCGCCCGTGGAGTGAGGAGCGGTGGTCTGGCTTGTTGTGAGGCTCTGCCGAGGTGGTGGGCCAGGGCTGAGAACCCGCCATGCCTCCCGACTGCCTCATGAACGGCTGTGCAGAGGGAGAGCAAGGAACAGCTCTGCCCCATGTGTCATGAGGCAGTCGGGAGGCATGGCGGGTTCTAGCCCTGGCCCACCACCTCTGCAGAGCCTCACAACAAGCCAGACCACTGCCTCACTCCACGGGTGCCGCCATTTTCCACTTCTGGACTTCCCTCTCGTCAGAACTCCACCCAGCAGACCAGCCCATCACAGCCCGGATCACCAACACCCACCCCTGCCGCAGCTTTTTCTCAATCCGGCCCAGGTATGCTGGTCCAGAGACTCTCACAAGATAGCATCTATTAAATAAATTTCATATTCTTAGCCTGAGCAATGCTAAAAGTTATTTCATTAGACTATGTATTTTATGACTCATATTGTTGAATTTTATAGTTAGCATCTAATACATTATGATCAAAAAGAAAAGCTTATAGTTTCAATGTATACAAAAGTATTAACTAGTAGGTATTACATTTTATTTAGTTTAATGCTATCCTTAAGGACAGACCTTAGTGCTACTTTGATTTGGCCAGGTGTGTAAGTGGAAATGATAATAGCCCAAATTTAAGAGTATTAAAAATTTTGAATTCTTTTAATTGATAACATCACTTTTGCATAATTATTTTTCCTATTATATCAACAAATTTGTCATCTTTTTTGATTTAATAGGAGGAGATCCTTTTGGGGCAGTTTGCTATTGAAAACGTGCAGAATGAATGGAAGGTCTATGTGAAGAAACCACTGGATAGAGAACAAAGGGACAATTACCTTCTCACTATAACAGCAACGGATGGGACCTTCTCCTCCAAAGCAATAGTTGAAGTGAAAGTTCTTGATGCAAATGATAACAGTCCAGTTTGTGAAAAGGTGGGCTGCTGTTCCTTTAAATTGATATATTATGAATTCAGAGTTCTTCCTTGAATCTTTCAATAGACCTGTCATGTGGCACTTTGGTGTAATTCAGATGTGTCTTATATTACAATCTTTTACTGTTCAAGCAGAGATGAGTGTTAAATGGGACAAGAATTAGGATAGCTTTGGAACTATTTAGGGAACACAAAATAGGTTAGAACCCTCATTAAAAATACTGTGAATTATGAACACGATTGCAGTTGTGTTCGTAAAGTTTTCATGAAGGACTTCCCTCAGTTGGTAATGAAATTATTTGCAGGGAAATAATTGCTTAGTGGTTCCCCAAGGAAAATTGTGTGTTGCTTTTGGAGACCATTTCTGGGTAGCAATTGTCCATATGTTACAGAATCTAAGAGGTGTAACTACGGCTCCTATACCAATGTAGCCAGCCTTTTAATATCACAACAAATTATATACCGGAGAATGATTTCTGCCTCCGGTTACAAGTTGAGCATTTGAGCAGTATAAAGCAGGAGGGCTTGGGCCCAGCCTTCGGTCGATGGTGACTATGTAATCAGGAAGAAGGGAGATACGCAGTGGAATGAATTGTGTGAGTGAACTGAATACTAGAGGTATTAAGGGTTGGTCATTCCACGGAATGTGGGGTTATTCTAGAGGAAAAGGCATTCCTTTTTTTTGGGTCACACCCATCAGTGCTCAGGGGTTATTCCTGGCTCTGCACTCAGGAATTACTTCTGGCAGTGCTTGGGGGACCATATGGGATGCCAGGGAATCGAACCCGGTCAGCTGCGTGCAAGGAAAATGCCCTACTGCTGGACTATGGCTCTGACTCCAGAAAAAGGCATTCTTAAATTCTTGCTTTTAAAATGTAGAAATGACATACATTTAAGAATTCTTAAGATGAGGTTGCAGATGGTGTCTGTTTAGAATGTCAAGAGTGAAAATAAAGGATAATCAAGAGTCATGAGGTGCCAGGAGTAGTGGCGCATGTGACAGCATGTGTTGGGTTAAACTTGACTCTCAGGTTCCTCCATAGGGATTGGGAGAAAGACTGAGGATGAGCTGGATAGTGAGTAGGGTTTTTTTGTTTTTGGTTTTTGCTTTTTGGGCCACACCCGCAATGCTCAGGGGTTTCTCCTGGCTCTGCACTCAGGAATTACTCCTGGTGGTGCTCGGGGACCATATGGGATGTCGGGGATCAAACCCGGGCCAACATGGGCCAGCCGCATGCAAGGCAAAAGCCCTACCTGCTGGGCTATCGCTCCGGCCCCAGTGAGCAGCTTTTAAAGGAACATGTTGAATTCATTTCAGATGTGCTAAGGTGACAGCAACATTATGTCTTATTTATCTTTTTTTTTTTTTTGCTTTTTGGGTCACACCCGGCGATGCTCAGGGGTTACTCCTGGCTCTTTGCTCAGGAACTACTCCTGTCGGTGCTCGGGGGACCATATGGGATGCTGGGGATTGAACCCAGGCCGGCAGAGGCCGGCTGCGTGCAAGGCAAACGCCCTACCCGCCGAGCTATCGCTCCGGCCCATATGTCTTATTTGTCTTTTAGAAAAAAAAATATGTAGACATTTGGGAATGCCTGTGTGAGGCTGGCTATTAGGAGAAGCTGTGGAGAGTTGGTGGGTTCTATGGCTGCTGATCATTAAATTCATTTGAAAAGATAATGGAGAAATGTAAAGCAGAGTTGAGAGAGGCTTTTCTCTAGGCAGAAGAAGCAGAGCTGGAAGAAAGCAGACAGGAACTATCCAGGTTGGGAATGGAGGAGAGAATTTCAAGGAATTGGGAGGATATACACAAGGGAGCAACGTCGAGCCTGCTGCAGGTTCAGAGATGGTGTCAGGCCATGTCTGAGGGACGTGAGGTGGAGGGACGTTGGTTGAAGGGGTCGGCACAGGGTACTTTGTGGGTTGCAAAGATTTAGATCTTGAGGAAAGTTAAAGGAAGGCAGATGAGGGTATTAGAAAGAGATTTTGGAGAATGCTGCCAACTCTGAGGATTTGTGGTACCTATGGAAAGGATCAGAGCTGGCCTTTATAATCAGGAGGTCAAAAGGGACAATAATTCCCATCCACTGGTTTGCTTTCTGGTGACAGTATTTGAAATGCAGAGGATTGTACTTACATACAGCCACACTGATACTGTGTATTTTATTTGTCTTAAGTATAATACTACATCATCTTTGGGAATACTAAAATTTAAAACCATCAGTATGACAAAATACTGTTGCTTGAAATGAGCCATAGACTGGAGTCCACCCAAAACTGAGTTCGTGTTAAAGAGATTTAGCAGAATGTTTTGTTTTCCTTATGTTTGGCTTCATGGCCTGGATTCCTAAATGGCTGGAACCGTAAGCAGTCACTTATAAGTGTTTGGTCAGACATGAAGACGAAGGGCCCTGACCTGAACATTCCTCGCCCCATCTCACCTTGGGGAAAATGTGCTTTCTCCCAAGACATGAGGACTGATTATTATTACGGACGATGGTTATAGTACACCTCTCTATTAGAAGGAAGAAGATAGAACATAACATTGATTCTTTTCACTTTTTTAGCTAACTCTGCATTCCACTACTTCTGTCTCTTAATTCAAATTGAACCAAATGAAGCTAGTTCAAAAGATTAGAGGGGTTAGAGCATTCTGTAGGTTTAATATCAAAACAGACTCTGGCTATGGAATCATTTTTATATGCTCCTCCTTGTTTTAAATTGTAAGAAAAAGTTTTGAAAACTGTGAATTTCCGTTGAAAAAACTTCCCATGGTTTTATGACCAGAGTCAAATGATTTCTAATTATTCCCTTGACAGTCATTGTCTTAATGTTTTCACTTAAAATCTTTGCAGACTGTATATTCAGAGACGATTCGAGAAGACGCCTTCCCTGGGAAACTGGTGGTGCAGGTCTCTGCCACAGACGCAGACATCCGTTCCAATGCTGAAATTACTTATACGTTATTTGGTCCAGGTGCAGAAAAATTCAAGCTAAATCCAGACACAGGTAACTGTGGAGTTTGAGGCAAAATTGTGTTTCAGCAAAATCATATATGTAGGTGGATACTTGAAATGTACCTCTGATACTATAAACTTCAGCCTCTTTCAAAAATCCAAATAGATTGGGATTGAGGCTAAGCTAGCATGAACTATATTACCAGAATCCACCTGAGCAAGGATTTAAAATTCAGATGTTTTTGTTAACTTTTTTTTTTTTAATGAAACTCAAAGAGACCTGGAGAGGTAGAACAGAGGGTGAGGGACTTGCCTTGCATATGGCACACCCTGGTTTTTGCTATCTGTACCACACTTGGTACCCTGAGCTCTGCCAGACGTGAGCCCTGAGCACAGAGCCAAGAGTAAATCCCGAGCCAGTCTGGTCCAAATACGCTGCTGCACACACAGTTAAAATTATTTCAGAAGCTAAAGTGTCTCAAGATTTTTGTTTCGTCCATTTATATAATGTGTTTTCTTTGTGATCTATAAATTTATAATTCAGGATTTTTTTAATTTTCTTTTTTGGGTTACTCCTGGCGGTGCTCAGGGGGACCATATGAGATGCTGGGGATCAAACCCGGGTCAGCCACATGCAAGGCAAACACCCTACCCGCTGTGCTATCGCTCCAGCCCCTCAGGATGTTCTTTCAGTCTTTAAATTATCAGCATTATTTTCTTAGGATTTGTTATGTTACAGTTTATTTTGTTAAAATTGAAATCAACCAACAGTTTGCTTATAAGCTTCCTACCTCTACCCTAAAGAACTAACTGTAAATAGAAGAATTTACTTTTTGAGTCAGTTAAACATTTTTAAACAATTTAGTAGTCAGGTAGTTACTTCTGGGTTTTTTTTTTAAATTTTTTTTGTGCCATTATATATAGTCCAGGTACTCGCCTCAAGATTCTTAGGACTTACACTGCACATCAGCCGGAAACTGTTCTTATGCAGCTGTTCCTCTGACCTTGGCCAGTTTCTTCTCTGAAGGGAGCCGGTCTTCAGACGGGGGGCTGTCAGAAAAGGGGAAGAAGCTGCTCTTTTCTCATTCACATCTTCAGTTTCAAATGAGTCCATTTAGTTTTCCTCATTTGATTGTAGGTGAACTGAAGACATCAGCCCCCTTGATCGCGAGGAGCAAGCCACTTACAATCTTCTCGTCAAGGCCACCGATGGAGGGGGAGATTCTGTCAGGCTGCCGTCCTGCTGACTTTAGAGGATGTGAATGATAACGCCCCTGAATTTTCTGCTGATCCGTACACCATCACTGTGTTTGAAAACACAGAGCCGGGGACCCTGCTGACAAGGGTGCAAGCCTCAGATGCCGACGAAGGTATTGTGAAGGTCCTTTGCCATTCAACAGTTGGTAGAGATTTTTTAGGATCTCCTCCATGTTAAAAGACATTGAGAATTCATTCTATTTATTAGCTCATCTGACCTCCTGTGTGCAGAGTAACTGGGAATTGTTGATTCCTTCACATTAAGGTGGCATGAAATCTGGGGCTGGGAAGGTAACCCAAGAGTTAGCGCCCTACCCAGATTTGGGCCCAGCACCTCATGGTCCTGTATACCATCAGGGCGGGCGCTAGTGCCTAACTGGCTGTGGATCATGAAGGGCCCTTGCCCCTTTAGTGCCACTGGGAAGTCCCCAACCACCACCAAAAAAGAGAATAAAAAATTTAGAATAATGCATTTTTATTTACTGTTCAAAATCCTAAGCATCATTTGGGAGGTCTCCTCCCAAAAATATGTAATGAAAAATCTTGAAGAATATGCTCATTTTTATGAACTCCATGAAGTCACACAATTGTTTTCAGTAAACTTAAGCTATGTGTGATAATCTTAAAGTTTTATTTGGGGACTGATGTAACTGATCTTCGTATCCCATTGAGTTAGTTGGTAAAACATTATTTTGTGAGTAAATATATTTTTAGAATAGATATGTAACAAAAACAAATACTGTATAGAGTTTTACAAACCTTTCAGTTTTTGTAGTGATAATAAGGCTTTGTTTTTTAGCATTTCATAGGAATGCATAAAAATAATTTCTTTAGTCTTAAAGCTAATGAAGATTCAGGAGAACAGCAAAAATCATCCTTGTCAAATAAATCACTGGAGCTCAGTAATAGGCTTTATTTAAAACTCCCTGCTAGGCACTCCTGTATAATCCTGAAACTCAGTTGCTCATTTTGCTTTTCTAGGGTGATGATCATAAAAGTTAAAAGATGACATGTTTTAGCATTTTCCCTTTCAAGTGTGCTGCATGTGATTTTTCCTTTTTTGACTCAAATGAAGTAGTCTGACGTGATTTCCTGTCCCAGCAGGACAGAATCGCAGGATATCCTACTCCATGATTAACTCCGCTGATGGGCAGTTCTCCATCAATAAATTATCTGGGATCATTCAGTTAGAAAGGCCTTTGGATCGAGAACTACAGGCAGTTTACACCCTGACTGTCAGAGCTGTAGATCAAGGGCCAAGGAGCCTGACGGCAACGAGCACCGTTGTCGTCTCTGTTCTGGACATCAATGACAACCCACCTGTGTTTGAATACCGAGAGTATGGCGCCACCGTGTCTGAAGACATCCTTATTGGAACAGAAGTTCTGCAGGTGTATGCGGCTAGTCGGGACATCGAGGCAAATGCAGAAATCACCTATTCAGTAATCAGTGGGAACGAACATGGAAAATTCAGCATAGATTCTAAAACAGGTAACTTGCTGCCAAGCATAAGTTATGCCACAGGTAACTTCTTGTGAGAAGAAGCCCTTCATTCTGCCAACGAGATGGTGTTGTCCAATGCTCTAGTGACTCAGTCCCAGATCATTGATGGTCAATAGTTGTTCTAAGATTTGTATCATGATTTTATTTTTATTTGATTTTTTTCCTGCTATTTTAAGTGCCGTGGTTTGCAGAGTTGCTCGTGATGATTGACACAGGCCTTCGGTATCCCAACACAGCCCCACGACCACATTTACCCTCCCTCCAGCACCAACTTCCTTGCTCATCAGCGCACAAGACTGCCCCCATAGCAGGCCATCACTGTATCACTGTCTTTCCGTTCATCATCGATTTGCTCGAGCGGGCACCAGTAACATCTCCATATGTCCTGTCTCATGCTAGTAGAGTCCAAGGACATCTGCTTGCTCCAGGAACATAAAGAGCCTCAAACCATTCCATCAGGTCATGGGAATAAGGTCTATATTAGTTACTGGTATTTGGCATATCAAATATGACACGGGTAGCTTGCCAAGCTCTGCCATGTGGGTAGCATGCTCTTGTAGTCATCTCTAAATGCAGCATTTGTTGATGAAACCGTGCAGCTGCAAGTGGCCACGTGAGCCGGGCTGTAATTGGCTGGTCTGCTGGGTGAAGTTCTGATGAGAGGGAAGTCTGGATGTGGAAAATGGAGGCCCTCATGGAGTGGGCACCAGTAATATCTCCATATGTCCTGTCACATGCTAGTGTAGTCCAAGGGCATCTGCTCACTCCAGGAACATGAAGAGCCTTCACACACACACTACCAGAATAAGCACTGAGCATTGTGGGGTGTGGCCAAAACCCAAAACAAAGTCACTTCCTGCTTTCTTCATGGAGCTTCCACCATGACTAGCCCTCACGTCTGGGCAGACCTGGAAATGCCCTACTCACATTCCCATTTCCACACTCATGCGGCCATGTGTACAGTAGCCATGTGGGCCATGGAAAGTTTTGGAGCCAGGTGAAGTCAGACTAGCCCATGCACAAAACAGGCTAGACCCGGGGCCACCTTACCAGGGCCTCAGCCTCCAGGGACGACAAGCTTCAACATCTGGACTGAACATGACGCCTGCATTCAGGCTTCCCCTTGGCTACTTGAGGGGCAAGAGAGAAAGGCGAGAAGGACGTGCTCTCACAACACTGCTGTCCCAGGGACCAGAGCACATAATAATTTATATTGTGTGTTACCACTAAATAAGTAATGGAATGATCAAAAACTATTTCCGTAGAAGAAAAATTTGTCAAGATTGTTGTATCTCACCATGGGAACATTAAGTCCTTGTCTGAGGTTTTACTAAGCTGTTGCCGCAAGCTTAGCCTTCTCTGCTAATGTTTCATTGGTCGAGAGTAGCTGGCTTCTACACATCCGTCTAGTCTGGTGTGCTGCTGCTGGAATGTTAGTAGAGTTTGGAGATGTCGCTCCAGAAAATCCAGCATATTTTTTATTTGGGCATTTAAATGTCCACTGGAGCCATGGACATTTTTGTGGCTCATTGGTCTTGAGATTTTAAGTGTGATTTAAAGGGAATTAATAAAATTCTGCATAATGAAATAAACTTCTGATGTATAAGTACATTTAGAAGCTTAAAATTTAGAAAGAGAAGATTAAAGTGTTACTTAGTAATCTTTATAGTCGGTGTTGGTAGAACGGGAGGTAATACAGGACCTCACATGATGGCTTTACCGCCTGTCGTGGTCTCTTGTCATCTAGCTGCTAGTGAGACAGCACGTTCTTCATCTTTGATCTTAGATTTCATAGGGGAAATCTGGTAGTTTATTACACGGACTTATTTATTACACTGGTTACGCACAATAGTTGAAGTGCTTTGAATCACAATGAATGACTGCCGCAAGGTCAAAAGTATTAGCAACTGTTGACTCTTTCTGCATAATTATTGTTAACCTGTGGTCTGAAATAAATGTCTCAGAACATTGTAAAAAGTTGCTCCATCCAAACTCTAGTTAATGGTATTTAACCGTTAGGTGAAGAGTAGGCGTATAATGAGACTTTCCAAAAAATAAAAAATCTAGTTTAAAATTGTCATTTCTAGGGCTTTCATCCCATTGTCTTTTTAGTAGGATGGACTATAATAACGTGAAAAGAGATGATGTTAGATGAATTGTTAACTCTGAAAGGAATTATTTTTAAATGATAGGATGGAAATAGAGGTTTTATCCTAGAGATTGGAATAAAAGGATACACGTTTCTATAAAAGAAAGTAGGAGAAAGAAAAGGAAACTAAAAAGCCAAACAGTATAATTTTCATATCAATTAGATGGAGTCTGTAGTGAGCTTTAGAAGAGATAAGAAAAAATAACGATTTTTGTAGCCAGAGAAAGTTAAATGTACTGAAAATGCCAGGGAAATAATTATGAGAATAAGGTTTCAATAATGGGAAAGTTTATGAATTATCCTTATTGAATTAAAAAAGTAGAAAACACACATAAATGGAAAGTTTTTAAAGTAGAATGAAATGCTTAAAAGTGTATACTCCATTTCAGTTATAGTAGGAGAAATTTGGTAGTTTAAGTACTGAGAGTAATTTTGATTTTCATGTAGGGGCCATATTTGTCATTGAGAATCTGGATTATGAAAGCTCTCATGAGTATTACCTGACTGTGGAAGCCACCGATGGAGGCACACCTTCATTGAGTGACGTCGCAACTGTGAACATCAACGTCACAGACATCAACGATAATACCCCAGTGTTCAGCCAGGACACCTACACAGCCGTGATCAGTGAAGATGCGGTTCTCGAGCAGTCTGTCATTACTGTGGGTATTTTTCCCCGACAATTTCCTTCTGAATTTTTGCATTGTTCTCTTAAGATCGGTCCATGTTTTATATCCACTTAACTTGAACTAACTTAGTATCTTCTGTTAGCCTCGTGAATTATTATACACACGTTATAAATTATTGCCTTGGGACAGCTGAGGGCTGTCAGTAGCCGTCTGCCCTCTTCACTGTCCCCTGCTATTTAGTATTTAACGATGTAGCCTTCCATACCTCCTAGGTTATGGCTGATGATGCTGATGGACCTTCGAACAGCCACATCCACTATTCAATTATAGATGGCAACCAAGGAAGTCCATTCACAATTGATCCTGCCAAGGGAGAAGTGAAGGTGACTAGACTTCTGGACCGAGAGACAGTAAGTGAAACAAATTGGCTTTTAAGTTGTTTGCACATTACCAGATCCATAGTTACAAGTGCCTTGTATCAGATCCAGGATAAAGGGTGGTAAGTACCTGCCTTGGGCTCAAGAACTTGTAAATCAGCTTTAATGTGAAAACATCAATATAAGAGTTGTGTTTGATACTACTAGGATGATTTGTTAATAGAAGTTTGTATTTTTGAAGAAATTCCTATTGGCACCAGTGTTCTAAAAGACTTCATGCATGGAAATAGAAGCTGAGTATTTTTTTTTTTATTGTTTGGGGTGGCACATCGCGTAGTGCTCAGGGGACCACCTGGGGTCCAGGGATGAACCTGGGCAGGCAGCATTTAATACAAGTGCGCACGCCTGTGTTATCTCTCTAACCTTTAGAAACAGCTTCTATAAAGTGGCAGAAATTTTGGAAAATCAGAGAAAGTGAAAGAAAATCCTTGAAGGTAGCTGCTTAAAGAGTTGCTTAAGTGAAGACATTGGCTTCATGATTTATTGTCATGATTTATTGTCAGTAAATGTGATATTATTTTTTATACCCAGGGTCATTTAAGTATTTCTTGGGCAAAAGGGGTCACAGTAGGAAAACGTTTCAGAAGCCCTGGTCTGAGTTTAGGGAGCGTGGCAGTAGGAAGACTTGGCAGCGAAGTCGTCGTCACTCGACTTGTGAAGTCAGGTGAAGCAGAGACTGGGGAATGGGGAAGCAGAGGAATTTGATAGTAGTGCTGATAGTAGAAAGTGCAATTTCAAAAGGATAACAGGTAAAGATTAGCGGATTTGTGGGGGTGGGAGGGGATTAAGTTGTCTCTATCTTTAGTTCCTCTCCTGGCATCATTTTTGAGCAGGGACTTTTCAAGGAGCCAGGACACATGTTGTGCTCAGAATCACGTTGTATGGGCTGCGGACGTTGTTGGGGTTACGTGCCTTTGCTTCGCCTGAGCCAAGTTGGACCAGTTTGGTAGTTGGCCTCATACGGGCCTCCTGAGCATCACCAAATGTAGCCCTGGAGACCCCCAGGCTTTGACTCTGGCAGACCTCAAGTACCGCCGGGATGGTTTTCAGGGCCTCAGCAGCACCTCATCCTTAGAAGCTAATGCTGGACACCCAGCACCCTGAGTACTGCTTGGTGAACCCCCGCCATGCATTAAGTATGTGCTTGGGTTATTTTGTTTTTCACTGAAGAGTTTCTTCCATTCTGTAATACTCTGATCACTGCTGTCAGGCTGCAGAGGAGATGGTTGCGGTTGGCATCCTGTTCTGTCGGAAGGTTGCAGACTCAGATTCTGTTGAGCATACTGCATTCTGGGTGAGGGAGAGAGTACCAGGGATTTCCCTGAAGAAGAGGCTACTTTGTTTTATACTTCATATTGATTTAGGTTCTACGGGGCAGGAAGCCAGAAGAGCTAATCTTGGAAGATTTAGACAAAGGAGCAAGATCCTAGTATAATGCTGATGGGTTGAGAAAGGGTCATAGTCCTGAGCTGTAGGGGGAACAAGATGTTAGAGTTGGATGTCTCTCCCCTCTAGCCCAGGGGATCGTTCGGGCCTTAGGAAAGGTTGCCTTCCCTGTTATACAAAAGCAGCAACTTTGAAGGTGTAATTTATATACATATATATATATATATATATATATATATATATATATATAGTTGTGTGTATATATTTTATATATATATATATAAATAATTTTTTTTCTTTTTGGGTTACACCCGGCGATGCTCAGGAGTTACTCCTGGCTCTGCAATCAGGAATTACTCCTGGCAGTCCTCGGGGACCATATGGGATGCCGGGGATCGAACCCAGGCCGGCATGGGCCTGCGCGTGCAAGACAAACGCCCTTCCCTCTGGACTATAGCTCCGGCCCCACATATTTTTTTTTTTTTCTTTCATCAGTATTTTTCTGATACTGTTCCCGGAGCTGCATGTTTTTTAAAGTTCAGCCATTTTGACAAAATAAACACATCTTTGCAGGAGAATCTAGTCTCCATTGCTCACCTGCTGTGTCACACACATTTTCGTTTTATCAGTGCAGTAGTTGCCGTGCACCTGTTTGTAGGCTGGAGCCATGGGCCACCTCCAGAACACAGCAGATGAGGACCGTTAGTCAGATCTGCCCCTCCAGGTTGTTGGATACATTTCTGCACACACCTGTGCTCCGGCCTTGTAAAAGCGGACATGCATTTTCTCTGTCTTGTCCCTGAAAAGATTTCCCGTTACACGCTCACCGTTCAGGCTTCTGACAACGGCAGCCCTCCCGGAGTCAACACCACCAGGGTCAACATCGACGTGTCTGACGTCAACGACAATGCTCCCATCTTTTCCCAGGGCAACTACAGCGTCATTATCCAGGTAATCCGGGCTGCTGGGATCAGTTACCTTCCTTCTGGAACAGACTTTCCACTGCCTCCATTTGTGTGCTTGAAATACTGCTCTTTGCCTAAGACGGCTTCTTAGAAGTATGGGAGAGTGAATCCGCATCCCGTAGGGCCGCAGTGGGGATATACAGGGTGTACTCTGGCCTCGCTGTCTGCTTCCTGTGCTTAGGTTTTCAGATACCCTCACTAGCGTGATTCTTTTTTTTTTTTTTAATATTTTATTATACCACTGTGAGATATACAATTACAGCATTGTTCGTGTTTGGAGGTTTCGGTCACATAGTGTTCCAGCAGCCCGCCCTCCACCAGGGCCCATTTCCCACCACCAATGTCCCCAATTCCCTCCCCTCCCATAGCCTGCCTCCATGGCAGGTTCTTTATCTCTTTTCTCTCTCCCTCTCTTTTCCTTCTCTTAGATATTGTGGTCAAACTAGCGTGATTCTTCGTCCTCCCCCTGCCCCCATTTCTGTCTTTGGGGCCAAAGACAGAAATATGTGGCGGTGCTCAGGGATGACATGTAGCCTGGTACCAAGGAGTCGTACTCAGAGCACGTGGTGCCGGACCCGGTCTCCGGTTCTGCATGCAGTGTGTGTGTTCCTGTGCTTGGGCGTCTCCCAGGCCCCTTGATCTTAATCTTCATTTGCTGTTGCTTTTCCTCCTCTCGTGGGGCCTGGTGGCCAAGGCTCTTCTGCTCCTTCCTGACCTTTTCCTCCTCTTCCTTTGTCGTCCATCCCCTTCCCTCCTACGTCACTTGATTTCTTGCCAAGCCTCTTTGCTCAGGTGCCCTCACCACCCCCTTTCCGTCCTCCTTCCCCTGTCCATTTGCATCTCCCCCTCCCCTGTCTCCTCACCATCGCCACCCTCCCCGCACTCCCGTCTTCCTTCTCTTCCCTCCTTTCAAGGGCAACAGCTCTAAGTGCTTCGTCTTGTTTGCCTTTTACCCCAAAGAGTTGGGTTTGCTGAATATGGTCCGTGAGAGGTCTTTGGTTTCATTTTCTGTGCAGGAAAACAAGCCTGTGGGGTTCAGCGTTCTCCAGCTGGTGGTCACAGACAAGGATTCTTCTCATAACGGGCCTCCCTTCTTCTTTACTATTGTGAGTGGAAATGATGACGGAGCGTTTGAGTTAACCAACAAGGCGTCCTCCTGACTTCAGCTTCCCTAAGGAGGAAAGTGAAGGATCATTACTTACTGCACGTTAAGGTATTTGTGGCTTCTGTCTGGCTTGATTGCTGCCGCGTAAGGAAGATGTGCTTGATGTTATGTCTAAAAGCTTCTGTTTCAGAAAAGATAAAAATGAGTAGAATTTTGATTTGCGGATTTGATAGGGTTTTTTTTTTGTTTTGTTTTGTTTTGTACAGGGCAGGTTGAGTTAAAGCTTCATTTTTACCCACTATATTAAGGAGGCTGATTAATTTGATTATGTTATCATAGGCATGCGGAGCTAAATTTAAATGTGAATTAGTGAAAGGTTTATAGAGAAGTAGTCAGCCTTTCCCTTGGTGTAATCCTCATGTGGAGAAATGCCTAACACATCGCTCATTTTAGTTTAGAACCTGACAGTGCAGATAGACTTTTTTTAGACGTTGTAAGCAGTGGCATTAGGCAAAGGTGATTGTCTTTCCTTTCTCGTAGGTGGCAGATAATGGAAAGCCCCAGTTATCATCTCTGACACACATTGACATTCGGGTAATTGAAGAGAGCATCTATCCTCCCGCCATTTTGCCTCTGGAGATTTTCATTTCTGCTTTTGGAGAGGAATACTCAGGGGGTGTCATCGGGAAGATTCACGCCACGGATCAAGACGTTTATGACACTTTAACCTACAGTCTCGACCCACACATGGACAACCTCTTCTCTGTCTCCAGCACGGGGGAAGCTGATAGCACACAAAAAGCTCGACACGGGCCAGTACATTCTCAATGTCAGTGTGACTGACGGGAAGTTCACTGCAGCGGCTGATATCTCCGTGCACATCAGACAGTTCACGCAGGAGATGTTGAACCACACGCTCACCATCCGCTTTGCCAATCTCACTCCCGAGGAGTTTGTGGGTGACTACTGGCGGAACTTCCAGCGCGCTGCGCAACATCTTGGGAGTGAGAAGGAATGGCGTCCACATCGTCAGCTTGCAGCCCTCCGAGCCCACTCCGCATCTGGACGTCTTGCTCTTCATCGAGAAACCAGGTAGCACCCCGTCCACAAAGCAACTTCTGCACAAGATTAATTCTTCCGTGACGGATATCGAGGAAATCATTGGCGTGAGGATAATAGACGTGTTCCAGAAGCTCTGTGCAGGACTGGACTGCCCTTGGAAATTCTGTGACGAAAGGTATCTGTGGACGAGGAGGTGATGTCAACGTACAGCACGGCCAGGCTGAGCTTTGTGACTCCCGCCACCGTAGGACAGCGGTGTGTCTCTGCAAAGGTAACGCCCGCGTGGATGGAAAAGAAGTGTACGAGTGATTTCATGACCCGGTTTTGGCAAGCTGTGCCTAGATTTTCTTTATTCCTATTAACTCGCTCTCCCCTCTTCCTTTTAAACAGAGGGAAGTTGCCCGTGGTGCAGCCGGGGTGTGAAGACAGTCCGTGCCCTGAGGGATCTGAGTGTGTCAGTGACCCCAGAGAGGCAAGTACGCTTGTGTCTGCCCTGGCGGCACGCTTGGTCAGTGCCCAGGTGAGAGAGCTTGGGGTGCAGCCCACTTTCCTCTCCCGAAGTCACTTTCTGTGTTCACTCATTTCTTCTCCTTCAGAGTTGGAGACGGTGTAAGTGTTTACTGGAAAGAGTCCAGGTTAGAGATGAGTGACAGGTTTAGAGATGCAGTTGCGGCCATTTCTTCTTTCTCTTACTTACATCACAGCTTGCCCGAGTCGTGAGTTTCATGTGCCACCTCTGTCGTTACCCATCTAAATGTTTATTCCCATATTTATGAATTTATTGTTTGGTTTAGGGGTTTTAGTTTGCCTCACAGCCTTTGTTTTAAGCATTATAAACAAAAAAAATTAAGAAACTAGCTCATACAGTTTTCTACCACTTGCCCCTTCCACTTAATACTATATCGTAGACTATTTTCCATCCAATATATCTGAACCAGATGCTTCTTAACAGTACAGTATTTTCTAGCAAGTTTTATTCCATATTTATATTAAGGCTACTGTTTAATCTTTTCCTTTTATACAGGTTTCTGTGAAAGAATACTCATCCACAAGTGATTACATTCTGGTGTTTCTCTGTATAATACAATTTGTAAAACCAGAATTTACTATATAAAAGACTGACATTTTTAATTGTTAAATGCTTACGTTCATTTTCTAGACTGTTAAACCAGGATCTCTTTTCCCCATTCATTTGCTACTATTGAAGGCTTTTAGGGACAGGAGCAGTAGTACACTTTGCATATAACTGGCCTAGGTTCCATCCCTGCACCCGCCATGATCCCCCAAGCCCACCAGGAGAGGGCCCTGAGAACAGCCAGGAGTAAGCTCGGAGCACTGCTGGATGTGGCCAAAAAAAAAAAAGCTTTTACTTAATAAATTTTGCCCACCCAGTGGGCATGAAATGCTATCTCAGATACTTAAACTTGCATTTCTCTGCCTGTTTACGGGCGTCATCCTTTCCTTGTCTGCCAGTAGTGTTTGTTTCTTCTCTGTCGGGCTGTTCATATGCTTCTTTGATTAGCTAGGTGTTGATTTCCTGTTCTTGGTGTGTGTAGCTTTTTGTGGGTATAATTTTCTACATACTGTTGAACTTATGATTTGTTTAACAGTGTCTTTTCTTATTCCAATTTTTTTAATACAGAATTTCACCTAACAGTTCTCATCTCTGGGGGTTGATTCTTTTCCAGTGCTTTGGAGAGTGGGAACTGTGAATATCTTGTTTGGGAAGTTTCCCTACTACTGGGAAGCTTTGCGATGATTTCTTGGTGCTGTTTTCTAATTTCATGTTGACCATTATTTATATTATTATTTTGGAATTCTTGTCAGGGTGGTATAGTGATCTAATTTGCTTCTGAATTAAGGTCTGGTTGTACTAAATGTTTATTAATCAAATAACCCTTTACTATCACTATCACTATCTTCCCGTTAATCATCTATTTGCCGAGCGGCACCAGTAACATCTCCATATGTCCTGTCTCATGCTAGTAGAGCCCAAAGGCATCCGCTTGCTCCAGGAACATAAAGAGCCTCAAACCATTATATTAGGTCACGGGAATGACCTAATATAAATGTTACTGGTATTTGGCATATCAAATACTACGAGCAGCTTGCCAGGCTTGCCATGTGGGTGGCATACTGTTGTAGTCACCTAAATAAAGCATTTATTGATGAACCGCGTGGCCGCTAGCGGCCGTGCAAGCCGGGCTGTGATAGTCTGGTCTGCTGGGTGGAGTTGTGACGAGAGGGAAGTCCGGATGTGGAAAATTGCGGGCCCCAATGGAGTAAAGGGTCGGTCGTCTGGCTTGTTGTGAGGCTCTGCTGGGGTGGCAGGCCAGGGCTAGAACCCGCCATGCCACCCCCGGCGCCTCATGAGCGGCTGGGCACAGGGAAAGCAAGTAGCAGCTCTGCCCCATGTCAGAATGGCCCCAAGTCAAATAACCCTTGCCCAATTAAATTGAAATTTGATACAGTTTTAAATCTTAAATATAAACTTAAATTAGTCTGGGAGGAATCACACTTTGAAAACTATGTTTAAACTTGGTTCCGATTGTTGGTTTTTGATTCACAGGGAGCTCATCTCTAACGTTCACTGGAAATAGCTATGTGAAATACCGTCTGATGGACAATGAGAACAAGTTAGAGATGAAGCTGACCATGCGACTCGGACACACTCCTCTCATGCTGTTGTGATGTATGCTCGAGGCACTGACTACAGCATCCTGGAGGTGAGTCTTCCTACGTTTCTGTGCCCCAATTGTGAAAGGCTCAAAACAGATTCCAAGTTACATTCAGATCATAGAAATGCATTCTCGTTTGAACAACAGCAAATTAAAAAAAAGCAAGAGAAATCGTTGCATTTCCCATTTCAGTAGTTTGTTGGAACCTATGAAATTTCAGGAATGAAGGTGTTGTGGGATGATAGCACTCTGCCCCAAAGGCGGGGTCAGACAGCTTTCCCCAGACGTGTTTCTTGTACACACGTGACAGTGCTCAGCTGTGTGTGATGGTTGTCTTATTGGTCTTGCAGTTTATAGAGAGATCATTATCTTGTCTAAATGATTTGAGGAAGATAGAATTCAGGTTTTGATATTATCTCATGCTATTTCAGGTTGTTCCTTTAGTGGATAATTATTAGTTCCTGGATCTGCACTTAGCACTTAAACTTAATATCACTGAAAGGTCTGTTTCTGTTATTTGTATACTGAACAGTTGGGCAGACATTCTGTCATGCCTAAAAGCAAGACCTGCCTAACTTTCCATCTTAAGTGGTCGGCACGTACCTCTCCTTTAGAATTTGACTAGAGGCTGTAATGGAAGATTCTGAGAGAGTCATATAATGGTTCTCGTCATAGATCCACAATGGAAGACTGCAGTACAAATTTGACTGTGGAAGTGGCCCTGGAATTGTTTCTGTTCAGAGCATCCAAGTCAGTGATGGGCTGTGGCACGCAGTGACTCTTGAAGTGAATGGAAACTACGCTAGATTAGTTCTAGACCAAGTCCACACTGCATCAGGCACGGCCCCAGGGACTTTGAAAACCCTCAACCTGGATAACCACGTGTTCTTTGGTGGCCACATCCATCAGCAAGGCCCAAGGCATGGAAGAAGTTCCCAAGTTAGTAATGGCTTCAGAGGTTGTATGGACTCCATTTATTTGAATGGACAGGAGCTTCCCTTAAATAATAAACCAAGAAGCTACGCACACATTGAAGAATCCGTGGATGTGTCTCCTGGGTGCTTATTAACAGCTACAGAAGACTGCTCGAGTAACCCGTGCCAGAATGGCGGGATCTGTAATCCATCACCGACTGGAGGTAGGCCTATCCTGCTCTTGTCTGAATGTTACACATGTATGCACGTGAAGGCACATTCCCCAGTTGTTCTCGTTGTTGTTATTTTTTTAAATTCAGATGTTGTTAGATACTATGGCCCGTGTTGGAATTGAGGGGCCCTTGTTAATCAGGGGTAAAGGGGTCCTTTGGATGCTAGACAAAGGGAAGAACACATGCCTGGCATGCACAGGCCCTGTGTCCAGTCAGAGAATTCTCAGGTGTGGTCCTGGAGCTCACAGCATTTGGAGAAGCATCCCCCAGAAGAAATATGTCCTGCAGCCCCCTCCCCAAAAAGAGCAGAAGGAAGCTCCGCTCAGATTCCTCCTCAACAGCCAGGCCAGAGGGGACGGCCTCGTTGCCAGGCTCCTGCCGTCCTGTGCAGTGGCCAGTGGCAGACGGCCAGCCGAGCTGCTCTTCAGCCACAGACACTGACCCCAGGTGTCTTTGAATGGGACCTCACAGACTTGGTTTGTTTTGTTTGATTTTATTTATTTATTTGCTTACTTTTTGGTTTTGGTGTCAAACCCGCAGGGCCTAGAGACTACTCCTGGTAAAGTGCTCAGGGGACCATGCAATACCAGGGCTGGAATTTGGGGTTCCCATATGTAATGCTTGAGCCACCTTTGAGCCATCTTCCTGCCCTCATGCAGGTTCTCTTGAATGTCCCTTTTTATTTGATGGCTCAGCTCTGGAGTGCGAATCTTGCTAGCTAGCAGTAGGTGGGGTGAGTTTCCAGAAGCCCCGGAGCCCAGCTGGTGTCACCTTCCTGTCTTGAAGCACTGACGTAGGGCCGTACAGTTCAGTCTGTTTCCGAAGCCCTTGGCTCATTGGTGAGTAATAGACACCATCGGGAATACAAACGTCACCATCTGCAGCGGAGCTTGGTGTCGGCAGAAAGCAGAAGTGAAACTAGGAGTTGAATGAGACAGCAGATGATTTGTTCTGTTGCTTCCTTGTGTCTGTGTGTACTGTGCACACCAATAGGCCATCCCACAGACTCACTCTAACACTCGCTTCAGTTGTGCTCCTGTGACACATCCCATGAGACCTGCGCATGTGATCTTTTCGGGTCCTGCCATCAGCAGGAGAAAACGAGAGTGGCAGCCAGACAGCTGCTCCTCAACAACCACCCCAAAAGCCACATTTCTTTTACTAGAGGAAATCCCTGTCCCAAGGAGGCAGGACGCTTTTACTCCGCCCCGCCAGGGCCAGTAGTGGGCAGCTTGAAGAATGAAGAGGCTGGGCAGGAGCAATAGTACAGCAGGCAGGGCATTTGCCTTGCATTCAGCCAACCTAGGTTCAATTCTGTATGGTCCCATGAACATCGCCAGGAGCAATTCCTGGCTGTAGAGTCAGGAGTAACCCCTGAGCACTGCCGGGTCTGCCCCCACAACCAAGAAAAAGGAAAGGGAGCATCCACCTTGTTGTGTGGTTATAATAAGCTGAAGCTGAGCAGGAGTTCTCTTGTGTTTTGTGATGCTAGCAATGAAAGGCTCATGGATGTAGATGCTGATTTTATGCACAGGGAATAATGATTCACTAACTTTCAAAGGGTCGCGGAGAACGAATCCTTCCCAAAAGGTAACGGTACAAACCCGTATACTCAGCCTGACCGACTCTCCTGTCCCCCGTGCTGATTCAGGTTATTACTGCAAATGCAATGCCTTACACATCGGCACATACTGTGAGGTGCGGCGTCAACCCCTGTGCCTCCAACCCGTGCCTTTACGGCGGGACTTGCATGGTGGACAGCGGAGACTTCGCCTGCCAGTGTCGAGGACTGTATACCGGTCAGAGGTACGTGTATTTTTCCTAACTTTCATAACAGATTTTTTAAATTCTATTTTTAATTTTGTTTAGTTTTTATTATGCCACTGTGAGATAGACATTTACAAAGCTGTTTCTGATTGGGTTTCAGTCATACAATGTCGCAGCACCCATCCCTCCACCAGTGCACATTTCCCACCACCACTATCCCCGGATTCCCTTCCCTCTCCCCAGCCTGGCTCTACAGCAGACATTTTGCCTCTTCTCTCCCTCTCCCTTCTCTTAGACATTGTGGTTTGCCATGCATACATTTAGGGGTTATGTAAATCCCTTTGCCGGCATTCAATGTTCAGTTCTAGTCTGGCATTGTCATTTCCAACAATTGGTAGAACATTGGTATATATTTATATCCCACAGATGAATGCAGTCGTTCTATATCTGGCCTTTTTCTGATGACTCATTTCACTAAGCATGATGATCTCCATGTCCATCCTCTTGTAGGCAAATTTCATGACTTTGTTTTTTTTCTGACAGCTGCATAATATTCCATTGTGTAGATGTGCCATAATTTCTTTCCAGATTTTTTTAAGGTTATAATTGTACAAGTGGGCAAGATCTATGTTCATTTTATTGATGTTTTCTATATTGCTGTATGTGTTCCTATCAAAAGTATTAGACTTAAACATAAATTTGTTTTCTTTTTTAGGTGCCAACTTAGTCCATACTGCAAAGATGAACCGTGTAAAAATGGTGGAACATGTTTTGACAGTTTGGATGGTGCCGTCTGTCAGTGTGACTCGGGGTTCAGGGGGCGAAAGGTAACTGACTTCTTTGAAGTCTTGCATTTTTACTTCTCTAGTCCACTTGCTTAGCAGATGCCACACTATGGTTAATATAAATCATTTCAGAATGATCAAGCCTCAGATTAATTCTTTGAATATTTTTCTTTTTGCTTTAAAAATAAATTGAAAATATGAAGATGCAGTTCCTACAAATACTGCTTTTATGCTTTAGTGTTCTTGCTTTTTATTCTCTCAACAAAGAATGTTGGCCTCTTACCAGCAGGGAATGGGAAATAACAAAGATCATTGTGTTACTAAAGCAAACACGTAAGGGAATCTACCTGTCTTCGAGATTAAAGATACTAACATTCGTATAAGATCTAGATGCCTTTTCCAACTCTCTTATTGTCTTTTGTAAGACTTTGTTTTGCCTCAGTCCTAAGTAGGTGACCATTATTTTCTAAGTTAAAAAATATCAGATCTAGAATTGCCTTGTATGTGATGTGAAAGAGGCAGGTGAGGATCCCATTTCATGTTAGACTGTTCCTGACTTACAGAGAAAAAAAATAGACTAATTGTGTGTTAGTAATAATCAACATGTTACCGCTAGGCATTAGTAATTGTGCTTAGAACTGTTTGAATGCACCTTCACTCTTTGTGCTCTCAGAAGTGTTCAGGGAACTTGTTGGCAGGTCTTGGCACCTGATTTTGTTCAAAGGAGGGTTAATATTCTTGAATTTTGCACCATTGACAGTCTTGGGTTCATAAATGGATTCCATCACTTTAGTCAGCACCTAATGTATTTGACAGCATTATCTCAGTGATCAAAGTTTTACTTCTAGGGGATTGGGGTGATGCGGTGGTCGAGCTTTGTATTGGAGGGCGAGTCTGGGGAGTGCAGGTATATCTCTGCAAGTAGAGAATGGGCGGAGAGGAGTGGAGAGCGCGTCTGCGGAAGGGCCAGAGGAGACTTAGTCTCAGCGGGGCAGAAATGCTTTCAGATGGAAAACGGATTTTCCAGCTTTTCACATGCTTTGTGGCATTATCGGTTTCCCAAATGGGAAGGTTTTCTTAGAAATGTAACTGTTCTAACAGTTTTATGTCAGTCATATCATTTATCAGAGTGCACATTCCAAATGGCTGAATCAGAATTCAAAGCAAACTCATGTTTAGTCTGTGAGTCTGTGGAGCTCTTGGAGTTCTAGAGAAATAACCATTAAATATTGACGTGATGTTTATCTCCCAGTTGTGCATCCAAAGCTTAGAATGAAATGATTAATCGCTCTCTCAAATACTCGGTGGGGGCGGGAGGGGGTGGGATTTTTATTTCATTTTATTTTATTTATTTACTTATTTCTTTATTTTGCTGTTGGTTTTGACTTGGTTTGATTGTGGCACGCCTTGCTTAGGGGAGTCTTGAAGATGACAGGCACCCCCTGTCACCCTTCGTGACACTGCAGACGTCTCTTCATTTGTGGTTTTCTGGCAGGTGCCAAAGTGACATTGACGAAGTGTGCTGGCAACCCGTGTCGCAACGGGGCCCTCTGCGGGAACACGCACGGGTCCCTATCACTGCAACTGCAGCCAGGATTACAGGGGGGAAGCACTGTGAGGACGCCGCTCCCAATCAGTACGTGTCCACGCCCTGGAACATCGGGCTGGCCGAAGGAATCGGGATCGTGGTTTTCATCATAGGCATCTTCCTGCTGGTGGTGATATTCGTCCTCTGCCGCAAGATGATTGGCCGGAAGAAGAAGCACCAGGCTAAGCCTGAGGACAAACACTTGGGACCCTCCACGGCCTTCTTGCAACGGCCGTATTTCGACGAGGCTGAACAAGAACATTTACTCAGATATACCCCCCAGGTGCCTGTCCGCCCCATCTCCTACACGCCCAGCATTCCGAGCGACTCTCGAAACAACCTGGACCGCAACTCCTTTGAAGGCTCTGCGATCCCCGAACACCCGAAGTTCAGCACCTTTAACCCGAGTCGGTGCACGGTCACCGGAAGGCCGTGGCCGTCTGCAGCGTGGCCCCCAACCTGCCTCCCCGCCGCCATCCAACTCCCCTTCTGACAGTGACTCCATACAGAAACCCAACTGGGACTTCGACTATGACGGTAAGAACTGCTCTCTGCGTGCTTTAGGGAGCCCCGAGTGAGCAGAAGGATCAGTGTTGGGCGTCACTGTTACGGACTAGTAGACCAGGCTCTGGAAGGTGGTGGGTGTGCTTTGAAAAACCTCTCCTCGTGCCTCGGACATTGGCTGGAGAGTGTGGATCTGCCCCTTTCATGAGTGTTTGGATCTAGTCATGCTTATGATAATCTTCTGGACCATTATATTTTCATAAACAATAGAGGTTGTCGATTCTGATTTGTCTGCGGCTCCCCAAAAGGCATTTGCAGATTGTGATATGTTTCACTGTCCAGAAGAAGTGATAACATTTATATCGGTGGTCTAACATGACTTGATCCTTTCAAATTATTTGTATGTATTTTTTTGATGGTGGGACAGGGGTTGAGGTGGACACATCCAGAGACCCTCAGGGCCCTGCCCTCCGGAATAACTCCTGGTGGTGCTCAGGGGATCATGAGATGTTGGTCAAGTTGCACACCTGGGTCAGCCACATGGAAGGCAAATGTTCTGCCCACTGTTACAAATACCTGCCCCAGTATTTGTAATATTTTAACACAAGATTTTAATTCCCTACATTATTTAATGATAGGCATTGCCGGCTTGTTGAGAATTCAGTTCGGTGACTCTTGAGGAATATAGGGCTTTCTTTTTCCTCTTTTTTTTGTGATTTTTTTTTTTTAAATTTTCCTTTGACTTTGGGATTTCCCCTTTTGAGACGGAGGGTTTGTACCACACCTGTGGGTGCTCAGGGCTTACTCCTGCCTCTCTACTGGAGACCTCGTATGGTGTCGGGGATTGAGTTGGGTTGGCCATGAGCAAGCACCTTTACCCCCTGGACTTCCTGTCCGGCCCCAGATATTTTCTTTTTCCTTCCAGTTGTTCCTTCAGATACATCTTCTGTTTTCAGTCGTGCTTTGGCTAAGCAGTAAATGACGCAGAGCCCCTGCCCTCGTGGAACTTCCTGTCTGTCGTTTCTTCCTTTCAGCTAAAGTGGTGGATCTTGACCCCCTGTCTCTCTAAGAAGCCTCTAGAGGAGAAGCCGTCACACGCCTACAGTGCCCGGGAAAGTCTGTCTGAAGTGCAGTCCCTCAGCTCCTTCCAGTCGGAGTCTTGTGATGACAATGGTGAGCTCACAGACCTTTGGGACGCTGTGGTTTGCTTGCCTGCACCCAGTGCCCCGTGGCGTCTCCAGGTGGTCGCGTGCTGCCTTGGAGCCCCTTCAAACACTGCCTTGTCCTGTCTTGCATGAGTGTCGGCTGGGGAAAAGGTGTTTCAAATAGGCCTTTTGAGTTCTAGCCTCTTGATGGCAGTAGGGGAGATACTATAATTAATTGAAAGATAACTTTCATTCGATGGACTAATCTTACATAACTTTCCCCCCAAATGTAAATGTCCAAGAGGTTTTGTGGGTTTTACGTAAAACTCTTGCAGTGATGTTTTTTGAGCATGCGCCACACACACGGTCTCTAACTCGGCTCCACCCACCTCGCAGAGGAGGCGTGTTCTGAGCTGTCACCCTCAGAGGCTCCTGTGGTATTACAAGGTTTTACTTGTCTCTTCCCCCCAACTCCCCTGCGACCTCAGCTCCCATTTGGATCAGAGCGTACTGACTGAGCGCAGTGTAAAGGCTTGCTAGTAAGTCTGATTCTATTTCTAATGGGCAAAGTTTGCCAGTGGGTCTTCAGTGCCGGTTATGTTGATGTGATTTCCATAGGCTAAAGTGCGCTAATCAGCAGCCTTGCCATTTTAATACATACCAGTAGGAGAAAGTTCTCAGTGTTCAGTTACTCAGTTTTTAGTGGAAGTTTTTGAATCTCAGAATTGGTAAGTTTATTGTAATTATTTTATATAAAAATTATTTATACCTTTTTGATATTGTATTGATAGAAATACTACACTAATTATAAGTTGATTTTCTAGATCTAGAGTATTTAGATCATAATACATTTCTGAGATAAATATATAAGTATGTTCCATTTCTGATTTTCAGGCATGTTATATATTGTATAAATATTTGCCTATCGTTATTAGTGAAGTTTTTGAAGCAGCTTCAAAAGCTTATTTTATTAAACCAAAAACTAAGTAAAATTCATTCTTTTATGAAGCATGCATGGGATAGCATGATTTGGTCCCTAAACGTTCCTCATGAATACCTTTAGAATATTTTAGCTTTTTTTTTTCTAGAAATGCGATTCTTCATATATTGCTTGATACTTTTTTATTAAATTCTAGGTAAATTCTTTATGAAAATTGCTAGTTAATACAATGGGAGGGTAAAAAAAATTCCTATGTACAAAAAATAGTTGTCATCATATCACTTTAGTCATTCTAAATTGTAAAATTTAAATCTGAATTAAGATCCCGTATGACATGTTTTTTGTTTCCCCAAGGCTACTGAAACAGATTTCCCCAGAAATTAATAAATGGGTTATCTCTTAGTGTTATGTTTTATCAGTCCCTCAGTGGCCCAAGCTGACCGGAAGTGAGTCCTGAGCTGGGTGGGTCCCTCTGTAGGCCTTGACGTTCTCTAACTTCCACATGCTGCTACCTCCTTCCTGGGGCTTCTTCCCCTATCCAGCGGCAGCATCTCTGCTTCTCTGTCCGGCCCTGGGAATCTCAGTTCCCACCAACCAACAAGTTCTCATCCTTGGAAGGAACCGGGCTTGACCTGGGGCCCACACAGTTCTTTCCAGAGACTGTGCCAATGACAGATCGTCAACGTTGCCCATCAGCAAACTGGCCCATTATCTCTGATGGTAGGAACAGCTTCACAGGGTCTCAGGAGTACGATGGAGAAATAGCTCTGAGGGCCATCTTCTGCTCACTGTATGAAAACTTCCCCATCTTGGGAGAGGGACTATCAGTCATGCTGGTGAACAAATGAAAAGAGAATTTACGCAGAAATAGCTAGGCAGGCGGTCTGCATCTCTCCCGCTATGTTAGCTTACCAGATGTTAGCCGTTTTGCAAAAAAAAGACAAGACATTTAGGGTGGAAGAGAAAGACGAAAGTGTTTCGGATTAGTAGCACATGTTTCACCTTGCTCTGTAGCTCTTTAAATTTCTCATTTCTGGGAACATGTGTGTGAGTTTATTACATGGGCCCCCAAAGTGTGATCTAGCGAATATGACCGTGCCTTCTTTAAGGCTTGTGTCCATGAGAAGTTAAAACCAGGACGGTTTGGGGACTTTAAGTGGGGGTGAGAGGGTGGGAAATGCAGCGAACATTTAATTTCCCTCAATTATAAGGTATGATCACATTGGGATTAATAATAAAAACTTACATAGCCTAGTGAGAAAAATCTGACACCGTGACTAAACAGCGGAAGCCTGGTTATATTTTATAGTTGTGCTATTGTCAGTTTAAGATTCTGGGGAAAGACGTTCCCCAAGATGAAGCAGCCCGCTTTATTGTTGTGCTTGCTAACTGAGGATCTTCCTAATCTGCCCCTTTTGTGCCTTTTTACAAGCTTCCATAGTGACCGTAATACACCTTGTCAACGCTGTAGTTGACACGGTGAATAAAGAAGGTACGGTTGTGCATGCGTGTGCCCTTGTGTGTCTGCAGTGACGTCGCCACGCACTGTGCTCTGCCCCCTTGTCACGGCTCCCGTCGTGTGGCCTTGAGCTGGTTCCGTGCTCTTGTGTGCTTCCATAGTCCAGGTCCATCCCGAAAATGTTCGCGGCTGTGTCTTTGTTCCTCTGTCTACCATTCATCATGAATTTATACACATTTGAAAGAAGTCCCTGGCATGAGAATAAAGAGTCATTCGAACTTCGAAAAAGAATTACAGTGCAGAACGTCCTTTTTATGTAATACAGGAGTAATGCCCAAAAGCAGCAGTTAAAATTATCAACAAATAACTTATTTTCAGATTTTCTCAAGGAAAAGTGTATGGTAGAAAGTTTATTTGCTTATTTGGTTTGATGAAGAGCGTTTACTCTGAAGTTGAACCACCATGTTCAAAGTTATAAGAAAGGACGTTGATCGCCTCCCTTAATGACTCTCAGTTAAATTTTAGTATTAGTTCCTCCTGAGACTTGGAGCTGTGCTCCTGAGCACGGTACCCCGTGTTTCAAATCAGAGGGAGCTGGGCTTGTGTAGCAACTGACTCTGATGAGATCCTAATACTTTAAAAATTGATGGGATGGAAAAGGAGAATTTAAACACTCCATTTCAGTCTCCTTCATTGGAAAATAGCCTTTTGGCATTTCTAAGAAGTGTAATTGAATCTAAAGCTGAACATTAGTTTCAATGCTAAGACTTGAGCCTAGAGACGGAAGTGGATGGCCTCTCGGGTCTGATGGTGGGTGTGATGTAGCTGCGGTTTGCCCGAACTGTGACGCTTACCGTTGGGATAAATCAGCGCCAGAATTTCTTCAAGTATATTCAGTGTCTCCCTTGGGCCTCGCGCTGAAACACCAGCTCAGGTGGCCGATAGTCGCTCCGGAAAGGACTCAGTTACCCTGACTATGTGTCAAAAGAGTCCAAAAAAGGAAAAATGACTCAGTCTTGCTGTATTTTTTTTCCAAAGGTATTCCATCCCCACCCCCATGGAATTGATAAATTTTCGTACACTTTAAAAACATTTCTATCAGTACACGTTAGCTCAATACTGACTTCCTCGGGATTTTGAGCAACCTTTGTCTCGATTTTTGTTTAATTTTCTGGGCCTTTCGTCTCCTTGTCCTGTGGCTCTCACGTTGCACTGGAGAACACTGGAAGGTACGGCACTGACCTTGCCCAGGAAAGTCGCCAAAGTGACCGTCCCTCGTCTCAGGATTTTTAAACTTCCACCAAAATCAGAATCATGACAGTAGTTCCAGTTCTCGCTTGCCTTATATTTTATTTACTCCTCAGAATAACGCCGGCCATTGCTGCCTCCATTAAGAGCCTGCAAATTAAGCCAGGGGCAGCGCTTTCCCCCTGACCTCCCAGCGTGGGGCACTCTTGCACGCCGTAGAGAGGGAAGTTTCCTTGTGACTGTCAGCATGGGCTGCGCAGGGAGTCAGTGCAGCTCGCGTGTCCCCAAAGAGAGCTACATGGCGGAGTTCAGAAGTATGTTCTCGGGCCGGAGGCGATAGCCCAGCTGGTAGGGCGTTTGCCTTGCATGCAGCCGCCCATGCCGGCCCGGGTTCGATCCCCGGCATCCCATTATGGTCCCCGAGCACCGCCAGGAGTAATTCCTGAGTGCAGAGCCAGGAGAAACCCTGAGCATTGCCGGGTGTGACCCAAAAAGCAAAAAAAAAAAAAAAAAAAGGAAGTTCTCTTGCACATGCCTCTACCCTCATACTCCGCTAAATAAATTTCTCTAAATAAAGCTATTTTTCTAGCCCTCCCCAGGGAAGAAAAACCAGCACAATTGTATTCAAAGTGCATAAACTTGGGAGAAATTATTTTAGTGATAAGCAAGTTCATTTGTGAGTTCCTCTCAATTTAAACTTGAAGCTAAAATTGTCCGTGAAGTGCGTTTGTATTACATGGTTTGAGAATTATCACAAATGTCTTAGGGGAAAAACACTATTTTTCAGTAACATCAAGATGTCATACGGAGTTCGAATTTCCTGGGAAAGCCTCTGGGTTTGCCATCATTCACCTCGTATTTCCTCCTCCCATGTTCCTTTTGATTTTTGCTGCTTAAATTCCTCAACCATTTAGAGTTTTCCTAGATCATGGCTTAAAGGCATGGTCGATGGCTGACGGACGGGATAAACAGTTTTGTGTTGTATGATGTACTTCCTTGATTGCCTTTGTCGCCATCTGTTTTAATTATACGTTTTCTTTTCTCCCTGCTCTGCCACCAAAAAGAGTCTTTGGCTGCTCCTGACCTCAGCAAATCAAGAGGTGACTTATGCATGCCAGTTGTTTACTGATTGATACGCACTTGAGAAATGGTCCAGATTGGCTCCAGGGTTAACTTGCTTCATTTGTTTGCTCATTGGATGCTGCAATAACCAAGTATAGTTGTCTGCGCACTGCATTCTAAACACGTCCGGCCTTTCCTTTTCCTGTGTGTTAAAGGATTTCAAAAATCTCGATGCCGCGGCTGAGGGAGGATCTCTCTAAGTTGGGAGGGGGGATATTAAGAAAAAATATCTGTGCCTTTGCATAATATAAAAATGATCGTTAGTCCTCTAGATGTAACAAAAAAACATAGTCTGTGGAAATTTTGGTTTTGCGTCTCTGTGTTTGCGTTCTGCTTGGTTTGCAGGCATGCGTTGCGTGGGGTGGGGGGGACTCACGGACGTTCACATAACTGTTCTTTCTACGTTTATGGCTTTCTTGTAAAGGAATTGTGTTTGATGTAGCATGCTGAAGATTACTTTTATTCCTTTAAAATTGACTATAAAGTAATTGTAATTGTTAATGCTCGCTAACACTTTTGACTCTAAAAATGAAATTCCTCCATTTTTGAAAAGACCAGAAAAAATTCATAGTGGTATCCTGAGACTAACATTCTCTTCTGATAGAAAGGATGATTGGAACTGCTTGTAGAAAAGTGCATGGAATTTAGATGCTAGCCTGGGCCCCTATGAAAAAAAAAATCCAATTCTGGCCTGGAACAGTTGTACAACCAGTAGGGCATTGGCCTGGCATGCAGCAGACCTGGGTTCGATCCCTGGCATCCCATATGGTCCCCTGAGCACCACCAGGAGTAATTCCTGAGTGCAGAGCCAGGAGTAATCCCTGAGCATCACCAGGTGTGACCAAAAAAAAAAAAAAAAAAAAACCAAAACCCCTCTTTCTGTGAAGGTGTCTGGAGCCCAGCTCCTAGAGGTGCCCCTTTGAACCCCAGTCAGGCCTCCAGTGCCGGGAAGCACATTGACGCTCTCTGCTTCTTTTTCTGTGAAGGGTATCACTGGGATACTTCCGATTGGATGCCGACTGTCCCTCTGCCAGATATCCAAGAATTCCCCAACTACGAGGTGGTTGATGAGCAGAGCGCCCCTGTACTCAGCAGACCCGAATGCCATCGACACAGACTATTACCCGGGAGGATACGACATCGAGAGCGATTTTCCACCCCCGCCGGGAAGACTTCCCCGCCCCGACGAGCTGCCCCCGTTGCCTCCCCCGGAGTTCGGTGACCAGTTCGAGTCCATCCACCCCCAGAGACATGCCTGCTGCAGGGAGCTTGGGGCCTTCGTCAAGAAACCGGCAGAGGTTCCACGTGAATCAGTACCTGCCCAGTTTCTACCCCGCCGACATGTCTGGAACCTCAGAAGCCAGGCCCGGGGGAGGTTAGTGCTTGTCGAGAACCCTACGCCCTTACCCGCCAGGGTATCCCAGGAACTTCAAGCCCCCTGTAGAAAACATGCCCATGTCCGTGTACACCTCCACGGGCGCCCTGCTCCGACGTGTCAGCGTGCTGTGACGTGGAGTCCGAGGTCATGATGAGTGACTATGAGAGCGGAGACGACGGTCACTTTGAAGAGGTGACGATTCCGCCCCTAGATTCACACCAACATACGCAGTCTGACACTCGCGCCCCCAAAGTGCCTGGACTTCCCTGAACCCTGATTCGGTCCGTGAATCTGCGTAGTTCCCAGCGCAGTGCTGCCGCGCTTTGCCCCCCCGGGTGAGCTAAACGGGCCCGACTGTCCGCGCTGCCTTCGACCTGTCGGCCACCCGCAGCGCCCTGACCCACTGTCCTTGGAGGAGAGCCGCGCTGGCTGTGCCGCTTCTCCACATCGTTCTGTATTCACCATGTCTGTGTTCACGTGATGGAGTGAAAATCAGTCCCACTCATCTTGTTAGCATGATTCATGTATTTATATAGATTTGATTATTTTAATGTTCCTGTCTTTTTTTTTGTAAATGTTATGTACAGTTTTGATTCTTTTCATAGTTTTGAATTAGATGTTCAGGATATATTATTGTGCTTTTGTTGTTGTTTTGCCCAGATTTGGGTGGTGTTCGAGTCATTCTCCAGCACCCGATTTTTTTTTTACTATAACCAGGGGTTCATTGTATGTCCTGTTCCACTGACCTGTGACATTTCATTAATACATTTCAGTATAGTCATGCGTTTCTAGCTGTACATAGGAGAGGAAGGATCTGATACATGGACATGTCTTAAATGGGTTTGCTGTATTTTAGAATTATAAACATTTTTCATTATCGGAAAGTGTAAAGGGGACCTTCTGCATACCTATTTAGAACCAAAACCGCCATGACACAGCTTTTATAGTGTCTGTATATTTGTGATGCGATGGTCTTGTAAAGGTTTTTACTGAGAACTACCATTAGCCAGTCTTTCTACTGACAATAAATTATTAATAAAATACTTTAGCTTCCGCCTGTTTTCCTCTGTCTTTATATTCCTGCAGGATTCAGTTGCTAACTTGAAAAGGAATGGCAATACAGATTACTTCTATTTGCTTACATGTGAAGCCCTCTTTTCCTTTGACTGAAGTTAAGATGGTCACTTGAAGCTACATGGGGGGAGTCCCTGAGTCTCCCCCATGTATGCAAGTGGCGTTATTAAGTTTATGTTTGGCTTTTTCCCTCTATGAATTCTTTCCAATTGCCAGTCAGGGCTGTGCTTACAGATGTAGCCACAAGGTGGCAGTATACGGCTACTTGATAGTGCTCAGAACTAGAGGTTTAAAGGTAAACGAGACTTTTATATAAAACTTTCTAACTAAATTTTCCTCCTGCATTTTTTAATTTTACAACTTTACTGACCATAATGTAAATGTTCTGTTTTTGACGTATGACTTTTATTAAAACAAAGTTTTGAAGCATTTAATCTTTCTATTGTCAAAGAATATATATCCTACTTCTTTGTGATTTAATGTGAAATCCAGAAGCTATTTTCCATGTATGTTTCTACAGTTGACGTCCATCCATCTACCTGTCAGCAAATACTTAGATATTTAGTACCTGCTCTGTGCCAGTCACTGTGATATGAATTGCAGAATCAAGGATTCTTAGAACTTTGGAAAGATACTTGTTCCCATAAGTAGAGTCCTTCTTTATCAAATTCTATTTCTATACATATGCATATATTTTATGATATTTTTAAATATCAGAGTACATATAACAAACCCAAGCCAATTTACACAACCGACTATAAACACAGTATTTAGCTGTTCTCAGATTTCCTTTTGTATTTTTAAGTGCATATATTTCACAAGATTCCTGGTTTTAGAAATTGCCTTTTGGATCATTGTGATCTTAGCAGAAGGCGACATTACCCACCAACCACCAGCCCTGAGTCGCCCCCTGTCCCTTCAGCATGCTGTCTCTCTCCTTCATACACGGTGGTGTTTTTTTATGACCTCACTATATCCCTAAGTAGCACATGATGTTTGTTTCCTTTGAAACCTTTTTTCTCAGCCATTATGTTTTTATTTTACTTTATTAAAAAAGATGATGTGACATTCACGTATTCAGCAAATATTTTGGGGATCACTCAGCATTGTTTTCGCCATTGTTCTACCTGTCTGTGTAGTTCTCTACATAGAAGGGCAGTACATGGGGTGATGAGGACAAGGAACGGGATGGATATTTGGGAAGGAATGTGGATGAGAGGGGTTGAAATTGGAGAAAATGAAGGCCCCAGACTGACATTCCAGATGAATGTTGAGTTGGAAGAATCACACTGGGCAGTGAGCTTCCCAAGCAGAGTAGTCGGCTCAAAGCTCCACAGGTTCCAGGGGGCTTGCAGATTCGAAAAAGGAGTCCAGTGTGGGCTCAGTGATTTGTAAGAGGCCCCTGGGTCCATGGTCAGACGCCCGCGGTTCCTCGGCCGCCCTAGTGTTTCTCCCTTACTGTCCAGTGCGATACTGACTCTCCGAACCTTGCTCAGGTCTCCCCTGGTCCTCCTGGATGCTCCCCTTTCTGTGGACTCCGCGTCTCCCGTATCATTCTCTCTGATGGGTGAGCCACTGCCTCAGCTGTCTCCTGATGAAGAGCGTCAGGGAGGTCATTGTTTCTTGACTCTATTTCTGAAACGCTCTTTGTTCTCTTTAGTTGAGTAATAGCTTAATTGTTATTATTAATAATAGTCTGAATTTGGGAGTCACTGGCTCCCCACTGTCTCTGCTCCATCATGACCCCTGAAAAGCCTCTTCTCAGCTGGAGCCGAGGCTCAGAGGCAGAGTCCAGACCGCAAGTGTGTTTTAATTCCCAGCATTCCAACAAGGAAAAAAGGCCATTCTTGCTCTCTCCAACCATGTGGGATATTCTTTTTTTTCATGTCAAGGTGACCTCCTTTGCAAATTGTCGCTTGTCTTCCCAGTTGTTCATCGATTTGGTTGAGCGGGCCCCAGTAAAGACTCCATTCATTGGGAATGAGGTTTTTTATTGTTACTGTTATTATTGTTACTGCTTTTGGCATATCGAATACACCACGGTAGCTTGCCAGGCTCTGCTGTGGCTCTGGGTTCATCCCAGGGGACCAGTCTTTTTCTATGTCACCATCAACCACCCAGGGCCCACGGGGCAGAATTGGTGTCACACATGGTGGTGCCCGAGGCTACTACTGGCTTCCTGAAAGGGGCTCACACTCGGTTGTCTTGGGAGTCATGAGGTCCTCGGGATGAATCTCTCAGGCCTCCACACGTGAGGCACCACTTAGCCCCTGAGCGATCTCCCCAGCCCCAAAGTAACAGTGTTCCATATAATAGACTTTCTGGAATATTCTATTTTCTTTTCCTTCTGTGAACACTCATTTCTTTTACATATTCTCATGTAGTGGTGGTGGCTTATGGCAGCCCAGCTGTGAGGGCCCAGTGGTTCTGTATCCAGGCCTGGTCACTGCAGACTGACAGCCATCAGGTCACTCCTGCAGTGCTGGCGAGAGGTGGGTATGACATGCTGTGCCAAGGATCGAACTCCGGGGCTCCTGGCGCCTGCAAGCCCTGAGCTCCCATCTCTCGAGCAGCTCACCGGCCTACCAACGAGGCTAGTCTCATTCCTCATGTTTTAGAGGCGAGAAGTCTGTTTCCTCTTGACTCTCCTTCTCTTACTGTGGTCTATAGATTTCTCTGTTGTAGCTTTCTATTTTCTCGGTTTGAGGCACCGTTATTTACGGTACTGTTCACCATAGGTTCTCCATGTCACGCCCTCCACCCTCATGTGTGCGCACCCCCACCCCCGGCCCCACCATTGTCTCCGGGCCCCCCTGTCCAGCCCTGCTCCTCACCCTTGGTCAGCCTGATTTTGTACACAACGCAGAGTGCTGTAATAGTTCCAGGTTACTTCTCAGGTTCTGCTGCCTGTGGCCATGTTAACTCCGTCCTTTGTTTCTTTATTTCCCACATAGGAGAGGGACTATGCTGTTTGGGTTTCTTCCCAGCTGCCTTCCCCAGCACAGTGGTCTCCAGATCTGCCCATGTAGCAGCAAATTGCATGTTGCCGCCATTACAGCCAAGTACTTTTACGGCCAAGTGGTGTATGTGTATACGTAGGCTCTTTATCCTGTCTTCTGTTCTTAGGCATTTAGATCTTGATATTATGAATAATGTTTAATGTGCACAGGGACAGAAATGTGGTTTTAAAATAATGTTTGGGGCTCCTAGGGTTGATACCAATACGTGGAGTTCCTGAGTCATGGAAATTCGGTTTCTTGTCTTTTGAGAAATGTCCATATTGCTTTTCAAAGAGGTGACCCGTTCGACACTCACCAGCAACGGATGAAGGCCCCACTTGTGGTTTTGTGTTTTTCTGTTGTGTGCCAGTCTCCGTTGGTATGAGGTGAAACCTGGTATATTTTTAATAAATCTATTTGTACTTCATTACTCTTGGAGCCCTTTTATATCACCTTTGGTGGGCGTTGGTCTCATGTACTCTTTGGACGGGGTTCTGCTGGCTTACCACTTCATGGGGCATTGAACGAATCCCTTCTTGTGCTGGTTAGCTCAGACAGACCAGCGTGGGGGAGTATCTGTGAACATAAAAGAATGTTTTGGCTGCCCCGTTCCGCGTCCGATCCATATGTCCGCCAGTAATCCACATAACCCCTACCACTCCCGGGGTCAAAAAAAAAAATAAATAAAAATAAAGATGTTCCTCCAGTGGACCTTCCACTCCCAGCGGGGCCAAATTGCCCTTTGAGTTATCTAAGAGCAGAGGGGGGTTCCTACGCTTTCTAGTTCTCAGATCTCAGGAGAGCCCCCACCCCCTCCTTTTACCATGTCTGCCCAGCGCAGAGCCCAGACTGGGCCTAACGCCTTCTGCACAGCTCAAGACAGGTGGTCCTGGCCCTCCCCACTTTCCAGCACGTAGCAGCCCCGCTGCTCTAGACTCTGGGGTCTGCCTCCTTCCTGGTGAAGGACCACCATGGTGTGGTTTTGAGTAGAAACTGCAGTTGCTTTCTACCTTTTCCTTCAGTTCACTGGTGTTGGGATTTTAGGAGAGAACTTGGGACAGAAATGCTAATACTCTGTTATCTGCAAACGACTGTATGGCTGTGCTCTTTGCTCAGCAGTGTTCAGGGACCACAACCAGAGTGCTCGTGGCTCTGTGCTCAGGGGCTTCTGGGATCAAAACTAGGGCCGTCCACATGCAAGGGCCTTGACTGTTGTGCGATCTCCTGTGTCCCTGATAAACGTGATTGGGAGGTGGATTGTATACAAGGTGTATAATTGTGTCATTGAAAAGTGACACCCCCTGACTTTTCCTCCGTCCCGCAGGTCAGATTCCGGATGCCAAGGGAAGCTATTCCTGGCAGGGCCGAGGCTCCCGCTCCCGAGCCCCACCTTCCTAGCCCCAACTCCTTGACAGCTTCACTAGGTTCTAGCTCAACCCCACTCATTCCATCTCCAAAGCCCGCGGAAGGATTTTCACAGTTGCCACCTCTGACCTCCTGAGAGATCCAGCCCTTGTTTAAGATCCCACCTGACTGGGTCAGGTCAATCTTTCCGTTTTTTCCCTAGTGTTTGGAGTTTCCCCCAGAGGTGCCTGGGGACCCAGCAAGTTGGGAATCAAACTCTGGGCTGCTGGGTGCCGAGCTTGTGCTCCAGCCGGGGAGCCGTTTGCCTGACGCGTCACCCTCTTCTGGTCAAAGCAAACTAAGAGATTGGCTACCTCATAACGGCGGTTCTCATCACAGTCATGAGTCTGGCAGACACTCAAGATGGACATAAATTATGCTGGATATTCTGGGGGAGGGGAATTCTTGGGGACCACCTTAGAACTCTAGTGGCACTATTGTTTTATATCTACAACATTATATCTTCTAAACTATCGGCAGTTTTTAAACCGAAGACTTGGTATGTTAAAAAAATATATAGCATCAACTATTGAGCAAATTGGAAACAACTAACCAATTTACCAGAGGTCTCAGAGTTAATCCAAAAAATCACTTCTTTAACATAAAAACATGAATTAGTGCTGATCACTTCCGTTACGGAAGAATCCCAGCAATCACCTAGAAATAAGCGTGTGTCAATTAGTTTTTCCAGAGGCCTTTTATCTCCTTGTCTCTGGTGGCCAGAAATCAGGAGCTGTCAAGTCCCCGAAAGCAGATTCCATTGTGTCGGTTGCTTGTTGTCTATTTAAATTCTCCTTCAGAGCTGAGGTGCCTGAGAAAAGCCTATTGCTTCTGAATGCTGGTAAGTGTCCTTTTGGCTCACGATGTTTTATGCTTTTCCAGTGATGTATTTTTACTGAAAGACCACTTGGTTTTTGTCACTGTCTTTTATCTGCTACCTTTGGAAGTTACGGCTTTACTGGATAGAAGATTTAGAGATTCAGTATCCACAAAGGGGTAAATGCCAGTAAGAAACATTTGAACTAACTTTCTCTGACTACGTTTCTCTTCACTCTGCCTCTAAAGATGTGTGTGTGTGTGTGTGTGTGTGTGAAGGCAAAAGTTTACTTGAGGTGACTGTACTCCTTACAGGCATTCTTTATTGTTGGGAGTTTGAGAAACACCCAGAGCTACACCGAGATTACTCCTGTCGGTGCTCAAAGGACCTCATGCAGTGCCAGGGATTGAATTGGGGCCAGTCACATACAAGACAAGCGATTTACCACCCAGACACTCTCCCCCTGGCCTAGTTATTCTTTCTTTGTGGGGGCAGTATACTCCACAGTACTTGGGTGCTGCAAGCGGCATTCCCAGCAGTGCTTGGGACTGTTACGGCCAAGGAGTGAGGCTGGAGCTCCCGTATGCAGAGCATGTGCTTGGCCCATTGAGCCGTTCTAGCTCCTTCAAGCCATTCTTTCAGTTTCGTGATTTATCTTAACACTAGAATCCATATTGTTTCATACATGCAAGTGCTGTGGCTGTGTTGTCACAGGGCTTCTGTGAGACAGGGTTGGCGGAGCGGGAAGACGACTTCCCTGCCGACCAATGACACCGAGTACTGTTCTGAGGCTTTTGTGGGCTGCTTAAATTCTTCCTTAAAGAATTATGCAAGCAGCGGACGGCGTCACCCTAAGTGTCCACGTCCCTCCCTAAAGCATCTAAGCCATAACCTTGGAAGTGGGGAGGGGGAAATCATCGTCAAAATGTGCTTTAAAGGGCACCCATAGGCTCCTCCTTGTTAATAGCCAGAAGTGTTCAAAAGCTTCTGTTGACTCCTTTTAGTGCAAACTCATAGTAATAAAAATATAAATGAGTCTAGGGAAGTCAGTGCTTGGAGCTGCTCGGATGACCAGTGGTTTGCCTACTATCACGTCTTGGCAGCTAAGACAGAATTTAGTAGCCAGGACCCGCTCGGGACATGAGACGCTGGGGCTCTTCCAGTCACTGAGGCGTAGGGGACCAGGGACCAGCCAGACGAAATCACTCCTTTCTGCTGCTCTCACAGAGCTCAGTTCTCTCGGGTAAGCCGGCACAGTGCCAAGAAGCAATGTCTGTCCTCGGCTTCTCATATTTGCATCTCCTGATCCGCAGAGGCGGGATGGGGGTGGGAGCGAGGCAGGATAGGACAGAAGGGGACTGTCGTTCTGGGGAGAGGGACCAGGAAGGGATGATGTCGCTCCACATGGTGGCCCACAGCTTGTCCGTGAGACGACCTTAACGTGACATTTCCCCTAGGCGACGCTGTAGTGGCCTGTTGAACCACCAGTTTGCAAAGCCCATGAGTGTCCAGCTTGTAGCCCTCTTTTCTCCCTTCTAAAGTGAGCCTCTTAGCAAAGGCTCTTCCCAAGAGCCACGGAACATTCCCCAGGAGGCATTTGATAACATGGTTCCCTGTTTTGCTGCTTCTAATTGCAGTCCCAGTCTTAGCATCTGCCGTTTCTCTGTCTTTGCTCTTCAGGGCGGGTGCCTGTCTGTGGGTTGTTTCCAAGGTAACTGCCTGGGTCAAAATTCTAGAGCTCCAGTAACCTCAAAGGTGTGTCTTTGACGGCCCCATGCCCCTTCCCTCACCTTCGCTGTGAAATTTCTGTCATACCTTTTCCATGTTGAAAATAAAACGTTTCTGCACTGTGGCATGAGAGAGCTGGGCTGGCCTTTGCGAGAGGCCCCAGTTGTAGATTAAAATCTCTGGGCTTGTCTCAGGGGCCACAGCCTGGAGGGTATATTAGACCCTGCATCATCCTGAGATTTTTTTTTTTTGTCTACTCCTCTGGATTCACTTCTGTGAAAACTAAATGTCACACAAGAGCTGACTTGGCTTTGTGAACCAGCTCTAGTTTCAGTTCATGTTCAGAGATTCTCATGGCTCCAGCTGTGTTAGCCCACCCGCCCTGCGAGAATTCCGCCTCCCCCATCTCTTTAGTTGCTGGGGGCCTGCTTGTGCAAGCTTAACCCAGGCTGTTGGGAACTTTCTGGAAGTTTGGCAGGGTTTTGAAAGTCACGGTGAGCTTCTCTTTGCCTTTTGCATACTGGTGTTCTGTACAGCTTCTTCAGTGGCGTTAGGGTTCAATTTCAATTAGCGCAGCAGCTGAGAGAGAGGGTTGTTTGTCAGAATGTAATTTCCTCGGGAGCAGCTTATTGCCTCTATTGCCAACTGAATGAGCCTCTTGAAAAGAATGACAAGCATTTCTTCCTCAAGAAAACCTCTGCTTGTGTGAACACTGAGGTAATAAATGCACTTGCCACCACGCTGCTAGAGATACGTGGCCATAGAAGAAGCTACATTTTTCAACCGTGCCAGAGCCAGAGGAGAAGGCCAATGTGTCACGCATTGGAATAAAGATGTCGTTGGACCAGATCTATCTTGCCAAGAGCTAATAGTGCAGGAGCGCCACAGATGATAATGATGCTAATGAATCAGTGATTCTAAATCCCAGCCATTATCCAATTATCTCAAGAGGTAAAATGAAGTTATCACAATGTCCTGTGTGCTCTTTCAGTTCCCTCATTTCGGAGTTATGTTATGGGTCCTCCCTAAAAGTGTGGGTCCCAGGGCAGGATAAAGGGCGGGAAAGGCAGGAAACAGGCTGTAGGGAAGAGGAATGGCCCACCCAGAGGGCGTCTGGCCCCCTGGTACCTGTGAAAGATACAGGGAAACAGTTTCCTTACTTAAAACTTTCTACCCTGAGAAAGTTTGCCTTTCTCGGTCTTATGGAACATGCTACCATTCAAAATAATTTCCAAAAAAGACGAACTTACCTGATTTGACTGATCATTGGCTCAAATCCTTAAGAGCATCCGTCATTCAAATCCTGGTCAGATTATTCTCAGTTCCACTCGGAAGCATCATAAGATGCAGGGCAGCGAAGTCTTAGGGTCCATTGCGTTGTGTATTTATCCCCAAAGTAGTAGGGAATATGTTCCGGATGCCATGTGAATGTCGTATGAATGCCCGAAGCATGGTTGGCCTCCAGGTGAGGGAGGGCCCCCAGGTGAGGGTGGGGATCCCTGTGAGCCTAGCAGCCCCTGAGCACTGGCCCCCGCCTCCTCTCTGCCGGCCTCTCCCACCACCCACCCACCCCGTTTGTGGAGACGGAGCCAACACTGCGAGTGCGAAACTCCTCCCCTCTACCTCTCCTTGTTCACTCGTTCATTCATTCATTCATTCATTCATTCATTTTTGTTTTGTTCTTTTTCTTTCTCAGTCCCGTGAAGGCATTTCACTAAGAAATACTGGTTTGCTCTGCTACCCCCCAGGCACATAAAAGTGAACAGAACTTGCTCATCAGCTGTCATGACCTTTGAAATAAAGGTTTTGGCGTGGTCCCAGGTCCGAGCAATATATTTAACACTCACCAGACTGTGACTTTTCCAGCTCCAAAGAGTATTTCTAGACTAGCGTTGCTCAACCTTTTCCTGAACTTGGCCCCTTGTGTGTTTCCTGTGACTCCTGATCCTGCTCTGCAATGGCCGCTCTGCCCTTGGCGTAAGCCCCCACCCTCATTTATACAGTTTTTACCTGTAGCTCCCTCCACCCCAATATCCTGGGGACCCACAGAGACATATGACCCCTGTTCAGAGTCGCAGGTGCCGCTGCAGAATATGTGGATGCTGAAATAAACCGTTTAATGTGTGGAGTAGCCGTAAATGCAAATCAGAATGCTTTCCTACTTCTGAGTTCTCTCCTGTTGCTGCAGCAAAGCCCTGAGATGGGGCCCTCTGGGTCTGTAGGAGCCGGGCGGGCACTGGATTGGAAGCAAGGGGATTATTTGTACGTAATATGCATTTAAAGATGTCCTAATAAACAACTCTCTCTCCCTGTGGAGTGCCAACGCTCATTCCTTTTCAGAGAGAATCGCAGGCAGCCTCTGCTCTATGTGTGTCCAGGCTGCGTCCCTGTCCTCCCTGCTGGACTGTGAGTGAAGGGAGGGGGAGGAAGCGGGCAGCTGGGAACTCAGCTCTGTCGGGTTCAGCCCTTTGACCAACCACATCTGATGTGCAGAGCTTTATTTAAGTTGGCTTTGCTTTGTTCTGAGCCACACCCAGTAAGCTCAGGGCTTACTCCTGGATCTGCACCCAGAGGGCTTGGGGAGCCATGGCGGATGCATTGCACAGTTCGGCCGTGTGCAAGGCAAACTTCCTGGAGTTTTATTGCTCCAGCCTCAGCTGAGCTCCTCTTAGTGTGGGGCCTTCCCGCTGTCCACACACACGCACAAATCATGCATGTGCATGCACACAGACATGCCCATAGATCTTGCAGCGAAGACACACACCACACAGCATGCACGTGCATGCACACGGACACGCCCACAGATCTTGCAGTGAAGTCACACACGCGCGCACACACAGACACGCCCACAGATCTTGCAGTGAAGACACACAGCACATGTGCACACACACGGGCAAGCCCACAGATCTTGCAGTGAAGACATAGCACGCATGTCCACGCACATGGACACACCCATAGATCTTGCAGTGCAGTCACACATGCACACAACACACACACAGATCTTGCAGTGAAGATACGCACATGCACATACACACACAGACATGCCCACAGGTCTTGCAGTGAAGATACACGCACATGCAGGCACACACACAGACACTCCCACAGATCTTGCAGTGAAGACACACACACACACACACACACACGCCCACAGATCTTGCAGTGAAGATACACACACATGCACACACACAGACATGCCCACAGATCTTGCAGTGAAGATACACACAGCACACACACGCCCACAGATCTTGCAGTGAAGATACACACACATGCACACACACAGACACGCCCACAGGTCTTGCAGTGAAGATACACGCACATGCACACACACACACAGACACGCCCACAGGTCTTGCAGTGAAACCTCTTCGTTCACAGTTGTCCTTCGTGGGTCACTACTGCTCTGGTCACTGAGACCTAGAAGCACGCTGTAAACTTGGGCTGTGTGGATAGGAAAAGGCTGGCGCACTGCAGGCCCCTGGGCAGCGCTGATTCTTCCTTAGATCAGACAGACAGAAGTGCCCGCCTGGGTGTCACATGAGATTATCCCAGTCAGATGAGAGCTCCCTGATCTACTGAGGAAGTGACCAAGCAGATCTAAGCTTTGACAAGCCTCTGTTGTTTAAACATAGGAAAATTTTTTTTTAAATTTTTTTTTCTTGGGGTGGCACATTCTTGGGGGTTTAGGGGCAACTCCCAGGGCCTGATATCTCTCTCAGCAGTGGCCAGGGCACATATCTGGGGACCCTGCACCCCACTGTGGCCCAAAGGCCGAGCAACGGTTTCTTCGTGACATACATCTTCCGTGGTTGCACAGAGCAGGTCACCTACACACTGTAGAAGTGGGTAGCCCAGAACCGCAGAGCCTCGAGCCTGCAGCCAGTCCTTAACCAGAGAGACCCAAGCTGCCACAGGCGCCCCTCACAGTCCGTCCAGCTGAGCTGCCCCTTCCCAGGATTTCCCAAGGCAGTCAGGTACGAGATTGACTTCACCACCCTCTCGGTCTAACACCGGGATCCACAGGGCATCTCTCTGGGCCACAAGAGAGAACGGTCCAGGGCCTGAGATCCTGTACCAACCCTTTCTAGCTCAGGAACACCAGGACAGGAGGTGGCGGCGAAGGCCCTTACATGGTCCCAATGGGCCCTGTGCTCCTAGGACCGGGTGATGGTCAAAACTCATCCCTCCTCAGCCTCTGTCCTTGGTGGGTCCTGTGGCTGGTGGGACAATATCAGGCCTGTCTGCTGCATTGTCATCAGAATGCAGCTCTCCTGAGCAGTTGCCAAATAACACCATCTTGCAATGGCCCCACACTCGTCTCCCCTGCACTGGCCATTCATGAAGGGTCCTGCAGTTTAGAGGACCTTCTTAGCATTGTCAGCTTTCAGCAGCTGTTTGTGTCCTCTTTGCTACCATATATGCCATACTATAGACTCAAGCTTGTTTGCAAGGTTCCTTTCAGTATCCTTCCAGGTCTACTGGCCCACCAAGACACCCAGATACAGAGAGCGGGCACAGTGCCTGAATAGTCCCAACTTGCCCCAAGCCGGTCACTCTGGACCAGAAAACAGCTTCTGACTTCAGTCAAAACTGTCCCTCACTGTCCTGTTCTCATTCCAGGTCCTCTGGTGACGACGTCCTTTATTCACAGGCTTGCAGGAGAATCAAATTTCTGCTTATTTTGTCACTGCCGCAGCACACATAGTACGCAATGCTTTGCCATGAATTTTTATACCCATGCTTTAAAAAAAACCCTCATAGCCCTTTGACTACGTAATATTTGACTTGAGTCAATATAAAGCGAACCCTTAAAATAACATGGAGTAATAATATTAGATGATTTTTGTGGTGTATTGAGCTTTTAGAATGAGGACACATGTACATTTAATACACGTATATGTGCTGTAAGGAGTGTTAAGGATTAAAATGCATTGTTTTACATCTTCTCAAGTATCTAGTCTCATGTTCCTTTAGCAGACAAACAAATAAAATCTACCTGCAATAGGCTAATAAATAGCAACACAGATTCTCTGTTTGAGCAATGGATTTTCCCACTATTGACTGGAGGAATAAATATGGAGAAAATGCCGCATAACATGAGGGTGACAAATCCATTAAAAATCCATTAGTATGACAAATAGCATTTTCCATGATAAATTAGAAATTTCCAAATAATCAAAGATGTAATTTCATAGAACTCTTGTTATCCTAATGTCACCGCCCATAAGATTCATCTGTTCTCTCGTTTTGTCTGACATGTAATTTGGGGGGTTCTGTGTGCGAGACACTGGCTTCAGACCTGGTCACAGCCACGAGCGAGCCCCAACCATAGCTCCTCCCGTCTTCCAGCGGGTGCCACCACGAGAGCAGAGGCACAGGGCAGAGAGGCTGCCTAGGGGCTGATGTTCAGGCTTGCCCACGGCTGACTCCACTTTGGTCCCTGGCACAGCGCCCAGTTCCCTGAGCACTGCCAGCAGCGATCTCCAAGCACAGGGTAAGAAGCAGGCCGTGAGCGCTGTGGTGTGGCTCCAACACCAAAGCCGAGAGACACAGATGGCCTGGGAGGGTCCAGTGAAAGACTCCAGTGAGTTTTCGGAGCAAGACAGAGGAATATGAGATTCCAGAGATGGCAAAGGGAAGGAATGAGTCATGTCAAAGGAACACTACACGGGTCAGGGGTTTGAGAAACTGGAGAAGGTTCTGGGAGCTGCAGAGTCGAGAAGGCGCCCCGGGTGAAGGGCAGGATGTCTCTGGAACACCCAGGCTTGGATGGCCTTAGAAAGCTTGGGAAATGTGGCTGGATTCGCCAGAAGCTGGGAGCACCTATCGTGTATGCACACATTTCTGTATTTGCTTATTTTATTTTTAGTACAAGAGTCTCCTAGTTAGATAGATCATTGAGCCGACCCGAAAGCCGAAATCGAAACCGCGGCTTCCGGATCTCTTGGAGCAGAGTAAAATGAGGAGTGGCAGCGTTACCAGGAGGCAATGAGAGCAGTCCCTGCCACAGTCATGGGGGTCAGCTTGGAGGGTGCCACCAAGAAGGCGGAAACATAGCAGATTGGAATATGAGGAATTTCTTCTCTTGGTATAAGAGGCAGAGACAGTGGTGAGACCTCGCTTGGACCTTATCACACACTGACCAGTACCCACACAGGCACATGCTGAAGGGGCCCTTTCTGTGATCCAGAAAATGATGCTTAAACCTCCATTCACCTCCCTTCCGACCTCCTGAGAGAGATACTGTGGGAGGCACTCGGAGGGGAGGCGGCCACACTCTGGAGTCAATCTCTGGCACTGCGGGGGAGACTCCTGGGCAACTCTGGGGAGTCCCCTGATGGGTGCCCCTTCCCCCAAACCACCCACTGTTATACTTATATAACCCAATATATTATAAATAAACAATATACAATCTATAAATAACCCAATCTATTATAATGAACTATTTATAGAACTATATATAGATGGTCGGCAACTACACCACCTCCGCTTTGCTGATGACATTGTTCTAACAACATCAAACATTAGCCAAGCTGCACAAATGCTGGCTGACTTCGACTGAGAATGTGGAAAGATAGGTCTATAGCTGAATCTGAACAAAATAATGTTCATGAAAAATGAACTAGCTCCAGAGGCCCCATTCACTCTCAACGGAACAGACATCTCTGAATGCAGCAGTTATGTGTATCTAGGCTGAGAAATCAACATGATGAACGACCTAAAACCTGAGCTGCGCAGGAGGAAGAGAGCGGCATGGAATGCCTTCAAAGGCATCGAAGAAATAGCTAAAAGGACAAAGAACCTCCGGCTCCGGGCACATCTCTTTGACTCCACAGTTCTCCCTGCATTAACATACGCCTCAGAGACCTGGGCCCTATGAAAGCAGGATGAGAATGCTATTCGGGTCTCCCAGAGTGGCATTGAAAGAGCTATGCTTGGAATATCACGCCTCACTCAAGTGAGAGAAGGAATTCAGAGTTCTGACCTCTGTCACTATTCCAGAGTCAGGGACACTGTCTTGTTTGCCAAGACATCGAAAATCAAATGGGCTGGACATGTAATGTGATTTGGAGACAACCGCTGGACTAGAGCCATTACCGACTGGATCCCACAGTATGTCAAAAGATCACGTGGCCGCCACCTACAAGATGGTCAGACTTCCTTGTAAAGACCCTGAAGGAACAGTTTGAGGCTCTTCATATTCCTGAATCAACCAGATGCCATTGGGCTACACTGACATGTGATAGGGTCAAATGGAAACATTACTGGCGCCCGCTCGAGCAAATTAATGAATAACGGGATGTCAAGTGATCAAGTGATTATAATGAGCTAATCACTGTACCTTTTGAAGTCCAAGTTCCTCCTCCCTCAATGTCCTCATTCCTTGGGTTCTCAGCCTCAGCCTCGGATCACAGCTACACACCTCATGGTGCCGCCATTGGAGACCCTGCCCCCTGCAACCCCGTGCTATTACTGAGGCATGTATTTGCAACACTATTAGTGATCTTTTCTCTTTGCTTTTGGCCCACACCCCGCTGTGCTCAGGACTTTCTCCTCACTCTGCTCTTAGGATTTAGTCCTGGCAGGTTCAGGGAACCATAAGTGGTGCCAGGAACGGAACCCAGGTCAGCTACACACGAGGTGAGTGATTTCCCTGCTCTGCTATCTCTCGGGCCTCTTTTTTGTTTGGGTTTTTGGTTGTTGTTTTGTTTGTGGGTCACACCTGGTGACGCTCATGCTTAATTCTGGCCCTGGTCTCACGTAGCACACCTGGCAGCGTTCAGGGCATCATTGGGCTGACTGGGATCAAATCCAGGTGAGCCGAGTGAACGGTTAGTGGCCTTCCCCGCTGTGCCATACCGCTCAGCTCCGGTTAATGGTAGTTTCACGCTTGTATACTTACACACTACCACCAGAGGGCACGCTTTCCTCCATATTTTGAGCGGTGCTACCTGTACACTATGTTCTGAACAGATCCACTAAAGAATAAAATGGGAATTCACTTTTATCTGGAACTTTAAGACCAGGAGATGGAAAAGTCCCATAAGATGAAGTGGACATTGGATATTGCAAATAACGTGGAGCACCAGAGGATTCGTTCCCTTGAAAGGTTCCGGCTACGATTATCACATCACAGTCACTCTTTTCAAAAGACTCCCAAGACCACGTCGAGGATATTACTTGTTGCCGCGGGTTTCCCTTATACTTCCCAAAAAACGGTCAAGGGAAGTTTTATTTAAAAGCTCTAGGTGAGCATGTTGCAAGCACAGGCTTGGGCTTGTGTGAAGGGAGGGTTGTGAGGTTTTGTGGCTACAGATGTGTAAATTTTGCACAGCTCCTGGTGGAAAACTCTGGAGAGTGAGCGAGGGAAGGGATGGCAGGCGCAAGGTCGTGGTTACTCTGTGAATCTGGCACCACTGAGATTGCAGAATCATCAGCCGCCGCCTCGGAATCGGCAGGCTCAGAATTGCTCTCATCACCCGAGAAGCAAGCAGAGGGAATGCTCCAAAGTCTAGGGCAATGGAAATCGCATTTACGAATTCCCAAAATCAAAGTAGCCCTTGGAGACAGCGTGTCAGGATGATGGATTTGAGAATGACTTGGAGAGCAGTTCCTTGATTCTTCACCTCTTGGCCCCGCGTTACACGTAAGGAAACTGGAGCACATGATGACGATGCTACTTGCTCCTATCCGAGGAAGGGTTCGAGACCACGCAGTCGGGTCCTGATTAGTGAAATGTTTGAGGGAGGCAAGAGGAGGATGGAAACTCCGGGTTCCCCACAAAGGGAAGAATTGCCGCTCTACGGTCATGGCTCCCGGCGGCCCGCAGAGGGCGCTGTGGGCACGTGGTCCCCAGCTCGGCCCGTCCCAGGAAAGCGCCGGAGCGGGCCCAGGTGCGCGCCGCGGCTGCAGGTGCAGGAGCCCAGCCCTGCAGCGGGAGGTGCCGCCGGGCTGCAGGTGCAGGAGCCCAGCCCTGCAGCGGGAGGTGCGGCCGGGCTGCAGGTGCACGAGCCCAGCACTGCAGCGGGAGGTGCCGCCGGGCTGCAGGTGCAGGAGCCCAGCCCTGCAGCGGGAGGTGCGGCCGGGCTGCAGGTGCACGAGCCCAGCACTGCAGCGGGAGGTGCGGCCGGGCTGCAGGTGCACGAGCCCAGCCCTGCAGCGGGGAGGTGCCGGCGGCTTCCCGGTCGCTCGGGATGGGCGGAGCGGGCCGGGCATTAAGTGGCGGTGCGGGATCGCGATGCGCTCGGGCGGGCGCGCGGACAGCTGGGCAGAGAGCGCGCGCGGCCAGGCGGCGCGATGGCCGGGACACCCTGGGGCGCTCCCAGCGGGACCCCGAAAGTCAATGGCTGCTCTCTGCTGCTCAACGCCTCGCAGCCGGAGCCTGGCGCTGGGGGTGACGCGCGGCCGCGACCCTCGTGGCTGGCCTCCACGCTCGCCTTCATCCTCATCTTCACCATCGTGGTGGACATCCTGGGCAACGTCCTGGTCATCCTGTCGGTGTATCGCAACAAGAAGCTGAGGAACTCAGGTAGGGGCTCCCGGAGCCCGGCGGGCTGGACGGACAGCCCCACTCGCACCCCTCGAGTCACTCTAGTGTGGCCGCCTGTGCAGCGCAACGCTCTTGGGTCCAGCGGCTGTTCCTGGGTGCAGTTCTCGTGCTTAAGATGAGCTCTCTCTCTCTCTCTCTCTCTCTCTCTCTCTCTCTCTGTGTGTCTCTCCCTCTCTCTCTCTCTGTCTCTGTGTGTGTCTCTCCTCTCTGTCTCTCTCTCCCTCTCTCTGTCTCTCTGTCTATCTCTCTCTCCCTCCCTCTCTCTCCATCCCTCTTTCTTCCCTCACTCTCTCTCCTCTCCCTCCTCTCTCTGTCTCTGTCTGTCTCTCTCTCCTCCCTCTCTCTCTGTCTCTCTGTGTCTCTCTATCTCTCTCTTCCTGTCTCTCTGTCTCTTTCTCTCTCTCTCTCATCTCTTGTCAACTGACTTCTCCTAAGTGCAGTTTTTTCTACACACACACACAAACACACAAACACACACCCCAAACTCCTAATAGAGGCCCAAGTCACGTCAATTTGATTTTCTTTTTACTTGATCTTTCAAAATTGATTTTAGCAATAGTCCAGCAGGTAGGGCATTGCCTTGCATGTGGCCGACCCCAGATTAGATCCTCGGCATCCCATATGGTCCCCCAAGCACGGGCTTCCTATATGGTCTAAGCACCCCCAGGAGTAATCCCTGAACATCACTGGGTGTGACCCACAAGGCAAAAAAAAAAAAATAGATTTTCTTTCTATGAATCAAGGACTTGATTCCTCAGGGGCAGGAAACTTCCCAGTGTTGGGTTCTCTGTAGGTTAGTATCAAATAAACTGTATTTCTGAAATGTATTAGAACCGAGAGACACAGGATTACACTTTGCAGAAAGCTCCTTAAAAAGTCCTTTCGGGGGCTGGAGCAGTAACACAGCAGGTAGGGCATTTGCTTTGCAGCAGCTGACCCAGGTTCGACCCCAGGCATCCCATATAGTCCCCTGAGCACTGCCAGGAGTAATTCCTGAGTGCAGAGTCAGGAGTAACCCCTGAGCATTGCCAGGTGTGACCCAAAAAGAAAGAAAAAAGTTTTTTCGGATCAGAATACTTTGACGTGTTCCCTAACTTCGTGAATATACAAGCAGACTGAACCAGCAAGCCGGCAGCGCAATTGTTTTAGCTGTTAGTCGGTTCCAAACGTTAACCTAGAACTTAGGAAAAGAATCAGTGTGATTATTCCTCCACGTTAAACCAGTTTACACTTTAAAAATGGAAATTGCAATAAAAAGTGTATTTACATATAATCTGAACGTGCTTCTTCCTGAGGGTTAGTGATCACAGCTGGTCCGTAAGACACTGGATACACACCCTACCGGATGACGGACAGCTCCTTAGTCTCAGGAAGGGCGTCAGGGGGGGAGAAGAAGGAAATGTTACACTTACATGCTTGCCAAAAAGCAGTGTCGGAAGCAGATCAACCGTAACACGGCCATTTTATAATCTGGCTTCGCTCCTTTGGGAACCCTCTGGCTTTGTTTTTTATTTGTTGTGTTTTTTTTTTGCTTTCTACAATTCTTGGGACTGTCCATAGTTAAGAATTCATGAATAAGTGGCTTGCAACATGAATTCAATTCGAGTTTGTCAATGGAATAACTTCATAGATGATGGACTTAAACTAGAAGAACCCAAAGAGGCTTGTTCCCAGCTGGCCATGAAACTGTTCTGTGGGTGAGACAGACCTGAGGCCCTAGTCCCCAGCCCTGTAGTGTGCTGTCGCTGTGGCCCCGCCCCTTATACGTGAGGGCTCAGATTGGTTATAGTGACCATAAGTGTTGGAGCAAAATGCAATCCAAGATTGTCCCAGAATTCAATCTCCTTGGTTGGCTATCAGCAATTATATTTGGGAGATTGAAATTTAAAAAAAAATATTTTGACAGGAAAGTTCTTTCCCGTTTCCTTACATTTGGTTCATTTTATAAGAAACCGTCTATAAGACAGTCTATAAAATGCTAAGTCCCTGCATCTGACTGACAGGCCCACAGTGAACATTAATCTGCAAAGCATTTTAGCGTTTATGGTTTCATAATTGAGACTTTTTATTTAGCTGTACCACTTGCAATTCAAATCAGTTGAGACTTTCTGGGTGGTAATTAGAAACAATGGCAGATACCAATGCAAGCATGACTTTTGGAGTATCCCTTATAATTCTTATGATTAGTTAAGTCCTTCCATTTTAATAAAACATAATCTGTTGTTATTTAGAACAGAAAAAAAGAGGATAGAAGAAATGAAATATGAATACTGGAATGTCTTAAGTTTTGAACTAGAACATCCTTCTGAGAATGTTAGAATAGGAAGGTGGTTTATACAACCTTTTATTGGAGGAACATGTTGACTTCTGACATTCCAGGGAAGAAATTCAAGATCCTTTAGGAGGGCTCTAGAGAAGGCAAAGTGGTCTGAGCACATGCTCTGCATGTGAAAGACCGGGTTCATATGTGTCCTTAGCAACACATATGACCCCTACCAGGAGCAGCATGTAAGCACAGGGTCACCCCAAGCATCTCCAGGAGTGATCCCTGAGCACAGAGCCGAAAGTCAGGCGTGAGCACAGCCCCGACACCACGCTCCACCCCCATCACCCACTAAAGAATGTATTTGAGCCTAGAGTCATCACACTGCTCCGCTCTGCATCTCCAGAGGATCTCTCTGAGCACAGTGAGAAGAGACCAGCTCTGAGTGAACAGCGTCGCTCTCTGCCTTGTCAGCTCAGAGACCAGTCGAGACTCCCAACCCTGGGGTCAGAGCCATAGTTCATCCCACAGGGCCCGTGACTAGCGTGCCATAGGGTTCCCACCACCACCAGGAGTAACCCTGAGCATCTTCGGGAGTGGCCCCAAAACAGAGATACCCAAATCTATTTTTAATGAGGTTCGGCATGTGTCAAACACTAACATTATTGAATCTCTTAGTCTCTGATAATTTTGCAGTTCCCTAGTGAAAATCCATCTGGAAGGTTTGTGAGAGGATAAAGCATGGAATGTCACACACACTCTCTCCCCAGGGCACGTGACAAAGCAGTCATTGTTCCAAAGCAATCACTGAGCTGTTGACTTACAGTTTATGCAATATTCTCTGCTTGCATTCTTTTAAAATGAAAAATTTGTTTAAAAATAATCCAAGGGCATAATAGCATCTGCTATCTCAGAATTCAGTTATCTGACATATTACTAGAATAGCACCAGTAACAGGATGGAGGAAAAGACAGGCTTTCACCCACAGAGAGCTAGTGCTGCTCTAGAATTCCACACAACTGTGAGGCTGGTTTCCAGATACAGGTTCTAAGGAGGAAATTAGGAGAGATGTGGATACATTTAAAGGAACGTAGAGGAGAGCCACTCCAGGCTCTGTGCCAGGAGTCATTCCGGTGGTACTGGAGACCATGCGGTGCTGGGTATTGTGCCTGGGTCTTCCGCATACAAAGCTTCACTCAGTCACTAGCATCTCTCCAGCCTCTCTGAATCTTAACATTCTACAGATGTTTGATTCCAGTACAGTAAGGACTAGACCTGAATCTAAAAGGAAGGAATTGTCAGCCCTTAAACAGAAGTTATTTTCAAACTCAAATGTTTTATGCTGGTTGCAAAGAGTCCTGCATATGTGTAAAAAACGTAAAGATTGTTTTCTAGCTGTAGTGTCACAGAGCTGAGAATGGTCTAGATGAAAAGAGAGAGTGTATTATTATCACTAAGTCATTTAGTCTCAACGGGTAGACTGTTAAGACTTAAATTAAAAAATAGAAATAGTATTCTCTTTCTCCTCTCCACAACACACATACACACACACACACACACACACACACTCACTCACTCACTCACTTACCCACACATTCTCACACCAAAAGTGACAATAAAGCTTCCAGCTGAGCTTCCTATGGCTAGAACTGCACAAGAGTCTAGCTTATTTTTTTCTCTGAACACTTGTAAAATAGAATTAGTTCAGAGAAAATTAAAGCAATGATTTAATTATTGTAATTGCTTGGACAGAAAAGCATAATTACTACAAAATAAATGAAGCAGAGGATTAAAATCATGGGGGAAATGTAGGACATCGTTTATGATTTTGTTTTATGCTTTTCACAATAACTTTATAGTGGGTCAGTTTGTCGTCATGATTTTCTGCAAAAAACTGTATTTTTACAGCGGTATAATTTTCACTTGAATTTTGCATCATAGTTTTTAAAGTATTAAACATCTTGAGTTAAAAATTCATTAAAATAGGTCCACTTTGGAATTTAAATATTTCATTGGTAATGGCAATTAGTCTGTGGAAAAAAATAAATTTGCTTTTATTACTTTAATTTGGGCTAGTATAACCAATTATATAAAATGTCATTTTAATGGCAATTTATCTGAATTTCCTACTCACCTAGTAAAACCTTAACTTTTTTAGTACGATTGCCTTTTTTTCACTTCTCTGCAATGTGTGTGTGTGTGTGTGTGTGTGTGTGTGTGTGTGGAGTGGAGTGGGAGAGAGGGAGATAAAATTCATCAAATAGAGACTTCAAATTCATAGGCTGTTTTATTCCAAACGTTGGAAGATGACAATTTAATTTCTACCATCAAACATTTGAGCAACAGCTCCAACTATTCTGGATGTAAATATGAGGAAGACAAGCAGAGTATCGCAGTTGAGAGATACGGGAAACAAGGCTACAAATCAGTGTAATAAAAGGCAACGTAGACAATCACTCTGCCTGGAACGTCCCCGCCACCTCTGCTCCCTCCCGTGCTGCCTGTTTCTCCTGTCCATATTCATTTTGTGTCTTTCTATTTTAATTTTATTTATTTGTTTTTCTAGGATTGAAGCTTATAAGATCCCAATCACCTCAGTGCCTACACTATGCATGCACCATATTTTAATTAGAATGGAATTTACTAGAGTTTAATCTAAATTTAAAGTTTAAATAAAGTGATTTAGCAGCCTTTGCAAAGGAAGGGGTTTCTTCGCTGGGACTGGACAAATAAGCAAAGACTTTGGGCTTTTTCCATTTAAGAGAGATTGGGAAAATGGGTAACATTGAAATATAGAATAAGGATCCATTGAAAGGTCAAAGGAATGTTTAAGAAACAAAGACAAAGGGACAGATATAAAATTTTACTAGAGTAATTTGTTTAGGCTTTTTGTTGTTGTTCTTCTGTTTTATTTATGTGTTTGTGTGTCCCAGAGACTGACAAAGTAGAAGTGGGACGTTGGTATATTTTGTGTGTGTATGTGTGGTGCCAGGGATCGAACTCCAAACCTCACACATGAAGGCATGTGCTATATCACTGATCCGGATCCTCAACCTCTAGAGGTTGTTTTTTCAATAAAAAATATATTGTTAGGTTAAGATATAAAATTAACACACTCAATATGCGGAGCTTAATTTTGTGATGCAAGTCTGAGGCCTAACTCCTTACCGTCTTTGGCTATATCACTTTAGCTTAATTTGTATACCTTAATTCTGCTATAAACTTGATAGCAGAATCAAGTGGGAGAGTGCAAAAACCATTTATCTAGTGCTTATATGACAGAAACTGAACATCACAAAGATTGCCTCACTTAATCCTGACACAACCCCAATAAAAATGATACTATCATTATTTTCATCTTAGAGAAGACGAAAGTGTTGTGAGGTCATGTAATTTACCAAACTAGACATGAAGGAGTGATGAAATCAGAATTCTAACTCACATAGCTGATGCCAAAACTCTTTTAAAAAACTTATCTATTAAGAAAAAAAATCTATTGCTCTCCAAGAACAGTAGTAAGAGACCCCTCTTTGAAGAAGTGGAGGATGGGGATTAAAGATCTAGAATTTAGGGCAGTGATGGTTAGCTTCAGAACGCACTGGGTGAGAGAGAAAACTCAGCCGGCTTTGCATGCAGGAGGTGTGGGCTTGACTCCCAACACCATGTGGTCACCTGAAAGACCCCAAGAGCACAGAACTGAGGGTAGCCCCTGAGCATCACTGGGTGTAGCCTAAAGACCTCCACAATAAAATAAAAAGAAATGACAGAGCATGAAAGTTTTCAGCTAATGTGGAAGAAACTTTGAAAGCAAAGGATAAAGCAAGCAGCTTGAAAACAACGGGTTTGAACATGAGCCGTGCCTTGTTTGTGTAATAGGGGAATTATGAACAGCGGAAGCGATTCGATAAGGCAAGAAAGAAGCTCAGTTTCTAACGAAAACAGCCTCCACTACTTCCATTACGGCATTAGCTGTAATCCCAAGTCATCGGGGTCGCAGCAAAAGCCCTTTTCTAAAGAAATTGAAAGAAAGGTGTACAATCATTTCACAACTGGCAATGACTTGTTTCTAAATAAACTTTCTCTTGCAGGAAACCTATTTGTGGTGAGTCTGGCTGTGGCAGACCTGGTGGTGGCTGTTTACCCATACCCCTTGGTGCTGGCATCTATATTTCACAATGGATGGACCCTGGGATACCTCCACTGCCAAATTAGTGGTTTCTTGATGGGCTTGAGTGTAGTCGGCTCTATATTCAACATCACAGGGATCGCTGTTAACCGCTACTGTTACATCTGCCACAGTAGCAGATACGACAAGCTGTACAGTAACAAGAACTCGCTCTGCTGCATACTCCTTATATGGATACTGACGCTCGTGGCCATCATGCCCAATCTGAGCGTCGGGTCCCTGCAGTACGACCCGAGGATCTATTCCTGTACGTTTACACAGTCGGTCAGTGCTGCGTACACAATAGCCGTGGTGGTTTTCCATTTTATCATTCCTATGATCATAGTCGTCTTCTGTTACTTCAGAATATGGACTCTGTTCCTTCAGGTCAGATGGAGGGTGAAACCTGACAGCAAACCCAAGTTGAAACCCCAGGACTTTAGGAACTTTATCTCCATGTTTGTGGTGTTTGTGCTTTTTGCCATTTGCTGGGCCCCATTAAACATTATTGGTCTTGCTGTGGCTTCGGGGCCTGCCAGCTTAGTGCTCAGGATTCGGAGTGGTTGTTCGTGGCCAGTTACTATATGGCGTATTTCAACAGCTGCCTCAATGCCATTATATATGGCTTACTGAACCAGAATTTCAGGAAGGAATACAGAAGAATCATAGTCTCGCTGTGTACTGCCAAGATGGTCTTTGTAGATAGCTCTAATGATGTCGCAGAAAGGAGTAAGTGCAAACCCTCTCCATTAATGACCAACAATAATCTAATAAAGGTGGATGCTGTTTAACAAAACAAGAAATGAGCCTGAGGGATAGCTCTGAGGGGAGAGGCACAGGCCTTGCATTTGTGAAGACCCCAGTTTGATTACCAGCACTGGATGTCCCGGAATACTGCTGGATATAGCACTGAAGACCTCCGAGGACCACCTAGAAGGGGGCTGTGATTCCCCTCCCTGCACTGCTGGTCCCAAGCACCACTGCCTCATGCCATGGAGTTGGACCATCTGGGGCTGTTTGGCTTGGTATCACTGGGAGTGGCCGCTGGAGCTCCCTGCGTACCGTGTGGGGGAATCTCCAAGTATCATTGTAAGGTATAAACACTCATGAAGAGAAGGGAAACTTATATACTGTTAACAGACACGTGAATTGGTGCAGCCACAAGGGAAAGTAACATGAAGAGTCCTCAAAAAATTAAAAGCATAAAGCCCATAAAGCCTGGTTATCTCACTTCTGGGTGTTTGCCCAAATATGCAAAACCACAAATTCTAATTCTAAAACATACATAACACCCACTGTCTGTGGTAACATTATTTATAATATGCAATATTTGGAACCAAACTAAGTGCCCTTTCACAAATGAATGGAAAGAGATGTCTGTATAGAAATGTGTGTATAGAGATTAGTGCTACTCACTATAGTAAACAGGAAACGTGCAACTACATGGGTGGACCTAGAGGGTATTATGCTTGGTAAAGTAAGCCAAAGGAACCAGGACAAAAACGATATATTTCCTTCATATGTTGGACAGACATAAAGGGAGAAAACTTCAGATAATTGTACTAAAAACAAAGAAAACCCTTACAGGCTGTGAGATGAACTAGTGTTTCCAGAAATCAGGAAGGAAAGAGGGGCAGTTAAATGGTCAAAGGGGTTAACTGTACAGAGATAGAATACATATGTATATTTTAGTGAACAATGTATATGTAGATGTTAATTTTTAATGCTGTACACTTGCAGATTATTCGCTATTATAGTACAATGTTAATTCAATAGAAATAAAGCTATGCACACTTATTAGACTCATACTTATTAACTCTCACCGTTACTTCCTTAACAGATGTCTAGGATATCAGCATAGAAGAGAAATCCTATTCACTTAAGAGATTGCCTGTATAGTTTTTGAGCTGATGACTTTGGAATAGGGCTCGAATTCTTCTTATCAAGAGAATTACAGAACATACAATGATATGTTGACCTAAAATATGGTTCTAGGGCAAATGGAAATAAATTTTTAGTTAAAATGTTCAGTGTGTTCAAGTGAAGAAAGAACTGTTCACTCCTCCTTGATTTCAACTGACTTATATTTGAACTAGTAACTGCTTTTCCTCCACTTTTTGGAGAACTCTTATAACAAAGTAAATGATGTGTTTTATACATAAATGAGTAAAAGGGACAAGAAGGGGGAAATTTGGATGAATTATTCATTATATAACTCATATAGAGTGGAAAAACTAAAAATAAAAGTGAATATTTCACAGGAGCAGCAAGCGCTATAGAGCCTGTTTCAATTGGCAGTATTAGCAGGGGGAGCTGTAATTACAGATCTAGGCATGTATCAGTCTATGTTAGAAGTAGTGCATGCCAGTAGATAAAGAGCTAACTATATGGCAGTTCTCTTTTTATATGTCAATAGTCATATATGGGGTCAAAGACTGAACTACATGCTACTGTACTCAGGGATCACTCCTGTCTCTGCTTAGACCATCCATGCATGGTGCCAGGGATCAGATCTGGGTTGGCTTAGTACAAGGCAATCATCTTATTCCTGTACTCTCTCTTCTTGCATAACCCTCCGGCCAACAGCCATATTTTAGATATTTAAAACATTTAAAAATAATAGTTACATATGAAAATTGATTTGATGCCACTAGATGTTTGGCTTCTTATTGTCACTGAATAATCACTGCTGATGTCATTGAGTGGCTGTAAAATGCTCTCTGTTAATGTAGTCAGTTCCATTAAAAAATAATTTTATTAGGAGACAGATGCTTAAATGTAAGTTTGAACCTTTTTTTTATTTTATCACTGTGAGATATAGAATTCCAAGGATGTTCATGATTGGCTTTCAGCCATACAGTGTTCCAGCACTCTTCCTTCCACCAGTGCACATTTCCCACCACCAATGTCCTCATATTACTGGTGTTGGCATATCGAATACGTATCACCAGGCAGGCTCTGCTGTGTGCGGTATACCTCAGTACTTGCGGGCTCTCTGAGAGGGATGGATGAATATTCTTGGTATCACTTATCACTGTCTTCCCTTTCATCATGTGCGAGCGGCACCAGTAACATCTCCATATGTCCTGTCTTATGCAATTTGGAGATAAATTGCGTAGCCGCATAGCAGCTGCACGCAACAGGGAGTGCTGGTAGCTACTCTGCCTGGTGTATCTGCATCTGTAGTTCAAGCATTCCTGGACTTGAAATACTTTCCTCTGAAGGGTCGGTCTCTCAAGGGTGGATCTCTGAAGGGTGGGTCTCAAGGGTGGGTCTCTGTAGGCTGAGTCTCTGACAAGCCAGGCTGGAGATTGGCTTAGTCTCTTGGGTGGAGTTCTGCCATACATGCATTTAGGGGTTATCATGTTTATTCCTTTGCTTACATTCAGTGCTTAATTCTAATCTGGCATACCATTTTCAATAGTAGAACTCTGGTGTATATTTCTATCCCACAGATGAATAAATTAATGCGGTCATTCTATGTCTGTTCTTTTCTTCTGTCTAATTTCACTATGCATGATCATCTCTATAGCCATCCATTTGTAGGATTTCATGACTTTGTTTTTTTTTCTTATAGCTGCATAGTATTCCATTGTGTAGATGTACCAAAGTTTCTTTATTTAATCTTTTGTTCTCAGGCACTCAGGTTGTTTACAGATTATGGCTATTCTGAAGAGTGCTGTGATGAATAAAGTATATTTCCAGGAATGGTATTGCTGGGTCAAACGGGAGCTCAATATCAGGTTTTTGGAGGAATGCCCATATTGTTTTCCAAAAGGGCTGCATCAGCTGACATTCCCACCAACAGTGAATGAGAGTCCCTTTCTCCCCGCATCCATGCCAGCACTGGTTGTTCTTGCTCTTTTGGATATGTGCCAGTCTCTGTGGTGTGAGATGGTACCTCCTTGTTGTTTTGATTTGCATCTCCTTGATGATTTATGATGAAGAGCACATTTTCATATGTCTTTTGGTCATCTGAATTTCTTTGTGGAAGTTTCTGTTCATTTCTTCTTTCTAGTTTTTAATGGGGTTGGATTTTTTCTTGTGAAATTATAACAGTATCTTGTGTATCCTTGATATTAACCCCTTATCAGATGGGTATTGGGTAAATATTTTTCCCATTCTGTGGGCTGTCTTTGTATCTTGGTCACCATTTCTTTTGAGGTGCAGCAGCTTATAAAATTGTTTTAATATAGGCAAAAGTCACAACTGTTGTATAATTCTAGAGTTGACGTTTATTAGGTAACAGCTCCAATATTAAAATCAGTATAAAAATCAATTTTGATGTGAAAATTGTTATATCCTATCATGGGGCTGTTATGTCCTTATCTAAGAATTTACTAAGCAGTTGAGTTTTGTTTGTTGAGTTTTGTTGGCTTCTTGTTACTCTCCCATCTAATCTGGTGTGCTTCTACTGGAATTTCAATATTGATGAATTTAGGAGGTCTCAGATACAATGCTGACTGTGTTAGAGATTAATAACCTATTTGGTCATGACCTACTTGGACAAGTAACTATAAAATCTAAATGGTTTCTCATATTACTATATATCATAACAATAGCCTTCAATGATTTTGGGACAACAAAACAATAGCCTTCAACAATTATTGGGACAACAATTGATTGTCCCAATAATACCAAAAGTCTAGGATTTTAAATATTTGCATAGAAAAACTGTGGCTTAATAAATGATTGTTCTAGTTTATCTCCCTAATAATGTCTTGGGACACAATGAGTTTTGTCACCCAAAGTGCTTTTCAGAAATTTAGACACTCCCCCCCCCCCCCCTATTTTCTTGTGTTTTAACTTTCTGTAACATAGTACAACATATTGGAATACAGTAGAATAGTGGAACAAGTTGGCAGTGTGCAACTGTTTACATAAGACCTAAAGTCATCTGGATATGTATGCCAATATTTCTGCCTCCTGATGCCAATTATTCATGGAAATATCTAGGATTGATTATTTTATGTTTTATCTGATAGTTCTTTTCATCAGTTATTTTGGAAAACACTAAATTATGGTGGTGGTTGTTGGTAGTAGTGTGGTACAATTATTTCTAAAACTTTAACCATAGATTTATATCTAAAACTTTTACAGTATATGAGACAACATTAAATAATATAGGTGACTTTTTAAAAGCTGATATCCTCAAATCAGGTAACTGACCTTAAAGAGAATTAATCCTGGGGGCCAGAACAGCAGTGGATAGGGCTCTTGCACCCAGCTGACCCAGGTTTGATTCCTGGCACCATATATGTTCCCTTGAGCCTTACCTGGAATGCAGATCCAGATGTAGACTCTCAAAAAATATTAAAATTAAAATACTAACCATGTTAACTACACTGTCCATTTTCTAGATCTCCCATAATAAGCTACTATAATAAAGGATTCTCGATGAGCTACTATAATAAAGGATTCTCGATGAGCTACTATAATAAAGGATTTATTCAAAATGTGTTTATAATCTCCTATTCTTTTTTTTAAATTTTTTATTATACCACCGTGAAACCTACAATTACAAAGGTGTTCATAATTGGTTCTTGCAAATACCAGTAATTCCAGCACCTCATCCCTCCACCGATGAAGGTTTGGGCCCTCATGTTCCGACCACCAATGTACCCCTCCCCTCCCATCCCCACCCGCCATAATAGCAGGTACCCCAGTTTCTCTCTGTTCTACTCTCTATCTCTTTCTGTCTAACTGCATCTCTTCTCCTCTTATTTTACACATTGTGGCTAGCCCTGCAGATATTCAGAGTTTATCACTTAAGTCTCTTTGTGTATATTCAGTGTGTATAATCTCCTATTCTTATAAGTCATGTTTGATTATAGCCAGCCCAAACAACTCCCTTTTACCTCCTTAAAGTATCAAATACAGTTCCTTTCTGAGGTAAGGTGAGGTTAGAATTTCAACATGCAGAATTGGACTGGTGATGAGCTATCTTTCAGTACAAAAAACAATACATTTCTTTTCTTTTTTTTTTCTTTTTTGGGTCACACCTGGCGATGCTCAGGGGTTACTCCTAGCTCTGTACTCAGGAATTACTCCTGGCGGTGCTCGGGGACCATATGGGATACTGGGGATTGAACCTGGGCTGGCATGGGCCTGCCATGTGCAAGGCAAACGCCCTCCCTGCTGGGCTATCGCTCCGGCCCCAATAAATTTCAAAATAGGTGTCTAACAGGTCCATGCTGCTTTTCTTTGGAGAATGTGGGTGGTATTCAGACTGTCTTTCAGATTAATAACTATTTCTGAAAGACAGTAACCAGCTTCTACTTGTCTTGCAGCTGTAATCTATAGAAACACAACATTTCACTTTCTCATGATTCTGTGGTGCTCGATGTGGTAGTATTATGGCTGCAGGCCACCCTGGCACTGTTCTGGTGCTCCAGGTGCTGGAGCTCAAGCCCAAAACCTTCTGCCAGTGCTCTGTCATTCTGAGAAGCCCCATTCCAGAAAGGGGTAAACTTCTGAAAGGTAACAAACTAGAACACAGTTAAGTGACCATTTTTTATGATTTAAGAGAAACGTAGACAAGAACATAATTTGCTTAGAATAACTAGATGAGGGGATGCAGTGTTTTAAAATGGGGCTGCCCAGATCAACTTTGGCCCAGGGAGGAGAAGGAAAGGGGGAGAAGAGACAGATGAGAAGCAACAGAGGCCCGGTCAGGGGAATTAGGATGGAAAGGTGATGTTAAGGAATGAGAGAACCAAATATTCAAACCACAGAGCCAACAGCTCTGAAATCAAGAAACCCAAACTCTCACAACTGTACCTATCGGGAGGGCTTATGGGAGGGCACCTGGGAATGTTGGTGGAGGGCAGCTGACACTGGTGGGTTTGGTGCAACAGTATTGTATGTTTGAAACGCAACTATAAATGACTTTGTAAATTATCGTGTTAGAAAATTAACATAATTTGCTGCATATCAGCAGAAACTTGTCTGTTTTCTAGCAGACCTGGAAAAAGATGAGCAGAAAAGTGGAAAAGACTTCAATGGGGCTTTGGAGGGAGATTCCTTGAATCACTGATTTTTCTACACTCATGTAGGTCCTAGTAAGTTCACCTCCTAACTCACTGATATTTGTTCACGGATTCCCATCGTGGGGTTGTGTGGTGGAGAGGCCTTAATTTGCATGTCATCTCACTTCTGGATACTGGCTTCAGTTCTTTGTCACATGTGTCTTTTCATAGTGCATGCCACAAGAGCAAGAAAGTCACATCCTTAAGGGAGAGAGTGCACAGCCGGGTACATCGTCTTTTGTCCTCACACTCTGACAAGTCCTCCTGTTACCTCTATTTTGTATTTGTCACAAGTTAGTCATTAAATCCAGCCCATAGTCAAAATGTGTGATTACACAAAGGCATAAATATCAGGAGGTGCAGATCGGTGGAAGTAATTTTATTTTAGTTTTTTAAAATTTTTTTTATTATACCACTGTGAGATATACAGTTACAAAGGTGTTCATATTTGGGTTTCAGTCATACAGTGTTCTAGCGCCCATCCCTCTACCAGAGCCCATTTCCCTCCACCAATGTCCCCTGATCCCCTTCCCCAGCCTGCGTCTATGGCAGGCAATTTTCACTTTCTCTCTCTCTCTCTCTCTCTCTCTCTCTCTCTCACTCTCCTCTAACACATTGCGGCTTGCAATACATACATTTAGAGGTTATCTTGTATATCCTTTTACCTACTTTCAATGCTCAGTTCTACACTGATATTATCATTTACCATAATTATTAGTACATTGTTCATTTCTCTGTATTACCTAATCTCTGATTCCCACACATTTGCATTAGGTTCTACCCACTGACAAAACCTCATGATCCATGTTTTGTCTGGCCTTGCATATTTTGTTTTTACATCCCGCAAATAAATGCGGTCATTCTATATCTGTCCTTTTCCCTCTAGCTAATTTCACTCAGCATGATCCTCTCCATGTCCATCCATTTATAGGCAAAATTTTATAACTTCATTTTTCCTAACAGCTGCATAGTATTCCATTGTGTAGATGTATCACAGTTTCTTTAAATGGAAGTCATTTTAATACCATCTATCATGTTTAAGTACCCCCTATCCCTCTAGGTATGAAGAAGATACCGATTTTCCATGTTGAAGTCAGTTATTCTCTCCATGCCTAAAAGGGATGTGGAAGCTTCTGCCTGTCTCACAATGAAAGTTAACCTCACTGAGAGGTAGAGATAAGGAGCATCATATGTAGGTCAGGCAATAGTAAAAGTTAGGATATTACAGATACTGTAGATGAGAGTCAATGGATATAAATAGCATCATATCCTGAGATTTCTGGTTCAAGGGGAATAAAACATAAAGTTGTAAAAAGGGGAGTTTATCAGTGGGAGAACACTCTTGTGTTGTAGAACTTGACTCCCTGCTGAGACCAAGGAGACATGACAGTCTTGTTGATCATGTGGCATCTAGAAGCCACAGAAAGTGATATTCCAGGCTAAGTGTGCAGAGCTGCTTGGATTTCCTTTAAAAATGCCCTAGGTGGGTACGGAAGGTTCAGAAAATGTCTGCATGCTGTATCTCTGCCTCTGGCTTCTTAGACTGGATTGTCACATCCCATGAGGTTGTGTAACTGAAAGTGGGGGGGTGTGAAGAATCTTAAACATTCTTTAAAAATAAATTTATGATCTATTAACAGTAAATGTTTGATGTATTGACTTATAAAATATGTATACAAACATTCACGGTATACAAACATTCACTCATGAATTTTGCTAATTATCATTAGGTATTCAGACTGCAAACAAGCCTGATTTTTTCACGTACGACTCCTTTTATGTACTTGTGAAGGAAAGTATGTGTACAAACACACAGACACGAGCAGAAACACATAGCAGTGCACGTATGAATGTTAACAAGCTGTTTGTAATGTTTTACTGCACTTCTTGCATAATGTAACCATTGAGGGAAATTGGGAAAACAGCATCCGACCTACCTCTATCATATCTTATGACAGCATACAAACACAGTTATCTTCATATAAAACTTAAGTTTTAAATAAACAAAGTTTGACAAGCCCATATAAATTAAAATGTTATAGTTTACCCTATCTGCCAAAATGTTATCACTGACATATCTGGACACATTGCATATGAGATATAAAAATATGATTTTTGCATGCCTAATTTTCTAATGTATATCACCAGGAATGAAACAGCTTGAAATGTCAGTTTTATGTGATATTTTGAACTGCCAAACTGTTTCTACAAGACTTGTATATATCGCGTTGTTCTGGCAATGTCTCACTTGTGAAATACCTGTCTTAAGTGTTTGCCCATTTCTGTAAAGGGACCTATTTTTAAATTTAAATGGACTTGTAGGAGTAATATAATAATAATAATAATAATAATAATAATAATAATAATAGGTAAGAGGTATTTGTTGGTTACATTTGCTGCAAATATCTCTATCATTAACTTTCATTTGTGTCTTCTTTATACTATAGATATTCTTAATTCAATACAATCAAAATTTACCAGTTTTTCCCTTTGTGGTTAGTGGTGCTTAGTGAAAATTCTCTTCTAAAGTTATAATCTCCTGGGACCAGAGATAGTTTAGTGAGTAAGAGGCTTACCTGACTAGGAACAACCCCAGGACAGTGAGCCAGGAGTAAGGCCTGAGCTCTGCCATGTGTGACCCCCAAAACTACAACAAACAAAAAATAGGTAATCTCCTGTTATTTCATTGAGCAATGTTTTAGTTTTCCTGTCACATATATGGGGTATAATATCATTTTTATATCATGTTATCAGCATTACTATTTTATTTTATTATTTTTTTAGCATGACTATTTTAAACACAATCTTTCCCCTAGTCCTGCCATATTCTTCTAGTTCCAATTGTGTTAAGTAACAAAGCTCCTGTGATATTTAAGAAGGAATCTGCAACTGGAATCTCAATGTTTTTGCTGTCATTTTCTGTGCAAATTTTACACTATCTCAGTTTCTTTAATTAATAATCTTTAATAGTTATTGCAAATATTTTCTGTATTTTATTTTTTCTTCTTTGAGATTGTCTTGGTAATTCCTGAGTGTTTATAAGGATCTGCTCGTCAAATTCTCCCCCCTTTCCCCCTTCCCCCAAATATAAAGCTGTTGAAAATTTAATGACATTTTAATGAAATCTGCCCACCATCTCATTATTTCAATATTGAGTTTTAATTCTATGAAGCAGATGTATCTCTTGATTTATTAAATGTTCTTTAATGTCACTCAATAACGTATAATTTTCCTCGTAGAGGTTTTGCAAAAGCTTTCATTAGATTAGTTCTAATTATATACCCCCTATGAATTTGTATCTTTTAAAAACTGAATTTTCGTAACACTGCCTCAGTATAATTAGAATTGATTTTGTTATATTCAATTATCCAATAAACATATGAAATCTGTTGATGTTTCTTGGTTTTGTAAATTTTTTGAAGTTTAACAGTCATATAGAAACTAGAATAACTTATGAATATGGTATTTTGGTGGCTTTCACAAAGTGATCTCATCTGTATTATTAGTGCTCTACTTTAGAAATAAGATATCACTTAACACCTTAAAAGCCTTCATGCTTTTCTGCTTCTAGAAACTGCATATGGGAAGAATGTTGGAATGGGCTGTGCTATGGAATACATCATGAACCTCCAAAAATTGTATTTTGTTTCTTGAGGGTTTTTTTTTTGACTGAGGTGGGCTTTATCCTGAGTTTTATTTATTTGCATTTATAAATAAGAAAAATTAATAGCTCAATAACAAAGTGGGCAAAGCTAGGTAAAGTCAGTTCACAAAAGATAAAAGTTAGTAACAACTATCTGGAAGTAAATTCAACATCACAAATAATTAGCAAAATGCAAACTCAATTAGAAAAGGTGGAACCGAAGAATATCATGTTGGGAGAAATAAGCCAGAAGAAGCAAGATAAATACCGATGATCTCACTTGTCTGACGCACAGCATCTCCCAAGAGGTCTGCGCATGGATTTAAGGCCTGTAAAGAGGGAAAGTGAGCTGAGGTCAGACCAGCGAGCCCTAATCCGACAGGATACAGACAAGACATGGCGATAAGCCAAGGCAAGAGATCTCAGCACAAAACAAAAAGGCAAAACAAAACCCCAAAGTTGTCAATTCCTTTAACTGATGCCCAGTAATGGGAATTGTACGGAAACGAATTTCGGTTGCTTGCTTCACACATCCTGTAAACAAAGTCTCTTAAAGATGCTAATGACGCACAACTAGAATAGATATGGGAACTCAGCTTCAAAGTGTTGCATCTGTGTAGAACCAGGAGTTATTCTTTGTTGCTGTGCGCCTGACAGGTAATATGAAAAAGATAATAGGAGCCAGGGACATGGGGCCGGAGCGATAGCCCAGTGGGTAGGACGCTTGCCTTGCGCGGCTGGCCTGTGCCGGTCTGGGTTCGATCCCCAGCATCCCATATGGTCCCCCGAGCATCACCAGGAGTGATTCCTAAGTGCAGAGCCAGTAGTAGCCCCTGAGCGTTGCCGGGTGTGACCCAAAAAAGCAAAAAAAAAAAAAAAAAAAAAAAAGGAGCGAGGAACAGAAGTAGGAGCGTGCCCTCTTCTAATGAGCCGAAGATACTCACTTTAAGCATTTCTGCCTATTCTGAAACGTTGGGCTCTGCTGAACTACAGGACTTGGTTTCCAGATGATGAATGCTATCCTCAGAGAGGAAAAACAAAGCAGCATACTGAAAGCCTATGTTAAATATTGCTAGCTTAGAAGTTGTGGGTTTTCATTATAGAATTCCAGGTTTGTCAGTGCAATATTTTAGTTTAAAATGCTAGAACTGGAGAGATAATGCAGTGAGTAGGGTGATTGCATTGCATGTAACTGAGGGGTTCTATCCTGGAAATCCCATGTGGTCCCCTTGGCACCACCAGAAGTAATTCCTGAGCACTGTGGGGTGTGCCCCAAAAAATTATATATATATATATATATATATATATATATATATATATAAATTCCTAGATTCCTTTGGGCTGGAGATATAACAGAGCGGTTAAGAACTTTGTCTTGCACAGTTTGATTCTCTGTGCTTCATATGGTCTCTTGGCCAAGATACCCAAAAACCCCTACAAACATACACTCTCTTTCTCTCTCTCTCTCTCTCTCTCACACACACACACACACACACACACACACGCACGCGCACGCACGTGCACACACACATATTACCAGGCTCCTTTGAAGGTCTTTCAAGAAAGGCCTACTTTGTAAACTTCATTACTGGTTCTATAAGAGTATTTTGTTTTTAGCAGTGTAACAAAATGAATGCTGTACATATAATTTTAATAAAACTTGTCTCAGATTTAAATTATAATTATTATGTTTGTTTTTGTGTTTCTTTATGTGGGCAAAATAAAATCATTCACTTCTATTTCTAATATAATTGCATAATTTCCTAGTTGCCTGTAAAAGCAGTGGCCCATGTTTCAAAATGAAGTTAAAGCTATGTTAAACTATGAAAGTACAAATCTTTCAGACAGTCTATTTTTCTTGTAAATGATTTTTTCTCCATAAGAAGTGAAACATAGAAAGCAATTCAATGACTTTTAATGGAAAACTTCTTAAAAAATTTGTATTGTTAAAACAGAAGTAGAAATATAGCCACATGACTAAAATTGCAAATGAAAAAGGAGAGTTTACAATATGCTTATATACCCCAAAACTCAATAGGAGTCAATTGTGATCATTATAAACAATTAAATTTTAATGTCAATTTTAATACATTTCTATACAGAGATAAACTATGTCCCCCCCACCCCTTTTATTTTTCTTAACGTGTCATAACCGGCAATGCTCAGGGCTACTCCTGGCTCTGCATTCAGGAGTTACTCCTGGTGGTGCTCAGGGGACCATATGGGATGCTGGGAATCAAACTTGGGTCTGCCACTTAGAAGGCCAGCGCCCTACCCACTGTACTATTGCTCCAGACCTGTTCTTTTAAAAACATGTAACTATATTATCATTATCAAATTCTTTCTTGTTACTTAATCTATTCATAACTACATAGACGGAGCTACTTTCTATGTTATTCAATAAATACTTCACCTTTCCCACTATTTAAAAAGTCTGTAAGTTTAAACTGAACACAGAGCCCGGAGTAACCCCTGAGCACCACTGGGTGTGGCCCCAAAACAACAGTAACCATAATAACAACAAAATTTTCATACTCCTTTTCCTAGAGTCCGAAATATTCCCACCATATTCATATTCCCACCAGCTGTGAGTGAGGATTCCTTTTCCCTACATCCATGAAAACACTTATTTCTGACCTTTGTAAAAAAAAATATTTTTTTTAACAGGCGGAGCCTGGCAAGCTACCTGTGTTGTATTTGATATGCCAAAAACCAGTAGCAATTATAGACCTCATTCCCATGACCTGAAGGAATGGTTTGAGGTTCTTTGTGTTCCTGGAGCGAGCGGGTGCCCTTGGGCTACACTAGCTCGTGACAGGACATATGGAAATGTTACTGTCGCCCGCTCGAGCAAATCGATGAACAATGGGAAGACAAGTGATACAAGTGAGTAAATTTAAACTAACCTTCTATAGACAAAAAAATTAGATTTGTTATTGTTTTTACCTGTTCTCTTGCTTCCTAAATTTGAGAGTTATAAATGCTGGTAGTGAAGGTGATAAAGCAAAGTGATATTTCTATTTTAAAGTAACAGGGGCGGAGCGATAGCCCAGCGGGTAGGGCGTCTGCCTTGCACGCGACCGGCCCATTGCCAGCCTGGGTTGGAACCTCGGCATCCCATATGGTCCCCAAGCACTGCCAGGAGTGATTCCTGAGTGCAGAGCCAGGAGTAACCCCTGAGCATTGCCGGGTGTGACCCTAAAAGCAAATAAATAAATATATAAATAAAAGAAAATAAAGTAACAGTGTTAGCCAATACTATACCCAAGTGTCTATTTTTCATATCTTGTCAGTACTAGGTTTTATCAGCTTATTAATTTTTTGCCAATATGACATGTAGATAGGCTGGTCTGCTGGGTGGAGTTCTGACGAGGGGGAAGTCCGGGTGCATGGATTGAGGCTCTTTATGTTCCTGGAGCAAGCAGGTGCCCTTGGGCTCTACTTGCATGAGACAGGACATATGGAGATGTTACTGGGGCCCGCTCGAGCAAATCGATGATGAACGGGAAGACAGTGATACAGTGATGATGTGTAGAAAGAAGTATATCATTGGTTTTTATGCTACTAAATGTACACAGAATTTTTTCATCAATAAATTATTCACTCTTATGCCTTTTTATTTCCTTTTAGAGGGTTTTTGGCTTTCTTTTGGTTTGATTTTTCTTTTATTCTGGTCTTGCTTCATACCTGAGACCCCCATGTCCATTTGTCATACCTGTACTTCATAACACACCCTCCCATTTTTGCAATTTTTTCATTTCATTTTATTTTTGCAATTTTTTCATCCCACTTGGAATATCCTGTAGGCCTCCACTGGAGAAATGCAAAGTCAGGGAACAGAACAATACTTGAAAACACAAATTCTTGCATGAGACTGTTCAAATAAAGTTTGAGAGTGTATCCTAGCTGTAAGGGAAGTACAGGGGATCTCTCTTAGCCTGTCTCCTCACTGACAAGATAGGAATGAATAATAATAGGCATTTGCAGGCTGTAAGTCCCATCTTTATTTGTGATTGTTAAGTCAGTTAAAATTTGTAAAAGCTTTTAGAGTAGAGCCTAAGTACTCTAACTACTTTAAGAACTAAGTTCTTAATACTTTAAGTCCACTTTAAGTACTCAGATATTGGCTGCCACTGTGAAGACTAGCGGACAATGATGATGGTGATTGGAATCTATTTTTTAATGAAATCCCTGAGATTGTCATTTGGGGGTATAAGGACACTGTGGTGTGGTGTCTCTCTACAGGACACCTAATGAAAGATAAATTGCCAGTAATGTCCAACAGGCGACTCACTATATTTCCCCCCAAATAACACGCTTACTGGCCATTCTTTACCTGTGTGCTCTATTCTACAAAGTAAAGATAGCCCCTGTTATAAGTAAAGCAACTGTAATATATGCCTCTCAAATAATTAATTTATCTAATATATAGGTGTCCATGTTTGTTTGTTTATTATTTATTTAACTGATAATAGTTTAAACATTTTCAAGTAAAGATGATTTAATAACTTTTAATATATAAATACACAGAAATATAAATAGTATACTATATAGGTCATAATGATGCAGGTGGGCCTCACGGTGGCTCATGTGAGGCCGGAAGGGGAGAGAGACGGTCACTTTCTCCCCCAGCCGCCTGCTGCCTGGGACCCGCTGGGCAGGCTAAGGACTGATAAAAGGCAAATCAGGGTTTCCTCAGGGTTCTTGTCTTCCTCGCAGAAAAAGAATTTTCAGGAGTCGATGAGCAGTGAAGTTAAACAGGTTTTATTAAGGAGGTCTTAGGAAAGGGAAGGGAGGAGGGAAAGAGAGAGTACACATCTCAAGAGGGGAGATGCGGGCAACACACGTGCTCAGGCACCACATGTGCTCGCCACATGGGCTCAGGCAGCATGTGTGTCCATGCAGCATGTGTGCGCCGTCCTTTGGTCAGGACAGTTTTTATAGATTTCTCCCCAAGCTACTCCCATATGGGGAGTCAACCTAGGTTGCTAGGGGCGTTGCCAAGGGGAGTAGACTTTGGGAGTGGTCTTCTTGGAAAATCTCTTGACCTCTATCTCTGCTGGATCTTCTGTCCTGGAATGTAGCCGGATTAGGGGCTGGGCAGAGAAAGGTTGATTCAGCTCCCTCAGGATTTGTCCTTGGTCAATGGTGCTCATCAAGCCTTGGTTCCTGGTTCCAAAAGGTGACTTTGGACAAACTTAGGGCAAGAACCCATTGCCATGTGGGGACCCCCTGCCTGCCTGCCTACATCAATAAGAGGATGGTTATTGAAAGCCTGGGGAGGGAGTACAGTGGGTATAGTGCTTACCTTGCACCATTGCCAGGTGTGGCTCCCACCCCCAAAAACATATGAAAAGATCATTGAAATTAGTATTTTTAATATCTCTCTAAACTATGTAGTATCTATTCCAGAAAATTATCGAGGCTTGTTATAGAAATATAATGACTATTATATGTTAAAAATGCATTTTGGTATCATCTCATATCTACTATGGTCTAATAATACTTTTTTCCTTTACGTGATTACGTGATTCATGCCTTGTTCCCATGAAAGTAATTTTGTTGCTGTTGTTTTTGGCGCCACACCCAGAAGAGCTCAGAGACAATCCAGGCAGAGCTGGGTAGTGGGAGGGTAACCACATGGGATGCTGAAGATAATACCAGGCTCGGACATACACAGGCAAAATCTTATCCTGTACCAACTCTCTGCAACCGGCTGGGAAACAGAGAGAGGCACAGAGCTGAGCTGCTGCCCACTCAGCCTATGCTGAGCTGATGATGGACCCTGGAAGGGGACAGGGCTGGGCCCCCCTGCCTCCCAGTCAGACCATCAGAGACTGGACAACCTCATGCATCACAAATGCAGCCACTTTCAAGGTCCAGACTCCACAGCTTGCAGAGCCACACCCTATAGTATAGTCTCAAAGCCCAGAGGTGTCTGGGAGGGAAGGCAGGTTCTAGCCCTGACCCGCCATCCCAATATATCCTCGCAAGAAGCCAGAGGAACCCCCACACCATGAGGGCAACCATTTTCCACATCTGGACTCTATAAGCCATCAGAGCTCGACCCAATTTGACCATCTCCAGCATTCTCGTTGACCCTTAAAAAAAAAAGTGTGTGTGTGTCTGTGTATATGTGTGTGTGTGTGTGTATCCTCTCCTTCGTACACCAGAACAAACATACATGGTTTCCTAAAACCTCATATTAGTTTGAGAATTTACAACAAACCAGGCACAGAGCACCAGGGAAAGAATAGCCAGATCCAAAGGGGGAACGTGAGTCTGCCTCCTTAAGACCCCTCTGGGCACTGCTGACTGCTCTCAGGTGAGTGATAGAGCAGAGGATACACACCACACATCCATTAGTCACACCTCGCCATCCATCTGTCATTAGTTCTATTTTGCTTTGTTTTGACTTTGTGGGTCACTCCCAGCAATGCTCAGGGGTTACTCTGCATTCAGGAATCATGCTTGGCAGTGCTCAGGGAACTATAGGGGATGCCAGGACCTAACTCAGGTTGGCTGTGTGCAACGCAAACATCCTACCTGCTGAACTAGCACTCCAGCCCCAAATCTGTTATTGTTACTTGAAAAGAAATGCCAGAAATCCGGGTCATCACCGACTGAGGATGGGGGTGTTTACTGCCATGGACACGCTTCAGAGAGACCAGGAAGCTACTGCATGGACGACTGCTGACCCTAATCCGACCATGCCCCAGCGGTGCCTTGCTCAGGTCCCAAGAATCTCAAATCCCAAGAAATTATGTGAGAAGCCACACTTTAATCTTGGGTGTATGACTACTGCTGATTGGATTTATATTGCTTCATTGCAAATTCTTTTATCTTCTTGCCCACGCACTCTCTTTGCAGAGAAAAGTTACATTTCTTTTCATTTTGCCATTAAAGCCTTTCTAAGAGAAATAGCAGTAGGGAATGCTGTCTGAAAGTGATAATAGAGCTCTGAGAATAGTTTAATTTGTAATGCCATATTTAATTAATTTTTATCTTTTCTTATTGAATGGATTTTTTTTTTGCAATTTTGATTTTTTTTCCTCCTTAGGCATGTTTGCCTAGCAGAGATCAAACAAGCGTATCTAAATGAAGGCAGATTTTTTAGTGGTGAAAAAATGCCTACTGAGGTGGCTTTTGAAACTCTTTTGGGCTAGCAGGGTTCACAGACTACATTTATAAAACAAGCACCAAATTTTTAACAAGGACAAAAGCAAGACAATGTGTTTTTAGTTTTGTCTAAAAGGTATAGTCTAAGCTAAATCTATTGGATAAATTATTGGGGGTTGATAATTCTTTATTCTGTGTCTTTTGCTGTGGATGGAAGTTGTCCTTTGTACATCCTGGCAGGAGTTGCCTTATCTTGGTAAAACAATCAGTGTCCCATCATGAAAGGCCAGTCTGGATACCTTTTATACTCAGTCACTTGTGTCCCAAATTTCAGAGAAATGTAAAAGAAAATGATTAAGACTTTTCCGGAGGGACTAGTGTATTAATAGGCATCAGTGCTAATGCTGTGGATTTAAATCCTCAGTGGATTCTTTGGGCTTCTTTGGGCTTCTTTGGGCAGAGCGTTAAGAGTGTAAGAAGTGGTAGTAAATTACAGAAGGTTTAGATTTTGCATACAAGGAATTTGTGTGGGGTTTAATTACCCTTAAATCACTCATAAAACACCAAGGTGTTATCCAAAACATTACTCAGAATGTACACAAACAGGAAGGAAGGAAGGAAGGAAGGAAGGAGGAAGAAGTGGAGGAAGGAAGGGAGGAAGGGAGAACAGAAGGAAGGAGGAAGGAAGAGAGAGAAGAAGGAAAGGAGGGAGGAAGGAAGGAAGGGAGGGAGGAAGGGATAACAGAAGGAAGGATGAAAGAAGAGAGAAGGAAGAAGTGGAGGAATGGAGGGAGGAAGAAAGTAAGGAAATAAAGGAGGAAATGGAGGAAGAAGGAAAAAGTGGAGGAAGGGAGAATGAGAAGGATGGTGGAAGGAAGAGAGAGAGGAAAGAAGGGAGGAAGGAAGGAAGGGAGGGAGGGGGAAGAAGGGAGGGAGGGAGGGAGGGAGGGAGGAAGGAAGGAAGGAAGGAAGGAAGGAAGGAAGGAAGGAAGGAAGGAAGGAAGGAAGGAAGGAAGGAAGGAAGGAAGGAAGGAAGGAAGGAAGGAAGGAAGGAAGGAAGGAAGGAAGGAAGGAAGGAAGGAAGGAAGGAAGGAAGGAAGGAAGGAAGGAAGGAAGGAAGGAAGGAAGGAAGGAAGGAAGGAAGGAAGGAAGGAAGGAAGGAAGGAAATGGAGGGAGGGCAGACACCTGAGAATATGTCTAGGAATTCAGCACAATAGTTTTTCCTTAAGCATGCAAAGTTATTTCTACTCAATTTGTTTTTCAAGTTTCAGATGTATTAGGGACCTACTATTCTAGGCTCAGGTTGTGGGAAACACGAAGCACTAAAGAAGTGCTTGAGCAGGAGTGGAGAGCAGTTGAGGAAGAGCAGACACACACCTTCCCCATCACCCATTCGGTAGCCAAGAATGTAAATGTCACAATATTTGAGTTGTCTGCCTCTATTGTCACACGTGGGAGACATGTGGATCATTTTATGGGGCCAAATACACCATATGAGATGCATAAAAATCAGCAGGCCTGGGGCCGGAGAGATAGTACAAGGGGTAGAGTGTTTGCTCACACATGCGGCCATGGCATCCACCCCGCCCCAACCCCCTACAAAACGTTTCCCAAGTACCACCAGGAATGATCCCTGAGCACAGGAGCCAGAAGTAAGCTACAGATGAATGTGACGTCAAGCATGCCTCCCACCCTGGCCTAGAAACCAAGCAGACCCATTTTCCCAAAGAAGATATATTATTAGATTATTAGTTCCTGAGGAACATCATATAGGAATACTATGTCCCCAATTATTAAAGTCATACAAAGGACCAAGTTTCAAAACCCCTCTTTGCGAAGATTTTGTTAAATTACTAAGCAACATGAACTCCTTTTTTTTATCAAATTAATCAGACTATTCTATGTTAACTCAATATTATCTTTCATAATAGTCTAGTATCCTCTCTAGATTTCAGATATATTAAGACATAGACCACTTAGTGTCTATAATTGATTTTGAATAAGTTAACTGTTGATCTCTAGATTAAAAATTAATCATATATTTTATATCTGTTAGCAATTCATGTATTGCAGTGTGAGCAGAGGGAGTCAATTAGCATTCATTTTGTCAGAGTTTAAACACTGGTTAAGGCTAATGACACTTAATATTAACTTTCTAACATTGAAATCTTTCTTCAAAAATCAGCTTCTTAGAATTTCTACCTGGAAATTAGAAATTGGATGATCTGTCCTATTTCTGTCCTTCAAGAGATCTGACTTACCTTCCATTAGAATATTTGTATTGGAATTTTTGGAGGTGGGGAATTCTCAGCATACAAGGAAGGTATAACATTTTAAAACCCATAAGCATTAAAATATAAGGGACTTTTAAATTAGCTACTCGACTTATCTAATTTTAAAATACTAAGGAGGGAAATAGTTTCTCTCTAGTGACATAAATATAAATATTATAATTGGGCTTTTGGGTTCTGAATTCAGCGCTCATTTATAGAATATTTTTGGATCAACTTTAGTAATTTTATGCTGTCTATTTTAATTCTATTTAGCCAACATGCATACTTGTTCAACATTAAGTACACTTTTACAGTAAACTGTTATATCAGTTGTATCACTTGTCTTCCCGTTCATTGATTTGCTCGAGCGGTTACCAGTAACATCTCCATAAATCCTGTCACATGCTAGTGTAGCCCAAGGGTATCTGCTCGCTCCAGGAACATGAAGAGCCTCAAACCATTCCTTCAGGTCATGGGAATGAGGTCTATAATTGCTACTGGTATTTGGCATATCAAATACGACATGGGTAGCTACAGCAGAAAGACATTGTTCAGGACATGAGTTGCTTGAATGAAAGCCTGACATAATGCCGGTTGGGGCTAACTATCTTTGGAACAGAGCAAGATATTTAAATTAATTTTTTAAAATCTATCTTATTAAAAAATTTTGCATTCCAGTTTAGGCAACAAGGCTACAATAGTGTTCACGTTTCTGGTATTGATGTACAAAGTTACTGTACACATCTACCACCATAGTGCTCTGACCCACCCCATGCCTCTGTCATGCCCAATGCCGCCTTCCTTCCCTCCCACCGCTCCTGGCATTATTAATTGGTGGTTAGGTTTCAGTGCACACTCTTCCCTCCCTTAGCATCACCCATTGCTCTCATACCCTCCTCCTCTGTTTTCCTGCTGCTTCTAGTCAGCCTATTCCATCCACTCCCCTGTCCCTAAACCTGGCCTTCTCAGGTCCATGTCCTAGTTGTCTTTGGTTATGAGAATTTGAGGCAAAGAGCTTGCCTGTCTTAAGTTAGTCCTCCCATCTCATTTCTTCCCTATTCATTAGCTACTGCTTTTGTGGCTGCTAACAACCGCGTAGGGAGAGGGAGAGCAACGGGAAAGGGATAAAAATAGGCTTTATTTGACTGTGAGAATTCATGAGCTCTGCCCATGAGCAAGTGGTTAAATCTGACTCTCTAGGATGCACTTCAGGCTATTTAGAAGATTCCAAAAATGTTCACCCCTGTGATACTTCCTATGAATATTTCCTTTCAGTGTATTAGCTTCTACTTCTCTGGTGCCCTGTTCTTGGATTTCAGTAGTTTGCTTGCTTGCTTTGTTTGGGGACCACAACTGGTGGTGCTCAGGGCTGATGCCTGGCTCTATGCTCAGTAATCACTTCTGGCTGGACTTGTGGACTGTACTTGGTACTGGGGATGGAAACCAGGTCAGCCTAATTCAAGGCAAGTGACCTACCTCTGTATTGTGACTTCAGCCTCTGGTATTTTTTTTTTTTTTTTTTTGCTTTTTGGGTCACACCCAACAATGCTCAGGGGTTTCTCCTGGCTCTGCACTCAGGAATTACTCCTGGCGGTGCTCGGGGGACCATATGGGATGCCGGGGATCGAACCTGGGCCGGCACAGGCTGGCGCGTGCAAAGGCAAATGCCCTACCGCTGAGCTATCGCTCCGGCCCCTGGCCCCCAGCCTCTGGTATTCTTTCCTTAACAGAATCTCTGCTGGGTTCTTATACTTTTGCAAATATTCTCTTGGAAAAATGAAAGCATTTAAATTAAAAAAAATTAAAAAAAATATCTCTCTCTCCCCTCCCTGCACCCGCGTGTGTGAGAGAGAGAGAAAGAGAGAAAGAGTGAGAGAGAGAGAGAAAAGAACCTTTCTGTAGCTACAGACTTTTGGGCGTAAGCCACTGATCCTGTGTGCCTTCTAATCCAGAGCTCCCGGGTGAGTACCCCCCCCATCCCACCAAATCTCTTGACTAATAATTCTTTCTCCAACTTTTTAAATGATCTCTTTTATATCTTGATCTTTTACATTAAAAAAAAAACTTTTTTTGGTTTTTGGGCCACACCCTGCTGTTCTCGGGGCTTACTCCTGGCTCTGAGCTCAGTGATGACTCAAGGTGGACGTGGGGCACTATAGGGGGGTATTGGGAATCCAACCCAGGTTGACTGCATGCAAGGCAAGCACCGTATCTTCTGCACTCTCTCTCTCTCTCTCTCTCTCTCTCTCTCTTCTCTCTGGCCCCTTTATCCTTTTTTTAAAAAAATTCCAAATTTATTTTAATATTTTTTCCTTCATTTTTAAAAATGAATTTGGGATGTGGAGGTCTGCTTTAAAACTTATTTTGCTATGTGATGTCTTTCAGGCGAGCAACTAAATAGAAAATGGAAAAAAAAGACCTTACTTAGGCAGTGTGGGGATGTGTCTAAATGGGCCCTTGAGGAAGCCAGAGGAAAAAAATCTAACAGCTTAATATCATCCCACCCTTAATCTCAGACCAGATGCTTCTCTGTTCCCTAGAGCTGCTGTTCCCTTTGACGTATCTACTGTTCTCTGATTTCAGCTACTTATAAGTCTTATAATTTCCTCATCTAAAGCTAAGCTGTTACCTTCGGACTCTTCCTTCCTTCCTTCCTTCCTTCCTTCCTTCCTTCCTTCCTTCCTTCCTTCCTCCTCCTTCCTTCCTTCCTTCCTTCCTTCCTTCCTTCCTTTCCTTCCTTCCTTCCTTCCTTCCTTCCTTCCTTCCTTCCTTCCTTCTTCTCTCCCTCCTTCCTTTCCTTCCTTCTCCTCCCTCCCTCCCTCCCTCCCTCCCTCCCTCCTCTCCCTCCCTCCTCCCTCCCTCCCTTCCTCCCTCCCTCCTTCTTCTTCCTTCCTTTCCTTCTTCCTTCCCTTTCCTTCCTCCCTCCTTTTCCTCCTCCCTCCTTCTTCCTTCCTTCCCTCCCTCCTCCTCCCCTCCCTCCCTCCCTCCCTCCCTCCCTCCTCTCCCTCCCTTCCTTCCTCCCTCCCTCCCTCCCTTCATTCCTTCGTTGTTTCTGTTTTGGGGCCACACTAAGTGGTTGCCAACACTTATTCCTGGCTCTGTACTCAGGAATCACTTCTAACACATTTGAAGACCATATGAAATGCCAGGATGGAACACAGGTTGACTAAGTGTAAGGCAAGCGCCCTCCCCACTGTGCTATTACTCCGGCCCCTGTACTCTTTTCATGGAAATTTTCTACATGGAATTACAAAGTACATTGTTTCCTGTCCTTTTTATCCAGTTCCGATATGAATTTTTCAACACAAATATCAGTGCTATACCTATACTTTTTCTATGTTCTGTATCTAGGATAGCCAACAGAATAAAATCTTCACGATTTTAGAGCTTGCATTATTACTAGAGACAGGCAGTAAACAAATGAGCCAAAACTTTTATATTATAATGTCAGGTTGAGATAAGTCCTATACATAAAAATAAGTGATGAACAGTGGAGGGAATGAACTGAGCACTGGTCCAATCAAGATAATCAAGGAAAGCTTCTCTGATGAGGCAGCACTGAGTAGTAATCTAAAGAAAATGGGAAAGAGAAGTCATGAGTATCTGGGGAAATAGAATTCAAGGTAGAGCAAAGAGAAAGTACAAAATACCTATAGTAGAACAAAGTTTAACATAATTTAAGATGCTATTGTAGCTGGAGCAAAATTAGCAGTGGATTGAGGTCCATTGCATTTTAGGCTTATGTGCCATACATGATTTAATTCCACATGGAACGAGAAACTAGTGGAGCACTTTTTTTTTAATAGATTGTAATTTTATTTATTTTTTTTATTCTATTTTTTTAAAATTTTTTTTTTTTTTTGCTTTTTTGGGTCACACCCGGCGATGATCAGGGGTTACTCCTGGCTCTGCACTCAGGAATTACTCCTGGCAGTGCTCGGGGGACCATATGGGATGCCGGGGATCAAACCCAGGCCGGCACAGGCCAGCCACGTGCAAGGCAAACGCCCTACCTGCTGGGCTATCGCTCCGGCCCTAAATTTTTTTATTTTTACAATTACAAAGATATACAATTTAAAAAGTTAATATTTGGGTTTTGGTCAAACAGTGTTCCAGCACCCATCCCGCCACCAGTGCACTGGTTTTGAGCACAATAGTGGTCTGCTCTCCCAACCACTATACAAGGTGCTGATCCAGGCGTGTCCAGGGCTGAATAATACTTTGCTTATGGAGAGCACCTCAAGGTCCTTCCTTCATATTTCTATTGCCAGCTCACTGCATTAGACTATTTAATTCCATACTGTGTATTCCGTACTGTGTATTCATTTCTTCATATTTTCCTCATTGAGTACAGTCCATACACCAATACCATTCCCTTCCCCCTCTCTTTTTGGTGGAAGGAGCAGCCTCAAGGGGTGTTCTAGAGGCCCCAGATACCCAACTTCCATTCTCAGTCAACTGGCAGTTAAACTGCGAGGGCCTCAGTCCTGGGGCTACCTGGGCTCCACGGTCACATCTGGAGTGTCTTTTGGCCTCACAATCACACCTGACTATTCTCACAGAGAATGAGGTGCTGGGAGTTGAACCAGGCTGGGTGCATGCCAGCATGCACTATAAGTGCTCTACATCAGCCTCGCCACCACAGGCCACTCCAAACAGTCAAGAGGCCTTCACAGGTGTCCTCTTCCTCTGCACTTTCTGACTTTGATTTCACTTTCTGCTTTATCTCCCACTCCTTCACACTATTGGCACTGGCTGCTCAACACTGTGATAATCCTGTGGTGTTCTTCCCTTTACTTTTTGCTCCTACATAAATCATATACCTGTATGTGTTTGTGCATTTCCCCTTTTCTTTACATGTGTTTATGTACATGTATGCATGTGATCCTACATAAATCATATACCTGTATGTATTTGTGTTTTCCCTTTTTCTTTACATGTGTTTAAAACATGGTTTTTATTAGGTCACAAGTGTCTTCAGAGAAGCAGCCCTGTTTGTGCATAGACTTTCAGAAAGGAGAAACAAGTATTAGCTAAACAATGGGTGAAATGGGAGAGGGCTGGGGGGTGGGGGCTGGAACAATGATGGAAGGAAATGGACTTTCTGGGGAAGATGTCTTGCTGGATCCTGTTACGAATGAAACTACCATTAACGGTATTGCAAACCACAGAAGCTAATGTAAAAGTTTAGAGGCAAGAAACAAGAGGAAAGAAAATAACACTTTTATAATAACACAGAAAATGTTTATAATAATACAGATTTAATATAATATAATACAGATTTAATATAATAATATTATAATTTTTATAATAATACAGAAAATTAGTCTGTATTAAAAAATGATCCTGTGTTGTTTTTCTGGTCAAAAAAATGGAGCTTATAAGATACTCATGAATAAATAGAATCATGAAAATTCATGGAGAAATTTTAAATAAGCATTCTTATATATCACTTGATCACTTGAATCCCATTATTCATCGATTTGCTCGAGCAAGAGCCAGTAACATTTCCATTGGACCCTATCACATGCCAGTGTAGCCCAATGGCATCTGGTTGATTCAGGAATATGAAGAGCCTCAAACCGTTCCTTCAGGGTCTTGACAAGGAAGTCTGACCATCTTGTAGGTGGGCGGCCACGTGATTTTTTGACATCCCGTGGGATCCAGTTGGTAATGGCTCTAGTCCAGCGGCTGTCTCCAAATCGCATTACAAGTCCATCCCATCTGATTTTCGATGCCTTGGCAAACGAGACAGCGTCCCTGATTCTGGAATAGCGACAGAGGTCAGAACTCCGGATTCCTTCTCTCACTTGAGTGAGACGTGATATTCCAAGCATAGCTCTTTCGATTCCTCTCTGGGAGACCCGAATAGCATTCTCATCCTGCTTTCATAGGGCCCAGGTCTCTGAGTCATATGTTAATGCAGGGAGAACGGTGGAGTCAAAGAGATGTGCCTGGAGCCGGAGGTTCTTTGTCCTTTTAGCTATTTCTTCGATGCCTTTGAAGGCATTCCATGCCGCTCTCTTCCTCCTGCGCAGCTCAGGTTTTAGGTCGTTCATCATGTTGATTTCTCGACCTAGGTACACATAACTGCTGCATTCAGAGATGTTTGTTCCATTGAGAGTGAATGGGGCCTCAGGCCTCAGGAACTTATATATATTTCAAGCTATTAAATCATCTCATCTAACAGTAGTAACCAACTTTAGTAGTTACCTATTTCTAAATTATGTAGATACTGAAAAAGAGACCAGCCTTCCAGAAAGATACTGAGTTTATTTTATTTATTTCTTTGTTTTTTATTTAATTTTTTGAATTCCCAAGCAATGTTTGGGAGGCCTGGAACCTCCTGTGGGTTCTTGCATGGCCAACCATGATAGGGTTCAGTGGCAGGGGTGCAAGGATGCAGTGCCATGTAGGTCCTGTGCTGTGTCAGGGGGGCCTCTAAAGCTGAGTGGGGACTGTGTGATTCCAGAGATTCAATCAGGTTCAGCAAGACAAACTTGTTTCTCTCAATACAGTATCTCTGGTCCCTATGAAGTTGTGTTTAAAAGAATAATTTGGTAGTTGATGAGATCACTCAAAGGGCCAGAGTGCATACCTTGCATGCAGAGTCCAAGTTGGACCTGGGCATTGAATGACCACTCACTTCTTTCCAGCGCTACCAGATATAATCCTATTCACCCCAACAACCAACGCCCAGTGTTGTTAGACTCACACTACTGGGCTATAAATAGTTAGCAGTGGCCCCCAGATTCCCTAAATACAGTCTCGCCTCCAACCCTGCTGCCAAAGAATAGTTTGGTTTTAAACTGAGGAAGACAGGAAGTCTGTGTGGGTTTAACATGCTAGGCAGAGAAACGCACGTTAAGGTTAAGAGGCATGAAAAATATGTTTGAAATTTCAAATGAATGATTGATAATGGTTGGGTAAGGTCAGGGTTCTGGGCAAAAGAGCAGGGAAATAGAGGCCTGATGAGGAAGCGGCTATGCTAAGGAGTCAGACAAATATCATGAAGCTAATCAGAGGAGCAGCTAGAATTAGGTTCAAAAATAAACAATATTCCATTTAGAGAATATTTTATTTCTCTAATTATATTGCAAATATATTCCAAATAATATACCATTAATGAAAAAGTCACAGAGTTTATAAAATTGGAAACTTTTAGCGATTTTAAACCTATTTTTCTAATAACAGATTCATTTAAATAGTACAAACTCAAGTGGTAATCATAAAATGTTTTCTTTTTTTCCCTTAAATATTTTGGGCCCATAAAACTACATGTCTGAACTATATGGTTTTTCTACTAGAGTTACAAAAATTGATAACAAACATAAAATACAATGAAGTTGCAGAAAATTATCTTTGCAATTAGGTCTCATTTATAATAACGGTCTGTTGTTGGTTAAAACCATCTGCCTGGGATACCCACTCAATTTAAGTAAGTGGAAGCATAGTCTTGAGAGATAAAAATCAAATCAGCTACAGAAAACAGCTCTTGAGGAGATTGGATTTTGTTTCTTAGCAATGCAGTTGTTTATGCCTGTGTGGTCTTGGATCATTACATAAGGTGCTTATAGAAACATCGTCATCATACGGATACATTTTTTAAAATAAATAACTTTTGTAGAAAAAATTTATTTAACAACTATTTAGGCAGCACTTTTTTGGTGCCACCCTAGGTGCAGCTTAGTAGTCTATATAGGTAATGCTCAGAGAACCATTTGGTGCCGGCGAAAAGAATTTGGGCCTCCTCGATGCAAAACATACACTTCAGCACTTTGAGTTGCCTATCTGGCCTAGATAATTATAGAAGTGTGAAAAGAGTTTGCCATGAAATGAGAACTGGAAAAATATAAAACTGAAACCAAGTGAAAGATACCAACGCCCTTCATGAGGAGTAGTTGCATTTAGAAGCTTATACCATTTATTTATCTGTTATTCATCTCCTTGATGTCTTTCCCTGGAGAGCTCTGACACAGATAAGCTGGGAGGCGAGAGCACATTGAGAGGGACGGCAGAAGAGAAAGGGAAGCAGAGAGGGGGCAGCCGCAGCCCTTTTGGAAGAGCTGGTCAGACGTAGAGCCTAAAGCCAGTGCTTCAAGACCTACAAATATAAGGTTAATCGTTATCTTTTTAAAAACATTTTTCTTCATTGTTTTGTTAAACTTGATCGCTTGATCACTTGACATCCCGATATTCATCGATTTGCTTGAGCGGGCGCCAGTAACACTTTCATTTGATCCTATCACGTGCCAGTGTAACCCAATGGCATCTGGTTGCTTCAGGAATACGAAGAGCCTCATAAATGTTTTTGATAGCTTTTCCTATCTTCCTTGATAGATAAATCTAGTAAGATTTAGTTGACTTTGATAGCAGTATTAATCTTAATTTTAAAAAGAAGCAATTCTGATTTTTCCCGATGAAGGCTTTGTTAGCATCAGTATCCAAAGTTTTTTTTTTTGTTCATAATTGGTTCTTGGTAATACAGTATTCCAGCACCCATCCCTCCACCAGTGCCCCATTTCCACCACCAATGTACCCCTCCCCCTCCCACCCCCATGCAGCCTTAATAGCAGGTACCCCAGTTTCCTCTCTTTCTCTCTCTATCTCTCTCTCTCGTCTCTGCATCTCTCTCCCTCTTATTTTACACATTGTGGCTAGCCCTGCAGATATTTAGAGTTTATCACTTAAGTCTCTTTGTGTATATTCAGTGGTGAGTTTTAATCTGCCATTACCATTTCCCATATTTATTAAAACACTGGTGTCTATATCCTATTAATGAATGCAGTCATTCTATATCTGTCCTTTTCCTTCTGACTAATTTCACTCAGCATGATAGTCTCCATGTCCATCCATTTGCAGGTAAATTTCATAATTTCATCCTTTCTGACAGCCGCATAGTATTCCATAGTGTAGATGAACCACAGTTTCTTTAGCCAGTCCTCTGTTCTCGGGCATTTAGGTTGTTTCCAGATTCTAGCTATAGTGAATAGCGCAGAGATGAATAAAGAAGTACAGATAGTGTTTCTGCTCTGTGTTTTTCGGTCTCTAGGGTATATTCCCAGGAGTGCTATTGCTGGATCAAATGGGAGCTCAATATCTAGCTTTCGGAGGAATGCCCATATTGTTTTCCAAAAGGGCTGGACCAGTCGGCACTCCCACCAACAGTGGATGAGAGTCCCTTTTTTCCCCACATCCACGCCAGCACAGGTTGTTCTTGCTGTTTTGGATGTGTGCCAGTCTCTGTGGGGTGAGATGGTACCTCATTGTTGTTTTGATTTGCATCTCCCTGATGATTAAAGATGAAGAGCACTTTTTCATATGCCTTTTGGCCATTCGAATTTCTTCTTTTTTGGAAGCTTCTGTTCATTTCTTCTCCCCCATTTTTTGATGGGGTTGGCTGTTTTCTTCTTGTGGAGTGCTACCAGTGCCTGATATATCCTGGATATTAACCCCTTGTCAGATGGGTATTGGGTGAATATCCTTTCCCACTCTGTGGATTGTCTTTGTATCTTGGTCACCGTTTCTTTTGAGGTGCAGAAGCTTTTCAATTTTATATAATCCCATTTGTTTATCATTGCTTCCATTTGCTTGGTCAGTGGTGTATTGTCTTTAAAGATACTTTTCGTTTTGATGTCATAGAGCATTTCTCCTATGTTTTCTTTGATGTACCTTATAGATTCATGTCTGATATCGAGATCTAGAATCCATTTTGATCTGACTTTTGTGCATGGCGTTAGAAGGAGGTCTAAGTTCATTTTTTTACATGTAGCTGCCCAGTTTTCCCAGCACCATTTGTTGAAGAGGCTTTCTTTGCTCCACTTCATATTTTTTTGCTCCTGTATCGAAGATTAAGTGGTTGTATATTTGTGAGTGCGTTTCAGGATACTCAGTTCTATTCCATAGGTCTACGGGTCTGTCTCTATACCAATACCACACTGTCTTAATTACAACTGCTCTGTAGTAGAGCTTGAGGTTGGGGGAAAGTGATACCTCCCATCTTCTTTTTCCCAAGGATTGCTTTAGCTATTCGTGGGGTTTTATTATTCCATACAAATTTCAGGAGTGTTTGTTCAATTTCTTTGAAGAACATCATGGGTATCTTTATAGGGACCGCATTGAATCTGTATAAAGCTCTAGGGAGTATTACCATTTTGATAAAGTTAATCCTTCCAATCCATGAGCAGGGAATATGTCTCCATTTCCTCAAGTCTTCTTTTATTTCCTGAAGTAACGTTTTTTAGTTTTCTTTGTAGAGATCCTTTACATTCTTTGTCAAACTGATTCCTAGGTATTTGATTTTCTGCGGTGCAATTGTGAATGGGATAGTTTCTTTAATGTCCCTTTCTTCTCTTTCGCTGTTTGCATATAGGAAGGCCATTGACTTTTGGGTATTGATTTTGTACCCTGCTACTCTACTATAAGAATGTATTATTTCTAGGAGCCTCTTGGTAGAGAGTTTTGGGTTTTCCAGGTATAATATCATGTCGTGTGGAAATAGTGATAACTTGGCTTCTTCCCTTCCTATCTGGATGCCCTTAATGTCTTTTTCTTCCCTGATTGATATGGCAAGTACTTCCAGTACTATATTGAATAGAAGTGGTGAGAGCGGGCAGCCTTGTCTTGTCCCTGATCTTAAGGGGAAGGCTTTCAGTTTTTCCCCATTGAGAATGATGCTCGCTGTGGGCTTGTAGTAGATGGCCTGGATTATCTTGAGGAAGGTTCCTCCAAACCCCATTTTACGGAGAGCTTTCATCATGAACGGGTGTTGAATCTTGTCAAATGCCTTCTCTGCATCTATTGATATGATCATATGGTTTTTATTTTTCTTTTTGTTGATATGATGTATTATGTTGATTGACTTGCGGATGTTGAACCATCCTTGCATTCCCGGGATGAATCCCACTTGGTCATGGTGTACAATCTTTTGATGACTCTTTGGATTCTATTTGCTAGTATTTTGTTGAAGATCTTAGCATCTGTATTCATCAGGGAGATTGGTCTGTAGTTTTCCTTTTTTTGTGACATCTTTGTCTGCTTTGGGTATCAGGGTGATATGTGCCTCGTAAAAGCTATTTGGGAGTATTTCTGTTTCTTCAATTTGCCGGAAGAGCTTAAAAAGAATTGAGAGTAGGTCCTCTTTAAAGGTTTTGTAGAATTCACTGGTGAATCCATCTGGGCCTGGGCTTTTGTGTTTGGGGAGACTTTTGATTACCGATTCTATTTCCTCGATGGAGATAGGTTTGTTGAGGTATTCCAAATCTTCTTGTTGCAGACTTGGGAAGCTATAGGAATTCAGGAATTTGTCCATTTCTTCTAGGTTCTCTTGTTTCGTGGCATCCAGGCTCTCATAGTAATCTCTGATGATCTTTTGAATTTCTGTGTTTTCAGTTGTGATGTCTCCGTTTACATTTCTGATTCTATTTATTTGGGTTCTCTCTTTTCCTTTTTCTTACAAGTCTTGCAAGTGGTTTGTCAATCTTGTTTATTTTTTCAAAGAACCAGCTTTTGGTTTCGTTGATCTTCTGGATTGTTTTTTGACATTCCATCTCATTGATTTCTGCTCTAAGTTTTATTATTTCTTTCTTTCTGCTTGGGTTGGGCTCCTTTTGTTGATCACTCTCTAAGATCTTAAGTTGTGAAGTCAGACTGTTTATGATGGCCTTTTCTTCTTTTCTGATGAATGCCTGAAGAGCTATGAACTTGCCTCTTAACACTGCTTTTGCTGTATCCCACAAGTTCTGGTAATTCGTGTCTTCAGTCTCATTTGTTTCAAGGAATCTTTGGATTTCCTCTTTGATTTCTTTTTATGACTTGCTGGTTGTTCAGCAGTGAGCTGTTTAGTTTCCAGGTACTTGGTATTGGTCTCCGTTTTTGTGTACAATTAACTTCTATTTTCAGTGCATCATGGTCTGAAAAAATAGTTGGCACAATTTCTATCTTCTTGATTTTATGGAGGTATGATTTATGGCTCAGCATGTGATCTATTTTTGAGTATGTTCCATGTGCACTGGAGAAGAAAGTGTATTCAGCTTTTTGGGGATGAAATGTCCTGTATATGTCTACCAGCCCTCTTTCTTCCATCTCCTCTTTTAGGGCCAGTATTTCCTTGGTAAGTTTCAATCTTGTTGCTCTATCCAGGGTTGATAGAGCAGTGTTGAAGTCTCCAACTACAATTGTGTTGCTGTCAATGTCTTCTTTGAAGTCTATTAGTAGTTGTTTTAGGTATTTTGCTGGCCCCTCGTTGGGTGCATATATGTTTAATAGCGTGATTTCTTCCTGATATATGCATCCCTTGACTATTAAGAAGTGACCTTCACTGTCCCTTCTGACCTTCTTCAGCCTGAAGTCTATGTTGTCAGATACCAGTATGGCTACCCCAGCCTTTTTGGATGGGTTGTTTGAGTGAAGGATTGTTTTCCAGCCTTTTATTTTGAGCCTGTCTTTGCTCCGATTGTTCAGGTGTGTTTCTTGAAGGCAGCAGAATGTCGGATTCAATTTTCTGATCCATTTTGCCACTCTGTGTCTCTTAACTGGTGCATTTAGACCGTTGACATTGAGAGAGATTATTGTCATGGGATTTTGTGCCATCTTTCTGTATAGGTTGGTTGTTCTTTTGGGTTATGTCTCGTCTTATAGTAGATCATTCAGTCCTTCTTTTAAGGTTGGTTTTGATTTTACAAAGTTCCTAAGCTGTTGTTTATCCAAGAAGTTGTATATCTGTCCTTCAAATCTGAGTGAGAGTTTAGCTGGATAAAGAATTCTTGCTGAGGCGTTCATTTCATTAAGTTTTTTTACTATATCCCACCACTGCCTTCGGGCTTGGAGGGTGTCTTCTGAGAAGTCTGCTGAAAGTCGAATGGATGCTCCTTTGTACAAAATTTCCTTCTTTGATCTTGCTGCCTGAAGAATTCTGTCTCTGTCTATGGCATCCATTACTTTGACTAGGATGTGTCTTGGGGTCTTTCTATTGGGGTCTCTTCTTGCTGGTACGCATCGGGCTTCTTGGATCTGGATGCCTTCATCCTTTAACTCGGGGAACTTTTCAGCCAGGATGTTTTTAACTGTTTTAATTTCCTTGGGGTTACTTTCCTGTCCCTCTGGGACTCCTATGATTCTTATGTTGTTCCGCCTGGCTTCATCCCATTGTTATCTGTTCCGTTGCTGATCGATTTTCCGATCTTTTTCCATCTTATGTAGTTCTCTGAGTGCTTTCTGCAGCTCATCTTCAGTCTCACTGATTCTCTCTTCCACTGCTGTCATCCTACTGTTGAGAGCCCCGATTGTGTTTTTCATTTCATCTACTGAGTTTTTAAGTGATAATATTTCTATTTGCATGGTTCTCATTTCTGCTCTCATTTCCTCCCGTAGTTTATTGACTGCCCTTTCAACTGCTTCGTTTATGTTCTCCTGTATTTTATTGGACATCTGCTCAATTTTTTTCGTTGAACTCCTTAAACATCCTACCAATTTCCTCTCTAATTTCATTGTCAGAGTGATCATGCATATCTGTATTCTTTTTTGATTCTTCACGGTCAATTCCTTCATCTGTTCTTTGAGCTGGGGATCTGCATTGTTTTCCCATGGTGTTGCGGTGTTCAGGGATAGATTCCTCTAGTGTACTGTTTTTTTTTTTTTTTTGAGGGTATTACCTACCCCTTGGTGTTGAATTTCCTAGTTTTAGTAATAATAAGCGGACCGCCCGCCTGGCCAGCCACGCACCCCAGAGACTCTACCTGAGATGCAGACAGGCCGGGGTGAGAGTTCAAAATGACGGTTTACTTCCGGTTCGCTCGGACTTCTGGGGTTTGTAGTACCACCTTCTGCCGAGACCTGGGGCTCTACCACAGCCCCAGGCGCCCGGCCCGCCAGCACGCGCCCCCCAGAGATTCTACCTGAGATGCAGACAGGCCGGGTGAGAGTTCAAAATGACGGTTTACTCGGTTCTGCTCGGACTTCTGGGGGTTGTAGTTCCACCTTCTGCTGAGACCTGGGGCTCTACCACAGCCCCAGGCGCCCGCCCGCCAGCCACGCACCCCCAGAGATTCTACCTGAGATGCAGACAGGCCGGGTGAGAGTTCAAAAATGACGGTTTACTCTCGGTTCTGTGGACTTCTGGGGGTTGTAGTTCCACCTTCTGCCGAGACCTGGGGCTCTACCACAGCCCCAGGTGCCCGCCCGCCAGCCGGCACCCCAGAGACTCTACCTGAGATGCAGACAGGCCGGGGTGAGAGTTCAAAATGAAGTGTCCAAAGTTTTTGTGCCTGCACTTCTATAGTCAGAACATGAGTCTCTACTCTGATATATTAGATTCATATTTCATATATTCACATACTGGCATATTATATTCATGCTGTTTTATAATATATTCATACTTGTTTACTTATAGATATTTCTCAGTATTTCTCAGTGTCTGTGTTGCTGAGACAGACATTCTGGTCAGAGCTGCTACCAGCTCTCCCCTGCCCACTCCCTGTGCCCCACTAAAGTTATATTAAAATATAAACTATGCAATCTAAGGAGAAGAATGAAAACTCTAAACTGAGAAAATTTTGACTTAACTATATTTATCATAATTAACTGATTACTAGAACTGGTGGAATTTTATGTTATTTAATTCAATACCACTATGCCAATGTATTCCTATGCCAACCAGATCAGAAAGTAAGATTTAAAATGTAGAACTTGTATCAGGAGGTTTTGTCAAAGGTGGAAATTATCACAAACGTGTGGGGAGTCAGAGGCTAGGTAGGACAGAAAATGGAACAGTGTGCTAACAATTGTCGAGGGTACTAATACCAACCTAGAACTGAGCATTAAATAGAGGCAAAAAGATACACATGACAACCCTTTAATGTATGTTCTGTAATCCATAGTCTGGAAGGAAAGGAAAAGAGAAGAGAGAGAGAAATGGAAAGAAATAAAGAACCTGCCATGGAGGCGGGCTGAGGGAGGGCGAGGAACTGGGTAGTTGGTGGTGGGAGATGGGCACTGGTGGAGGGATGGGTGCTGGAACACTGTGTGACCAAAACCCAAATATGAACATTTTAATTGTATATCTTTTTAATTGTATATCTCACAGTGGTATAATAAAATACAGTGGTATAATAAAATAAAATGTAGAACTACATAAAAATTTAATATTTAAAATATTGAAATTTTAATAAAATACAATAATAAATAATAAAAATAAAAAAAATATAAAATAAAAATAATTATTTTATTATTAATAAAAATAAAAAAAAAAAATATAAAAAAAAAAAAAAAATAAAAAATAAAATATATAAATAATAATATATAAAAAAAAAAAAAAAAAATAAAAAAAAAAAAATAAAAAAAAAAAAAAATACAGTGGTATAATAAAATAAAATTTAATATTTAAAATATTGAAATATTTAATATTTAAAATATTAAATTAATAATAATATTATTTAAAATATTAAAATCTAAGAATATGTATAGCAAAGGCATCTGTCAACAGTATAATTGAAGATGCAAAATAGAAAGATTTTATATTTGTGGTTAAGAAGACTTGTTTTCCTCATTATATCAACTATTCCTAACTCATTCTATATATTACACTTGATCTTAGCTAGAAGGCTGAGAAGTGATGTGCATTCTCTATAATTAAAATTCAAATATGAACCTCACAAAAAATGTTTGGGAAATGACTATTGATTCTGAGATTTACGCGGAAACATATGGTTTGTGAATGAATAAATGGTTTAAAAAAATTAGAAAGTAGGCAATATTGAAAAATAAGATAAAAGTAGACAGACATAGTTCTATATGTCTATATTGTCATTTCAATAATTAACAGTGTGCCATTTGTACATAAAAATTTGAAAAAGAAAGTTCAAATATAATCCAGATATATTTCACTTGATTTATAAAATACATGCCAGTTGAAATAATCTGGGGGAAAGGCCATGTATGTAAATAGTGCAGAAATGACCGAATATTGTAAAGAAACAAATGGACCTTAGTCTTCAATTCCTATTCCTACCATTCACATCACATTAATAATTTCTTTTAACATAAGGAATGGAATTTGGTATGATGTATAAACCCAAATGTGAAAGTTTTAGAAAAAATACAATAAAGTATTTTTATGATATTAGGTAATACTGTTTATAATGGTTTCCCCCAAACACAAGAGCTATAAAAGAATAAAAAAATTAATGTTACCTAAGTTCTCATGAGTATGAGAAAATAAATGGGAGCAATCACAGTGAAAGATGTACAGCAACAGCTTTAGAATAAACAATAGGACTCCTTAGGAAATACGCCCAAGAGAAATGATCATTTGTGGGCCAGAGCTTAAATGTAACAGTATAAGCAGCTGTTCAAGACTAGACCCATCCTAAATGTCCATCAAGAGAATGGAAAAATAAACCTTGCTAGAAATAAAATAAAAATAAAAAACACAATAAGTAGTACACATCTGGGAAATAACAAGCAGTTGCTACCTATGAAAACATGGATAAATGGCACATTAAGTTGAGCAAAAGCAAGCCAGAAAAACAAAATATAGAGTATATGATTCCATTTATATTAGTTTAAAGACAGGAGAAATGAACCAGAACATGGTTACCTCTGGGGAGTATAGTTGGCAAACTCTGAGGAGTATAGGGAATCTTAGGAAGCATTGTAGACAGTTATTATAGTTAAATTGGGTCCCACACAAAGCTATACTGAAGTCCTAATGCTTAGTACCACAGAATGTGACCTTAATTGGAAATAGCATCTTTACAATAAAAATGTAGTCATTAAGAACATGGACAGGAGAGATACTAGAATGGGCAGGGTGCTTGTTCTTCATATGGCCCCTCCAGGTTTGAACCCCAGAGCATGACAGGAATGATACCTGAACGCAGAGCTAGGAGTAAGCCCTGAGTATTGCAAGGTGTGGCCCAAAAGCAAATACATAGAAATTTTTAAAAATTAATCAATTAAAAAGTAGTCATTGGGGCCAAAGCAATAGTAGAGCAGGTTGGGCATTTGCCTTGCACATGGCCACCCTGGCATTGGCCATACGGCATCCCATATGGTTCCTCGAGCATTGACAGGAGTAAGTTCTGAGTATAGAACCAGGAGTAACCTCTGAGCATCTCCCAAGTGTGACCCAAAAAGCCAAAAAAAAAAAAAGGAGTTATTGTCAGGTGGACCCTAATTTAATATGACTGATGACTCGGTAAAAATGTGAATTATAGATAGACAGACAGAGAAAATCCTAGAGAGAAACAGAATGAATATTCATGCGAGAATGAAGGTAAAGTCTATAGGGGTGATGAGTCTATGCGTCAAGGAGCACCAACTATTGCCAGTCAGTCACCAGGACTTAGGAAAGAGGCTTGAAACAGATTCTTATTCACCAATCTCAGGAGTCTTTCTGACACCTTGTTCTCAGATATATAGTCAAAAAACTTGAGGGAATAAATTTCTGTTACTTAAGCCACAAATGACCTTTCATGATCATTTGTTATGGTTACCCTAAATAACAAATAGAGGTTTCAATATCTTGTTCTAGGTCATAGTGGTATGGATTTGTAAATAGGTTAAAGAACATTTATTGACTTTTGTAATTAAAGTATTAATAGTACCCTATATGCATACTAAATAAAATTTAAAAACTAAACCACAGCATTATATCCTATCTACTCCCTAAAGGATATGATATATAGCTTTGTAATTTTGTTCAAAATTTTATTAAGTTGTAGCCCTCAAATTTTAAAAATATTATCTCAGCATTTCTTCATATGAACATTTCAGTAATACTCTCTGGATTAACTCATCTAAATCTTAAATATTAAAACTGTAGCTGCTCATCATTATCTTTTTAAGCAAAACTATTTCAAAAGAGTCTGGAGAAATCAAGGAGTTGAAAGTACATAAGAGAAGGCAACAAAATGCATCTGGAGTAAGTGATAAATTTAAACAAAGGGGAAATAATGGTTTGTAAAAATCCTTAGCTCATTTATGCTCTTTACAGAGATAGAGTGGAGAAGGTACTTTGTATAGAGCAATATTTATAAAGCCAAAAATCTGATATTGTTTGATTTCTTTTATACTTAAAAAACTTATTCCCAAGGATACAGTGTGCCAAAGGAATTCAATACCATACAAATCTAGTTTTTTTTTGCAGCAGACTTTCTTCTTCTTCTAAGTCTTATCTGACTAGACTAGTTATAATAATGTGAATGCTGTTCAACTTTACACATTTTAAGGAGCCGATTGTTTCCTGATTACCAATTTTACTAAGCATTAGTAGATTTTGTTTTCCAATTGCAACAAGATGAAGTATGTCCGCAACGGATATCAGACAAGTATAAATGAAATCTGACATAAAATGGACATTAATGTGATGACAATAGTATAACTTAAGGAAGTCCCTTTATCCCTTTAGATAGATTTGTATTTATCATTTATATATTAAAGTACTTTTCTTCAGAAAACCTTACAACATTTACCAAAAGCAGAAAATTGGTAGCAGTGACTTTGATATTTTTATTTTACATTAAATTTTAAGGCTTTAATAGAAGAAATTTGGGCTGGAGCGATAGCCCAGCAGGTAGGGCGTCTGCCTTGCATCGCGGCCAGCCTGTGCCAGCCTGGGTTCGATCCCCAGCATCCCATATGGTCCCCGAGCACCGCCAGGAGTAATTCCTGAGTGCAGAGCCAGGAGTAACCCCTGAGCATCGCCGGGTGTGACCCAAAAAAGCAAAAAAAAAAAAAAAAGAAGAAATTTATTTAGAACCCTCCCTTTTATTCGTTTGTGGAAAAATGTGTCCACCATGTAATATTTTCTATCCATTACTCTTTGTTCTACATGGTTTTGAAAGCTAGACTTTTCAAATCAAAATTTTGGGGATTTTTATTCGAGAAATCTAATGATCTAATCAAGCTGAGAAGGAAGCAGCATAGAGTGTGCAGGTCTTTTCTGCATGTACACTGTGTGTATGTCATGGAGTATGATGAAAGGAGCATAAATTGCATTGGTCACTTACCATTTGGGGACTCCAGCACTTTTCTTTTCAAAGTAAGTTCTTTGGGCATCTTTCAGTAAAACAATTCCAGCTTCACGGCAGCTCACTAGGATGGCCCTTAGCAGCATCACAGATATGCAGGAAGGGGAATTATGTGCTTTTAGGGTAGGCATATAATAGACCTTTTGTTCCCCCTTATCTTGATCAGGCTCTGAATTGGATGATATGCAAAACTGAATTTGGAAGTGGCTTAGAAGAGCTAGCAGCCAGAAAATTCCTGGGATTTCTCCAGGTCCCCTAATTTCCCATTGAAATCCTAATTTTTAGGTTCTGTTTGGTAATTAGAGGAAAGACTGATTTGGGGGCTTTTTGGGGCTAAGCCTGGATCCCCTCCTAATGAAGTCATCCCGAGTCTATAGCTGGTGCTGTCATATATGTAAGTTTATCATTAAACAGTTGTACAGAATTCCATCATTAAAGGACATAGAGAGCACAAGCTTACTTTGATGTGCAGTATGGACATGAGTAGAGCAGAACAGAAATAGTCTTCCTTTTTTACCTAGGGGCTAATGTGTAGTCTACTACACATTGCTTTAGATACTATGGTGCTTTATTATTGAACAGACCTGTCAATAATCTTTTAAACTTCCTCTTTGCGAAAGCGTTTTCATAAGGGATCACTATCACTATCACTATCTTCCAGTTCATCATCTATTTGCTAGAGCGGGCACCAGTAATATCTCCATATGTCCTGTCTCATGCTAGTAGAACCCAAAGGCATCCGCTTGCTCCAGGAACATAAAGAGCCTCAAACCATTATATTAGGTCATGAGAATGACCTAATATAAATGTTACTGGTATTTGGCATATCAAATACGACATGAGCAGCTTGCCAGGCTTGCTGTGCAGGTGGCATACTCTTGTAGTCACCTCTGAATAAAGCATTTATTGATGAACCGCACGGCCACTAGCAGCCGTGCAAGCCGGGCTGTGATAGTCTGGTTTGCTGGGTGGAGTTGTGACAAGAAGGAAGTCCAGATGTGGAAGATGGCGGCCCCCATGGAGTAGGGGGTCATCTGGCTTGTTGTGAGGCTCTGCTGGGGTGGCAGGCCAGGGCTAGAACCTTCCATGCCTCTCGGGCGCCTCATGAGCGGCTGGGCACAGGGAGAGCAAGGAGCAGCCCTGCCCCATGTCTGAGAGTCTGTGGTTCAGCATACCTGGGCCGGATTAAAAAAAAAACTGCTTCAGGGTGGGTGTGGATGATCCCGGCTATGATAGTCTGGTCTGCTGGGTGGAGTTGTGACGAGAGGGAAGTCCGGATGTGGAAGATGGCGTCCCCCATGGAGTCGGGGCGTCTGGCTTGTTGTGAGGCTCTGCTGGGGTGGCAGGCCAGGGCTAGAACCCACCATTCCTCCCGGGACGCCTCATGAGCGGCTGAGCACAGAGAGAGCAAGGAGCAGCCCTGTCCCATGTCTGAGAGTCTCTGGTTGAGCATACCTGGGCGGATTGAAAAAAAAACCTCTTTTTTTTCATAAGGGATGCGAGAGACAATGTTGATAATCCTCTCAGATATAGTAAAGAACAAATTTCTTACCTCTTTTCTTCATTATGTTTAAAACGGCCTCAGGACTGCTATCCTGGACCAATAGCCCAGACTGCTAGTCTTTTATTCACTTGTCATTATGGAGCAAGTTACTGAACCATTGTACTGTTCTGGATTATCTTCACAGTGGTAAAGAAGAGCCTGGCCTGGCTCACCTGCTGCTGACACTGCACAAAGGCAGGTGCTCCTGAACTGTTCTGGGACACATTTATTCTACTACTGCTACTGGCGAGAACTGTTGATATTTTTATTCCATAGTATCTCCTTTTGTTTTGGGGCCACACCTGGAGATGCTCAGGGGTTATTCCTCACTCTGTGCTCAAGGGACCATATGGGATGTAGGGGATCAAATTCAGGTTGGCCGTGTGCAAGGCAAATACCTTACTGTGTTATTGCTTTAGCCCCTGACTTTAGGTGTTTTTTTTTAAGAAAAAAAAATTTGGTTGAATCACCAGAGATGATTACAAAGCTGTTCATGACAGGGTTTTATTCATACAATGTTCCTATCCCTGTCCCTTCACCAGTGTATATTTCCCCACCAATATCCCCATTTTTTTTCTCCCTCCCCTCACACTTTTCTTCTTCTCTCTTTTACTTTAGTCACTGTTACTGAAAGGGTATTATTTATATCACCTTACCTCCTTCCGTAATTTAGTTCTTGTCCAGAGTGATTATCTTTCAACTATCATTGTCAGAGTGGTCCCGTCCTGTCCTAACTGCACTCCCCCTGCCTCTTTGTGGCAAGCTTCCTACCATGTACCGGTCCTCCTAACCCTTGTTTCTTCTGTCTTTGGGTGTTAGCCTCACACTATGGGGTTTTTTTATGTCCCACAAATGGCTGTGATCATTCTATGCCTGTCCCTCTCTTTCACTCTTTCACTTAGCATGATACTCTCCATGTTCATCTATGTATAAGCAAATTTCATTTTTCCTAACAGCTGTGTAGTATTCCATTTTGTAGATGTACCACAGTGACTTAGGATCCTGTGGGGATGTAGTTAAAAGGAATTCTCATCCACTTCTTGGGTGAATGTTGTCTGGTTAAAACCCTGTAGAAAACAGAATAGAGAGCCCTTGGTAAAGTTATAATTAAATTGCCAAATGACCTAGAAATTCCACAGTTGGGCATTTACCCCAGGACATAAAACACTCATTCAAAAGGTCATGTGTGTACTATTACTTATTGCTTCATTTAGTACAATAGCTAAGACATAGAGAATCAACCTCATGTCCAACACAGATTAATTTATTATAAAGATGTTTATATATATAAACATCTATATGTATATATATAGATATATATAGATATTTATATATATAAACATCTATATGGGCATGTAGTATATATATATATATATATATATATATATATACAAACTGTTAGGAAACGATAGTTATCAGGATGAGTGAAATTAGGCAGAAGAAAAATACGGATAATCTCAATTATCTATGGTAGATAGAATATATTCTATCTACTACGATAAGCACAGGATGAGAAAACATATTGTAGTAAAAGAGAGAAGCCTAGATTACCCTTGATCCCAGAGTTTGGGGGGGGGGGAAGGAAGAAATTGGGCATGGAGAGAAAGAAGAAAAAGAAAGAGAAGTAATGGGCAAGTAGGGTTGGAGCTTCCATCATACTGGTGATGTGGATAATGGTACGATTATATATCCAAAACACAGACTCAACAATACTGAAAACATAAGATCTAAACTGCAGCCACAGGAACTTTGTAATATGCCTGGCAAGGTGATAGGTGTGCAGTGGGGTGGAAGTATGAGAGTGAGGATGGATTTTGGGAACACTAACCCAACACAATTTCTTAATAAATTTCTTAATAAATTGACACTGTCAGTGATTCATGTCTAATGTTGAGATCTTTGATCCATTTTGATCTGACCTTTGTGCACGGTGTTGGAAGGTCTAAGTTCATTTTTTTTTTCACATGTAGGTGCCCAGTTTTCCCAGCACCACTTGTTGAAAAGGCTTTCTTTGTTCCACTTAACACTCTTTGTGCCTTTATCAAAGATTAAGAGACTATATATTGGAGAGTGTGTTTCAGGATATTCAGTTCTATTCCATAGGTCTACTGGTCTGTCTCTATACCAAGTTTGGGAAATTAATACCTCCCATCTTCTTTTCCCCCAAGGATTACATTAGCTATTCATGGAGTTTTATTATTCTGTATAAGTTTCAGGAGTGTTTGGTCAATTTCTTTGAAGAATGTCATGGGTATCCTTATAGGGACCACATTGAATTTGTATAAAGCTTTTAGGGAATATTCCCATTTTGATAATGTTAATTCTCCCAGTCCATGAGCAGGGAATGTGTCTCCATTTCCTCAGGTCCTCTTTTATTTCTTGAAGCAATATTTTGTAGTTTTCTTTATACAGATCCCAGATGGGCTGGACATGTAATGTGATTTGGAGATGACCGCTGGACTAGAGCCGTTACGGGCTGGATCCCACGGGATGTCAAAAGATCACGTGGCCGCAACCTACAAGATGGTCAAACTTCCTTGTCAAGACCCTGAAGGAGTGGTTTGAGGCTCTTCATATTCCTGAATCAACCAGATGCCATTGGGATACATTGGCATGTGATAGGGTCCAATGGAAATGTTACTGGCACCCGCTCAAGCAAATCGATGAATAATGGGATTCAAGTGATCAAGTGATCAAGTGATTGTTCTCGTTTCTGCTCTTATTCCCTCCTGTAATTTATTAACTGCCTTTTCCACTGCTTCATTTATGTCCTCTTGTATTTTATTGTACATCCATTCCATTTTGTCACTGAGCTCATTAAATATCTTCACCATTTCTTTTCTGAATACTTTGTCAGAGAGATTATTTATGTGTGTATTCTTTTTTGAGTCTTCAGGTTTTTTTTTAATCCACTCTTCGAGCTGGGGATCTGCATTGTTTCCCCATGGTGCTGTGATAGTCAGGGTGGATTCTTCTGGGGAGCTTTTTCTTCCTTACTGTCAGGACTCTGGAGATGCTCAGCAGATGGTGTTCTCCTCTTTCCTCTTCCAGAGGATGTTACATTCCTCTTGGTAGTGAATTTCCTGCTTTTTCTATTAATATACTGCCACGTAAGTGGCCACCCACCTGGCCAGTCATGCTCGCAGTAAGGGTACCAAAGGGGGAGGTGTCCTGGCCTGAAGGTTCAAAGTGTCCCGTTTATTTCTCTGCAGCTCAGAATTCTGGGAGTTGTAGTTTCAGTTTCTTTCCCCACCGTGTGGCTGCAGTGGCTCCGGGGCCTTCCTCAGGCCTGCCTCTCTGATGCTATTGCCACTTGCTCCTGGAATTCATGTAGGCAGGAAGGCAGACAGACTGCCTCCGCGCCCCATGGCAACTAACACTGATTTTCTTTTGAAATTGAATCTGTGTTTTAATGGATTAATAATTTGTTGAAGATAAAGTGACATTTTAATAAGATTCTATTTACAAGTACACAATTTTCATTTTTTTCTCAATTATAGTATATTCCTGAATTCACTGACACAAAGAAAAATAGAAAATAATAGGCTCTATGGATGTTTGCACTTGTCCCGCTTAAAAGATTAAACTCCTTATAGTAGCTTAGATTTGCCTGGGCCCAGCTTTATGTCTAGTTTCATTTTATTTTTTTTCTCCTTATCTATGTTGAGGCCAAATAATTCCTTTCAGTAACATAAGCTTGCTATGACCTTGCTTAACTCCTAACTTACCTACCCTCTTCATCTGCCAGAACTGTTTGAGTTCATCCTCACCTCTACTTGGCAAAAATTTTGTCCTTTCTTAAATACTAAATTTATCAATATTTAGTATCAAGGGCCTCCTGCTCCAATATCTTCTGCAATGCAATCATGTCTTTTGTATTCCTCAGATCAGAGTCTACCTGATCACAGCGAAGTATCAAGCACTAAACACACTATCTGGGTCATGGCAGGTGCTCAATAAATAATTAGATGGGGCGACTGGTACTCACAAGGCAGATAGGTGTGTCAAATGGTACCCACAAAGGCAAACAGAGATGGGCAGTTGGTACCTACAAAGGCAGGTAGGTGGGGCAAATGCTGAGGCACCAGACTCCTGTGGCAACATTTCTGACATCTCTCACTCTCTCCATGCTGGAGTGAGCCTTCTTTCACACTGTTCTATAGCTCTCTTTGGAGCTCGTCCAACTCAAGAGCATACCTTCTCAAACTTATGCCCTCTATTAGCCTCTGACTATCCCTGTTACACCATAATGTTTTTGTGGTACTAAGTCAACATAAGTTGACTGAAAACCTTAAAAAATCAAGCCACAGTCATTGAAAATGATTGACAATTATAAATCAAGGCCAAGAAATAAGGTTTGGATTTCCAAATAACTCATGAAAACATGCCATGCAAACATAGCAGCAGGCTTAAATTTGAGGATATGTTGCCTTAGTGGAGAATAATTTGTTTTCTAATACACGTAGGTTAAAAATCCTGTCACTCCAGACAACCTCTGGGTCCCCAGAATGTTATAGGCACAAATGTAAGCACAGAGGCTGAAATTCGAGTTGCCCCATGATTACAATTTCCATTCTAGGACCCAGTATTTCTACTTCTCCATATTCTCAGTAATACCCATTCTCATTTTATATTGTTCAGTTTAGTTGTGCTTCGTCATCACTGATATGAGATGAAGTGTCCAATCAGGTAAAGACCTCACCAGAAGTATTTTCAAGTTTTTCTCCATGATCTTTGATCATTTTGGTAGGTGTTGATCAACCCAGAATGTCCACAATATGTGCTTATTTCAGTCTTACTTAAAAGTTAAACAGATACACATGTGTATAGCTGTCGAAACTGTGGGAAATCAGCTGAGACAAGAGGGTACCATGCTAAATGGGTGACATGCTTCTCATCCATGGGTCTGAACGTGTCCCAGCTCGAGAGGGAAAAAAAAATCCCTTTCAGTCCTTGGACAGCAGTGGTGAAGTGGCCAGAATATGAGACTTTGCTCAACCAAACCAGGAGCTTTTAAGCCACAGACTTCAGCTCTGTACAGAAAACAGAATTGTTCCCAATGCTAATGAAACTTGAAGAAAGTAAAAACTAAGAAGAAAAGCGCCATTTCAGCACCAATTATGATCAAGCTGCTGTAATCATCTTTGATGCACGAGGCAAGAGAAAAGAAGTCTTTAGCTCCTGTGCAGACAAATCCTATAGAAGCAAATTGCAGAGGCTGGACAATTATACCCACGTCACTCTGTCAAACGGAAAGTTATTTCCCACACATGAGCATCCTGCAATTATAATGTTATCTAATAAAATAATAAATTGCTCTCTAGTAAAAAAAATCATTTAGTTGTAATATAACAAAATATGTATTACTCACTTTCAATTGTGCAGCAGAGATACATTTCGTTCCTCAAATCTCCTTCAATCAAAATCATGTTAAAATAAAAACCTGTCATGGCTAACTCATTTGTCAACTTAATTATTTAAGTCCAGTTATTTAGTAAAACATTAGACTTTGCAATAATTATATTTAAAATATTTTTAATGAGGGGATGGAGTGATGGTATGGCAGGTGAGTCATTTGCCTTGCAAGCAGTGGACCCAGGTTTGATCCCTGGCACTTCATATGAAGCCCACCAGGAGTGATCCCTAGACTCAGAACCAGGGATTTTTTTCCTTTCTTTCTTCTTCCATCCCCTCTCTTCTATTCCTTTTCTTTTATCATATTTGTCTGTTTTTCTAACATCCAATAATTAATTCATTCAGATAAAAAGGTATTTTTTATGATCTTTTGGGTTTCTTTAACATTAACTACAGTACGATATATTAGTTAACTCACAGAAGCTTCCAAATCGGGAAATTTATTTCAAATTGTAATTCTTTCTACTCATTATACAATAAATTGTAAAGATTTCAAGCATTGTTTTAGCATTATTTTATTACTATCATTCTGTATAATATGTGAGATATTTGTGTATACCTGGCATAAATATAGTCTTCCCTCACACTAATAAATTTTGGCTGACTTACAAACCCAAAAAACCCATAAAAACAATTTCATTACTGCATGGTATATGGAATTTAACAATGACGTTAATATTTTCCTTGAAGCTTTTAAAATTCAGTATTTCTAAGTATAATGCCAGTATAATTCAATTTTATTATCCTTTTCTTTTTGGTTATGAAAAAAACTCTGACAACAACCAAGTGAAATCTGCTCTGTTCATGAACAGGACAGGAGAGGAACAGTATACTGAAAATGGCTGCGACTGGTGTGTGAAGTCCCTCTGGCTTCTGAAGCTCCACTGGGGTTGCCGGCCAGGACCAGAACCTCCCCGCATGCCTCATGATCATGATCAGTATCCTGTCAATGATTCTAAGATAATTAAACATCTGAGGATGTCCTAATTATTTCTATTATTTCACATTTAGTTTATGAAAATAGCCTATATTTTAAATATCCAATATTTCAAACACTTCAAATATGTGTCAATATAACTTAAGACATAGTATTTTTTTTTTTTGCTTTTTTGGGATCACACCCAGCAATGCTCAGGGGTTACTCCTGGCTCTTCGCTCAGGAATTTCTCCTGGCAATGCTCGGGGACCATATGGGATGCTGGGGATCAAACCCAGGTTGGCCGCATGCAAGGCAAATGCCCTACCCGCTGTGCTATCGCTCCAGCCCAAGACATAGTATTCTTTTTTTTAATTTTTTATTTTTACAATTACAAAGATATACAATTAAAAAGTTCATATTTGGGTTTTGGTCATACAGTGTTCCAGCACCCATCCCGCCACCAGTGCCCATCTCCCACCACCAACGTCCCCGGTTCCCTCCCCCCCCCAGCCCCTCCCTCCATGGCAGGTTCTTTATTTCTTTCCCTTTCTCTCTCTTTCTCTTTTCCTTCCCCGCCAGACTATGGATTACAGAACATACATTAAAGGGTTGTCATGTGTATCTTTTTGCCTCTATTTAATGCTCAGTTCTAGGTTGGCATAAGTACCCTCGACAATTGTTAGCACACTGTTCCATTTTCTGTCTTACCTAGCCTCTGACTCCCACACATTTGTGATAATTTCCACCTTTGACAAGACCTCCTGATATATGTTTCACTTGACCTTGGATATTGGTATCATAATATGTACCTATATATTTATGTTATGCAGATAAATGCAGTCATTCTGTATCTGTCTCTCTCCTTCTGGCTAATTTCGCTCAACATAATCTTCTCCATGTCCATCCATTTATAGGCAAATTTTATAACTTCATTTTTCCTAACAGCTGCATAGTATTCCATTGTGTAGATGTACCAAAGCTTTTTTATCCAGTCATCGATTTTCGGGCACTCTGGTTGCTTCCAGATTCTGGCTATTGTGAATAATGCTGCTATGAACATAAAAGTAGGGATGGTGTTTCCACTGCTTATTTTTGGTTTCCCAGAGTAGATTCCCAGGAGTGGTATGGCTGGGTCAAATGGGAGTTCAATTTCTAGTCTTTGGAGGAAAGTCCATATTGTTTTCCAGAAAGGCTGTACCAGCCGGCATTCCCACCAACAATGGATGAGTGTCCCCTTTTCCCCACATCCACGCCAGCACTTGTTGTTCTTGCTCTTTTGAATATGTGCCAGTCTCTGTGGTGGAAAGTGGTATCTCATTGTTGTTTTGATTTGCATCTCTCTGATGATTAGTGATGATGAGCATTTTTTTTCATATGTTTTTTTGGCCATTCGAATTTCTTCCTTGCTGAAGTTTCTGTTCATTTATTCTCCCCATTTTTTGATGGGGTTGTTTGTTTTCTTCTTGTAAAGTTCTACCAGTGCCTGATATATCCTGGATATTAACCCCTTATCAGATGGGTATTGGGTGAATATTCTTTCCCATTCTGTGGACTGCTTTTGTATCTTAGTCACTGTTTCTTTTGAGGTGCAGAAGCTTTTTAGTTTCATGTAGTCCCATATGTTTATCTTTTCTTCTAGTTGCTTTGTTAGTGATGTTTCACCTTTGAAGATGCCTTTAGCTTCAATGTCGTGGAGGGTTTTTCCTATATTTTCTTCAATATACTTTTATGGATTCAAGTCTGATATTGAGATCTTTAATCCATTTTGATCTGATTTTTTGTGCATAGCGTTAGACACAGGTCCAAATTCATTTTTTTTACATGTCGTTGCCCAGTTTTCCCAACACCCGACTTTTTGAAGAGGCTTTCCTTACTCTATTTTAAACTCGTTGCACCTTTATCAAAGATTAAATGATCATGTGTTTGAGGTTGGGTGTCAGGATACTCAATTCTATCCCATAGGTCCACAGGTCTGTTTTTATTCCAATACCATGCTGTTTTAATTACTACTGCCTTGTAGTACAGTTTGAAGTTGGGAAAGGTGATGCCTCCCATCTTCTTTTTCCCGAGGATTGCTTTAGTTATCCTTGGGGTTTATTGTTCCATACAAATTTCAGGAGTGTTTGGTCAATTTCTTTGAAGAATGTCATGGGTATCCTTATAGGGACTGCATTGAATCTGTACAGAGCTCTAGGGAGTATTACCATTTTGACAATGTTGATTCTCCCCATCCATGAGCAGGGAATAACCAAGACATAGTATTCTTTATGCTACGATTACCCCATTTCCAAAATTACTAGCTCAAAGATAATTTATTTGATCCACATTCCAAGTTTCCTACACCTAAGTTATTTTGGAATGGATGCAGACTTCATGTATCTTCATCTTACAATGTTTAATATATATCTCTGAAGTATGCGTGCTAGTTGGCTTTCTGTTTTCTTCCCTCCTCAGTAGTTTTTATAAGTTGGTAATTGAACATGAAGGCTTTATGCAATTTTCTTCATTTTTAAGTTTTCTCAGGAAATTCTCTTTCTCTGTTCTTTTTTCTTTTTATTTAAATACCATGATTTACAAAGTTTTTCACAATGCAGTTTTTAGATTCATCGGTGGACACCAATCCCGCCACCAGTTGCTCCCACCACCACCAAACCCTCATTTCCCAACCCCCATCCCCATGCCTGCTCCCTTAGCCAGTACTAATTATATTGACCATTACTGCCCATATATGAGAATGGCATTGATAAAATCGTGACTTTTTTCTGGGTTGTTATATGCAAATCTGGCCGATTTCTGCTCTTGCATTACTTTCTGAGTTTCTAGAACGTAGTGGGTTTCTACTAGTTAACCCCAAGCCCTCCACCACTGTACCATGGAGAATACATATTTCAAATTTTTTCTCAACCTCTGTTTCAGCCTGTCCTAAGTATACACTGAGTAATCTATTCTATATTACTTTTTGGAGCTAGTTCTCTAAATAGGTCGATAAATATATTCTTAGACAAAAGCCAATAGAGATTATTAAATCTCAATTTAATCCATTGTGCCATTTGGGCCCACTATATAAGAAATTATCAATATGTTCCCATAGACCACCCACACATTGTGACCACACACTTGTGATTGTATGCCCCACACTTAATTCTATAAAATGTGATGAGATACCTGGTATATCAGTATACCAGGCTTTGAGATATCACACACCATGGGGAGAGCTCTACCATGTGTCTGAGTCTCTGGATGATGAACAACAGCTCGGGAAGCAGTTCTTGGGCGGATCCACTGGGTCTTCCAGAAGGGACAGAGGTGGGGAAAGGAGACCCAGTTCCATCTCCCTGAAAGCCTGGTGACTTTAGCCACCAAGACACACATATGTGGGCTTGAAATCGGCTTATTTCTTAGGTGGGACTCTGATGAGCTGTGGGGTCCGGACCTTAAAAATGGCTGCAACTGTGATGTGTGAAGTTCTTCTGGCTTCTGAGGCTCCACTGGGGCAGCGGGGCCAGGACCAGATCTGGGAACAGGGTGCTGAAAATACCTTAGAATTTGTATAATAATTTTCATCCTAAATCACATTTTATTATGATCTTTTCCTCATGCTTATAACCATTTTAGGTATAATAATATCATTGATTAATGAGGATTTGCTAAATAGCTATATTTGAAATCTTCACTTTCTATTTTTTTAACTAGCTAGGTTATTTCCATAATGAGTAATTTATCATCACCTAAACTCTGGTACGGGCTAAAATGGTTGGTAAAGTAATAGGATGACGAATGTTGGATTACTCCTATCTTTTTCATATTTTCAAAATATTGAGTTTTTTGTACTCTCATCACACATGTCTATTGTATGTATATATGTGTGTATGCATGTGTGTGCTTGAGTGTGCATATGTATGTGCATGTATGTGTTTTAGAGCTTGAAATAAAGTTGCTGATGAGGTATCACTCCAGAAAAGCACTGGATTTTTACTTTGGCAAATTCATTACAGACCAGGGATGGTTTTCCAGAATCCAGGATTTGGAATTTGATCTGACAAGATAGACAGCTGATATGTCTTCCAAAGAATATTCACTTTATAGATCATACAGTTGAAGTATGCAGAAGCAGATAAGAAAATTAGTTCATCATTTCCAATTAAAAAAATACAGCTTTCAAGTCAGTAGGCTAATCTGAAGTCAATTTGTAGTCACTGTTTTCTCTACTGAAGAAAATCTTAAGTAGGAAACTACATGACTTAATTTGATAGCATTGGTGTCAGAAAAAAGTGGATATGAGTAATTTTTAGCAGAATATGTTAAATAATAATAATAATGATATTTCTCTATATTTTTATGATTCTGGAAATAGGCTTGCATATGAAATTTTATTGGACCAGAGCAGATATTCAGATAATTATCCCCACAAACTCACTGACCTTTCTGTTTCTCTTTTGGTTTATTTTGGGGTTACACCTCTTACAGGAGCACTTAGAGTCTACTTAGGTGGTGCTTGGCTAATCATGCAGTGCCACAGAATAAAACCTGAGCCTCCTACACGCAAAGCATGTGCTCCAGCCTGTTGAGTTATCTCTCTGACTTCACACATTACTTTCTTTTAACTTAACACTCAAGTCTTGGCTTACAGATTTATTTTAGTTTTAATTTTTTTTTTGGGAGGCACACCGGCAGTGCTTAGGGCTTACTTCTAATTCTGCACTCAGGCATTACTTCAATGGGACTTGCAAGACCATATGGGATGCTGGAAATTGAACTTGGGTCAGCCACGTGCAAAGCAAGCACTGTATCTACTGTACTGTCATTCAGATTTATTTTTATTTATTGGTTTTTGGGTCACATCTGGCTATGTTCAGGAGTTACTCCTGGCTCTGTGCTCAGGGATCATTCTTGGCCAGGTTCAGGGGCCCATTGTGTGTGCTGGGGATCAAACCCAGGTCTGCTGACTGAATAAAAGACAATAACACTACCTGCTGTACTATTGCTCAGCCCCTTATTTTATTAAGTGATGATTTAGCAGTTTTTTAATAGGACCTAGAGGTAAGGAAAATATATAACAGTAAATGAGAAATGTAGGATAATCAGAGCATAAATCAGAGCATTCACTAAGCCTACTGGAAGAAAAGAACTGCAAATTCACTAACAGTTAAAATAGCCATACAACGAGGGAAGGTTTTGGCTTAAAGAACTGAAGAATCTCTGAAAGTCTAGTTCCATCACAATAGTTAGTACTTGTCTTGGAAAAAATACTTCACAGGGCCTGGCATGAATATATGATCAGGAACAAATGCTGAGTACAGAGCCTGAAGCCTGTGTTGTGGTGATGATGGAGCGTCAAATGATGAAGGCACACCAGAGAAGTTGAAATGTATCTACGTGGTCAAACAGTATTGCTCACGAACAATCAAAACAACAAAAATCACTGTGTAGTTAGAGTAATCAGTCTTTATTCTTCCCTCCATGGCACTGGAATTCAGAGCTGACTATTAAACATAAATGAATCCCTTGTCCTTTTGTTGACTGGTTCAATCTCTTCGGAAAACAGCATTGAAACTTCTCAAAAAAAAATCTAAGCAGTGAGTTTCAATTTGATTTAGAAAGTTCACTTCTTGGCACCTATCCCAAGAGCCCCCAAACACTAATTTAAAAAGGCATTTTTGCCTCTATGCAGCACTATTCATAATAGCCACACTCTGGAAACAACCCAAATGCCCTTGAACAGTTTACTGGATAAAGAAATTATGCTATATATACACAATAGAGTACTACTTAGCTATAAGAAAAAAAAGAAGAAATTATGCAGTTTGCTGCTACATGAATGGAACTGAGGGTATAATGCTGAGTAAAGTCTGAAGAAAGGGGACAGATAAGGAATATCTCTGATAAGTGGAATATAAAGATAAACAGTAAGGAGCAACAAATAGCCAAAGGCAACAAAACTAGACAGTTGATCTACAGAACTGAACTTATGGGGGTGGAGGAAAGTAGAAGAAAAAGGCTCCATGGGACATTAGTGAAGGGAAGCCCTTTGGTAGTAGGTTTGGTGTTTGTAATGACTGATGCACAAAACTATCATTAGCAGTATTGTATGTCAAGACTCCTCATTAATAAGGGAGGAAAAATAACAAAAGGAATAGAAATAAACGAGCCCTGTAACTTATGTGCAAGGATTTTCTCTTTATATTTTATTGATATAATTGATATTGTTTTAATTGATATAACACATTTTATTGTTATTCAAAAGTAACCACCAAGGCATTTTTTGTGTTCTATCTTAACCCTCAAAGACAC
>JAJIBD010003556.1:0-40912 GCA_021461705.1 Cryptotis parvus
TGTTGGATCTTGTCAAATGCCTTCTCTGCATCTATTGATATGATCATATGGTTTTTATTTTTCTTTTTTGTTGATGTGATGTATTATGTTGATCGACTTGCGGATGTTGAACCATCCTTGCATTCCCGGGATGAATCCCACTTGGTCATGGTGTATAATCTTTTTGATGACTCTTTGGATTCTATTTGCTAGTATTTTGTTGAAGATCTTAGCATCTGTATTCATCAGGGAGATTGGTCTGTAGTTTTCCTTTTTTGGGGATTGAAGGAACCTTCCTCAAGATAATCCAGGCCATCTACTACAAGCCCACAGAGAGCATCATTCTCAATGGGGGAAAAACTGAAAGCCTTCCCCTTAAGATCAGGGACAAGACAAGGCTGCCCACTCTCACCACTTCTATTCAATACAGTACTGGAAGTACTTGCCATAGCAATCAGGGAAGAAAAAGACATTAAGGGCATCCAGATAGGAAGGGAAGAAGCCAAGTTATCACTATTTGCAGATGACATGACATTATACCTGGAAAACCCGAAACTCTCTACCAAGAGGCTCCTAGAAATAATACATTCTTATAGCAGAGTAGCAGGATACAAAATCAATACCCAAAAGTCAGTGGCCTTCCTATATGCCAACAGTGAAAGAGAAAAAGGGACATTAAAGAAACTATCCCATTCACAATTGTGCCGCAGAAAATCAAATACTTAGGAATCAGTTTGACAAAGAATGTAAAAATCTCTACAAAGAAAACTACAAAACGTTACTTCAGGAAATAAAAGAAGACCTGAGGAAATGGAGACACATTTCCCTGCTCATGGATCGGAAGGATTAACATTATCAAAATGGTAATACTCCCTAGAGCTTTATACAGATTCAATGCGGTCCCTATAAAGATACCCATGATGTTCTACAAAGAAATTGAACAAACACTCCTGAAATTTGTATGGAATAACAAAACTCCACAAATAGCTAAAGCAATCCTTGGGAAAAAGAAGATGGGAGGTATCACTTTCCCCAACCTCAAGCTCTACTACAGAGCAGTTGTAATTAAGACAGTGTGGTATTGATATAGAGACAGACCCGTAGACCTATGGAATAGAACTGAGTATCCTGAAACACATTCTCAAATATACAACCACTTAATCTTCGATAAAGGAGCAAAAAATATTAAGTGGAGCAAAGAAAGCCTCTTCAACAAATGATGCTGGGAAAACTGGGCAGCTACATGTAAAAAATGAACTTAGACCAACTTCTAACGCCATGCACAAGAGTCAGATCAAAATGGGTTCTAGATCTCAACATCAGACATGAATCTATAAGGTACATCGAAGAAAACATAGGAGAAACGCCCTACGACATCGAAACTAAAAAGTATCTTTAAAGATGACACACCACTGACCAAGCAAATGGAAGCAAAGATAAACAAATGGGATTATATAAAACTAAAAAGCTTCTGCACCTCAAAAGAAATGGTAACCAAGATACAAAGACAATCCACAGAGTGGGAAAGGATATTCACCCAATACCCATCTGACAAGGGGTTAATATCCAGGATATATCAGGCACTGATAGCCCTTCACAAGAAAAAAACAGCCAACCCCATCAAAAAAATGGGGAGAAGAAATGAACACAAGCTTCCAAAAAGAAGAAATTGGAATGGCCAAAAGGCATATGTAAAAGTGCTCTTCATCTTTAATCATCAGGGAGATGCAAATCAAAACAACAATGAGGTACCATCTCACACCACAGAGACTGGCACACATCCAAAACAGCAAGAACAACCAGTGCTGGCGTGGATGTGGGGAAAAAGGGACTCTGATCCACTGTTGGTGGGAGTGCCGACTGGTCCAGCCCTTTTGGGAAAACAATATGGGCATTCCTCCGAAAACTAGATATTGAGCTCCCATTTGATCCAGCAATAGCACTCCTGGGAATATACCCGAGAGACCGGAAAACGCATAGCAGAAACACTATCTGTACTTCTTTATTCATCTCTGCGCTATTCACTATAGCTAGAATCTGGAAACAACCTAAATGCCCGAGAACAGAGGACTGGCTAAAGAAACTGTGGTTCATCTACACTATGGAATACTATGCGGCTCTCAGAAAAGATGAAATTATGAAATTTACCTGCAAATGGATGGACATGGAGACTATCATGCTGAGTGAAATTAGTCAGAAGGAAAAGGACAGATATAGAATGACTGCATTCATTAATACGACATAAATAGATACCAGTGTTTTACTAAATGTGGGAAATGGTAATGGCAGATTAAAACTCACCATTGATTATACACAAAGAGACTTAAGTGATAAACTCTAAATACCTGCAGGGCTAGCCACAATGTGTAAAATAAGAGGGAGAGACATGCAGAGACAGAGAGAGAGACAGAGAGAGAAAGAGTGGAAACGGGGCTGTCTGCTATTAAGGCAGCCTGTGGGTGGGTGGGAGTGTGTGGGGTACATTGGTGGTGGAAATGGGGCACTGGTGGAGGGATGGGTGCTGGTATACTGTATTACCAAGAACCAATTATGAACACCTTTGGAATTGTATGTTTCACGGTGGTATAATAAAAAGTTTAAAAAAAAAGAAATTCCATAAACCCTTTAAAAAAAACAATGAGATATAAAAAATAAATAAAAAGGCTTTATTCTCACAGATTCTGGTATCCAATCCAACAACAGAAAAACCCAGGACTTTGGGTTCCCTGCTGGGCCCAGTCATGGGCCTAGGTTAGAATCCTAGGCCAAGATGGCCACCACCACGTTTTAAGGCCCAAAAAGGTAAAGAATGCAGAGAAGAGCAGAGGGAGAAGGAAAAAAGGCAAAAGGCAAAAGGAATGTAAGAAACAGGCTACAGCTTTTATATCTTTTCAATTCAGACTGCCCACATCAATGGGAGAAGTTAGGGTCAGTTTCCCTCAGGCATCTTCTCCAGGACCTCACCTAGTTTCATTGGTATGTTAATTTTGCCCAGGCAAGGCTGCAGGCCCCCTGCTAGATGGAGGAGGGGCATCTGAGATGAACTATATCTCAGAATACAAATGTATGCACCTGTACCAATGGATTCTACAGCCAGGTATATATTTCTCTAAGCCTTCACAAGATTCTCGTCTTTACTTCATAGTTGTTTTGTATATTAGCCTTCAGGCTTATTAGAGAGCCATGCATACTTGCTTGGAGGCAAACAGCATTTCTCTCTGGTCTAATTACTTAGAGATCCAACATGGCCAGGTAAAAATACCGGTAAGATCTTATCTAGTCCTATGATGAGCAGCATGAGAGAAACTATAACAGCCAATGTAGAATACATGGTAAGATATACTGCCACATATCAAACTGTTTTCCGGTCCCTATCAACAAAGTGGCCGGCAGGGAGGCAACTCCAGGCAAGATGCAGAGACTCTCGGCAACAGTGTACTGCAACACCTTCCAGGTCTTGTTTCTACTGACTTTGGGTATTACTCTCATACTATAAACATACATTCTGTGTTACCTCTTTTAGCCTCTTGAAGAAGTCATACAGTCATAACACCTGGAGAAGGGAAGCTTTGTTTCCTCCTTCAATTTAGGATCAGATGCTGTTAATATAATTGTCATGATTTTTGCCTTCATATTGATAATGTGGTAAAAAGGAAAATAGACTAGTCAGGAAGGTTTTACAAAATTAAGAAACAAGGAAGAAGCTTTTGAGAAGGGTCTAGTGAAACTCTTCCACCGCAATTATTTCTGGAGGAACCCATTGACTTTACTGCTAGAGCTGTGATGGATCAAGTAAGATCTGGAAACCAGTGACTGCTAGGCCTCTTGCCATGTTTTCAAATGTCTTAGTTCTCTGAGAATTACTGTGACTTGTGGAATAGAGGACTTTGGTTCTCCAAAAGTTTTATACCTTTTTGGCTAGATGTAAACTTTTGTCTTTATTGCCCGTTTTCTCAGAAGTGAAGAGGAAGGTATATGTTTCTGCCCACCAGTCTGGTTTATGTGATTGATTCTAGGATCTCCAATTTCTAGGCAAAATGATCCATTAGTGAAAATGGGCACACAGGAAACCTCAGTGCCAATAAGTTAAGTGCCCATCACTGTACTCAGTGAGCAGTCTACTGATCTCAATTGTAGCAATTAACAGTGATTAGCAAGTGCATGCTTCATGGGTGGCACAATAGATTTTTCTTACTGATGAGAGAAACTCACAAACAACCCTGAGAGATATTACCATGAAAATACAAGAGAAAAACTCAATCACAGTGCAAGGGCATTTGACCAGAGGAGGACTCTTGTGAATGTTTTAATTTCTCCTCTTAAACCTTTCATTAACTCTCAAACAGTTCTGTAATACGTGGGGAGGGCTAGGCACTAATTAGAATCAGACTTTTTATGCATCCTTGGTTAGAGAAATTAAAATGAAAAGAAATGATATAAGCCTAAAGAGCATAACTGTTTATTATTAGGACAATTCCTTATTTTTTTTTAACATTAGCACTGTTTTTGCACCTTGGGATTAGAGTGAATTGAAATTAAATCTCTTGTCTCAAGCTTTTATGATCATGTTAATCTCTTCCTGGCTTTTTGAGAACTAACTTATATTTTTCTTTATTTAATTGGTCGCGACTAATTTCTCTGCTTCTTTTTAGGGGTAGAGGGACACACCTGGAGGTGTTTGGAAGCCAACCCCAACTCTGCTCTAGAGTCACTGTGTTGGTCCTTGAGGGAGATATATATATTGCTGGGATTGAATTCAGCTCAAACCTGAGTTCTACCCATTGAGTTTTTTCTCCTGCCCTTTTTCCCTTTTAAAAATTCGTAAAGGAGTTCACTTTTTTATATTTATACTTTCTACTTCTTCTCCATCAAACATGTGGTACCAAAACTACAGACCACAACAAGAGAGATTTTCACTGTATCACTGTCTTCTCGTTCATCATCGATTGGCTCCAGCGGGCATCAGTAACATCTCCATATGTCCTGTCTCATGCTAGTAGAGCCCTAGGGCACCTGCTTGCTCCTGGAACATAAAGAACCTCAAACCATTCCATCAGGTCATAGGAATGAGGTCTGAAATTGTTAGTGGTATTTGGCATATCAAATATGACATGGGTCAGCAGCTTGCCCGGGTCTGCCATGCTGGTAGCATACTCTTGTAGTCATCTCTAAATCCCTCATTTATTGATGTACTGCGAGGCCACAAGTGGCTGTGCGAGCCGGGCTGTAATAGGCTGGTCTGCGGGGGTGGAGTTCTGACGAGAGGGAAATCTGGATGTAGAAAATGGAGGCCCTCATGGAGTGGGGGTTCGTCTGGCTTGTTGCAAGGCTCTGCTGGGGTGGTGAGCCAGGGCTAGAACCCACCATCCCTCCTGGGAGCCTCGTGAGTGGCTGGGCACAGGGAGAGCCAGAAGCAGTTCTGCCCCATGTCTGTGAGTCTCTGGATCAGCATACCTTTTTTAAATCCAGCATGCCGGATTTAAAAAAAGACTGCTGCAGGGTGGATCTGATGAGCCGGGCTGTGATAGTGAAAAATTTAAAAAATATTTTATTATACCACCGTAAGATATACAGTTACAAAGATGTTCATAATTGGGTTTCAGTCATAAATTGTTCCAGCACCCATCCCTCCACGAGTGCCCATTTCCCACCAAAAATATCTCCAAATTCCCTCCCACTTCCCCCATCCTACCTCAATAGCAGGTACTTAATTCCTTTCTCTTTCTCTCTCTCTCTCTCTCTCTCTCTCTCTCACTCTTCTCTGACTTGTTCTACAGACTTTTAAGTTTATCATGTAAATCCCTTTGTATACATTCAATGCTGAGTTCTAGTCTGGCGTTACCATTTCCAACAATTTGTAGAACACTGTGTGAAGTTAGGTGGAGTGAGGTGGAATGATGAGTGAGTGAGATTAAAGGAAAAGCTTTAGATGTTTAAGACTGTGGTCCTTTTTTTGTCCATCATTTGAGGAAATGATCATTGGCCCTGAAAGTGGATGGGGATTTGCTGAACCCTCAATATATATTGGGGGACACCACTGAGCCCCAACAAACCAGCATTCCCAGCTGCAATGAATGAGAGTCCCTCTCCCTGCTTTGCTCAAATGCTGTTTGTTCTTGCTATTTTGGTTATGTCTTTGCCAGTCTCTGTTCTGTGAGATGATATCTCACTGTGTTTTGATTCGCATCTCTCTGATGATTAGTGACGATCATTTTTCATATGCATATTGTATATTTGATTTCTTATTTGAGTAAGCTTCTGTTCATTTCTTCTTCCCATTTTTTTGTGGAGTTAAATGTTTTTTTTCCTGGAAACAACTTGAGTGCCAGAGAACAGACAATTGGATAAAGAAACTATGGTACATCTATGCAATGGGATACTATGCAGCTGATAGGAAAAATGAAGTCATGAAATTTGTCTATAAGTGGAAGGATATGGAGAATATAATGTTGAGTGAAATGAGTCAGAGGATGAAGAACAGATTTAGAATTACTGCATTCATTTGTGGGATACAAAAATAGTATGTGAGATTAATATCCAAGGTCAGATAAAACAGGGGCCGGGAGTGTATGTCAGTGGTTGGTATCATAGAGAAGGGACCAGTTTGACAATAATAGCTGGAAACAGTAACACTTAAGTAAAACTGAGTATTAAAGTAGGTAAAGGGTTATACATGATAACCCTTCAATGTCTGTATTGCAAACCACAATGCTCAAAAGGAAAGAGAGAGAGAGAGTGAAAGTGAGAGAGAGAGAAAGAGAGCAACAGAGAGAGATGAAAAAAGAAAATTACCTGTGTGCCTGTCATAAGGCGGATTGTGGGGTGGGTAGGAGGGAAACAGGGCACATTGGTGTGGTGTTGGGAAATGTACACTGGCAGAGAATCGGTGTTGGAACATTGATTGAAACCGAATCATGAATAGCTTTGTAATGGTGCAGTGATTCAATTAAAATATATATCTTTATATATTTTTCCCATAGTAACTGCAGGAATTTCCATTTCTACCAATGGGATGCAAGGGTTCTTCTGTTTTTCTTCTTTCCACGTTCTTGCCAACCCTTGTTAGCTCTTATTTTTGACACAATAGACACCTAACTGGTGTGCAGTGAACATTCATTGTGAGTTAGATTTGTATTTCCCTAATGATTAGTGACTATTGATCCTTTCATATACCCTTTGACTATTTGCATGTCTTTGGAGGAATTATTTACTTAGTTCTTTTGAATAATTTTAATTGGTTTTTCATGAGCTTTTAAAATATTAACTCCTCATAGAGCCAATCTGAGTATTCATTAAAATATAATTATATGATATGTTTAAATATATTTAAATTGTTTTGAAAATTTTCTTGTAAAAATTATGTTTTATTTAGTGGTCAATTTTTTTGTTTGTTTTCAGTCCACACCTTGTTGTGCTCAGAACTTACTCCTGCCCTGTGCCCAGAGATTCTCGTGGTGGGCTTCAGGGTGCTGGTATTTAAGCTGGGTGAGTCATATAAAAGACATGTACTGTTTCTCCTGCCCTCCTATACTGCCAATTTTGAACATGCTTAGCAATACCAGTTTTGTTAGCATCAAATCATTGCTGATTTTATGCTGATAAAGCATCAAATAAAGATGACTAAAATATATATTTTAGGGACCTTTAATTACTCAGAGAGTCCAAGAAAGAATCCTAAGAACACTCAGACAGTTGGACTAGTTGTGTAGTCAGAGAGTCTGAGGAGGGAGAGCTGTTTGGGCCCCGTGATCCTGAGGATCCCCAGGGTCACTCCAATGGTGCTCAGGGACCTCCAGGGCTGCATCTGGAGCTGATTAGGGAGTCATGTGATCTTGTGATACAATACCAGGCCTTGTGTACATCCTAACCCTTGTAATATTTCCCTGGCTCAAAAATATGTACTTTTTTAACGAGTACAGAATTGAGGAATAAGAAAACCAAGATTTAAGTCCGTCCTCAGATTTTCCAGAATTGACTATCTTGCCTTTTAAATATTTTAAATTGTCTTATTTAACCCCAACTCCTCCCATTCCTCCACCTCCATGTCAGAAGGTGTGGCTGTGAGTTCCCAACCACCACAGCCAGCAACCCTGGAAGAGAGACACTCCAGACCCACAGCTGTGCCAGCAATACCAGAAGAGAAACACTCCAGACCCAACCACTCCAGACCCACAGCTGCACTGCTCGGCCCCACGTGGAAGCAGCCCATGGAGCTCTGGAGGGTGGTAAATGGCTTGGCCAGTCCCTGGCAGAGTCCAACATAGCTCCAAGGGTTTGTTCACTCATGCGGGGAAGGGTCACACTGGCTGGACTTGGAGTGGGGACAGTCTTAGATAATACTGGAAGTTAGGACCTGGTCCTTCCCAGGAACTTTCACACTTATACACTGTATACAGTCCTAGGAAGGTTCTAGCCATGGCCTGTCATCCCAGTGAGCCTAGCAAAAGCCATGGGAACCCCTACACCATGAGGTCAGTCATTTTCAACATTTGGACTCCACAGCTCCTTAGAATTGTGGAGAAAAGCAGATCTCTCCCCTGTTGAGATTCATCAGTAAAGCTCGAGATGAGAGCTTATTACTGAGAGCGTACCACCTACACAGCAGAGCCTGGCAAGCTACCCGTGTTGTATTTGACATGCTGAAAACTGGTAACAATTATAGACCTCATTCCCATGACTTGAAGGAATGGTTCGAGGCTCTTTGTGTTCCTGGAGCGACCAGATACCCTTAGGCTACACTTGCTTATGACAGGATGTATGGAGATGTTACTGGTACCTGCTTGAGCAAATTGATGAATAACAGGAAGACAAGTGATACAAGCAAGTTGGAATTCCAACTTGCTTGTAAAGACCAATGTGCAGAGACCAATGTTCCAAAGACCAATGTGCAGTGCTGTGGATTAAAACCAGGCTGACTGTGTGCAAGGCAACTGCCTTACCCATATTGTCTCTTAGGTCTTACAAGGTCCTCATTTGATTTTATTCATTTGGGTTTTTTTGAGCCTTATCCAGTCAATTGCTGTCACTTATAGTAAGCTAGGGTTTGCTTTCCTCCAACTAAATAGCATTAAAATTATAATGCTATTTTATTAATAGCATTAACAATCTAAATATTATATAATTATAAAATATTTTGTCCTATTCCTCCCTTCCATTTTAAACATATCTAGGGACCAGAGAGATAGTATAGGGTTTAAGGGATTTGTATTGCAGGCTGCTGACCCTGGTTTAATCCCCAGAACTACATCTGATCTGCCAAGCACTACCTGGAGTGATTCCTGGACCCAGAGTCAAGAGTGAGCCCTAAGCACTGCTGTGTACCTCCCTATCCTCCACCCCCCATACTAAGTGTTCTTTGATTATCATTTTATGCAAATATTTTATGTCTAGCTGTTTAAAGCTAAGCTTTCCTCTATTTTCACAAAGACCTGACTTGGAATAATTTGAGGCCAGATTAATGAGGATTAAGTCTGTGCCTTCTTGATATTCTTTTGATCTTTCCATGTGATCAATCATGTTAACCTTCAGTTCTGACTTTTTTTTTTAAATAAAAGTCTGAAAATATCTGGTAATGAGGTGCTTTAAATTGAATGAAGGTTTTTCCAGGGCTCTTACTGGTGACAGCTTACATCTCCTATCATTATCAATCATTTCAATAACATTTAAATATGAATAGACCAAAGATTTCTTTTTATGTGCTTTAGAGACACCTATTTTATTGATGATCTATTAGAATGGTTAGTGAAAATAAAATATTTTTCACTATTTCATACAAAGTTTATAGAAGGTAGTGATAAAGTGTTTTAAAAATAGTATCAAATATAATTTGATATATGATTGACACACACACTGCTTTGTATAAGTTTAAAGCATGCATCACAGTCATTTGGCATACAAATATTATAAAATGATTAGTACAATTTAGTTTACATTTATCATCTGATATAAAATAAAAAATAACTAGCATTTTTCTCCTTGTGATGAGAAAATCATAAGATAACAATGTTTATATATTTATATATAATATTGTATTTAATGTATATTATATTCGGAATATTAACTATATATTATTTTAGCCCTTTGTTATTTTCTTACTACTTTTTAAAAAGAGCATCATGTCTCTATTGATCACATCTAATCCCCACTGTTTCTATCATCCACTCACAATCTGTTTTTTTACCACCAGTTTATTATTTTAAGATTGGTTACATAAGTAATATCATATATTTTAATTTGTCTGGTTTACTTGGCATAATGCCCTTTTGGTCTATCCATGTTATTCTTTTATTGTTGTTTTGAGGAGTCCACACTGGCAGTGCTCAGGGCTTACTGTACTCAGGGATCACTCATGGTAGGAATTTGGCGGACTATGAGTGGTTATAATGTAGGCAGGCAGACAGAGGGTGTTCCCATGGCAATGAACTTTAGCCCTAAGATCCTCCAGACCCAAGTTTTGAAACCAGGAACTAAGACTTGATAAGACCTTCAACATTAGACCCTGAGGGAGCTGGATCAACCTGTCTCTGACCAGCCCTTAATTCGGTTACATTCTAGGTCAGATTATCCAGCAGGAACAGAGGTCAAGATAAGGAGATTTTCAAATTAAACCACTCCCAAAATCTACTCCCCCCTGGCAAAGGCCCTACCAATGGACTTTTACCTAGGTTGAAGCCCCTATGGGAGTAGCTTGGGAAGACATCTATAAAGGCCATCCTGACCAAAGGACAGTGCGCATATGCACGCCCATGCACACCCGAGCCCATGTGCTGCTTGAGCCCATGGGGCCAAGCATGTGTGGTGCCCAAGCACATGTGTCACCCACATCTCCCCTATTGAGATGTGTACTCTTCTCTCACTTTTCCTCCTTCTTCCCTTCCTAAAACCTCCATTAATAAAATCTGTTTTACTGATCTTGTTAGTAAAATCTGATGCTCTTCTACTCTGGAAAATTCTTTTCTGCAAGGAAGACAAGGACTCTGAGCAAACCCTGGGTGAGGCCTAGGGCTGACTTTCCTTTACTGCAAAGAGCAATCCTTCGCTCCGGCCTGAGTCCATGGCCCCCAAAGAAAACTCGGGTGGTGGGGATCAACTTCCTGGCTAGGGATCAAGCGGACATCAGGTGTGACTTGATGGCCACCTCGTGGGGTTGGTGGGGCTCAGGCCCATGCCATGCAGGAGCTCATCACAGACTTTATCCTTTAGCCTGCCCAGTGGGTCCAGGTGGCAGAGGCAGCTGGGGAGAAAGTGACCATCTCCCTCCCCTTCCTGCCTCACATAAGCCACCAGTGGGGCCTACCTACATATATTGGTGAACCTGGGTCAGTTTCTTCCAAGGCAAGTGTCTTATTTGCTGTATATTGCTCCAGTCCTATGTTATTTAAAACTTTTTTTTATTATACCAATATATACAATTGAGATATACAATTACAAAGATGTTCATAATTGGGTCTCTGTCTTACAGTGTTCAGCACCCATCCCTCCACCAGTACCCTATTCCCATTACATTCCCTTCCACCCACCCTAGCCACCTCTATGACAGGCCCCTTTTCTCTCTCTCTTTCTCTCTCCATCTCTGTCTGTATTTCTTTCTCTCTCTCTCTTCTCTTACATATTGTGGCTTGCTCTACATATTTATGGTTTAACATGTAAGTCTCTATGTATTACCATTCCCCATTCCAAATTAGTCACTCCAGTTTGTTATACCTACAATGATCATTACACTGTATATATGTGCAAGATCCTGGGAAGGACCTGGTCCTAAACTTGATTATTATCTAAGTCTGTCACATGGCTGCAAAGTGGCTACATGCCGGCATGTCTGTGGGTCCTAGTCTGTAGTCGATTCAGCTTCGCTGGTCGTGGTGGCTGCCTGCTCATAGCCACGCCTGCTGGGGCATGGAGATGGAAGGGATGGGGAGGGGGCCCCAATCCCCGCTCCAAGTCCAGCTCGTGCAGCCTCCCCAAGTGTCTGCTGGCCCTAGGAACTATCTAGCTCTTGGCCAGGGGCCGAGCCATCCTCGGTGGCTCCATGGGGCCACTCCACGTAGGTCGAGCTGTGCAGCTCTAGGTCTGTTCTGTAACTGATCCAGCTTTGCTGGTCCCTATCTATGTTATTTTTAGATGGTATAATTTTCTTTTGGTGACAATAATATTCCATTATATTTACAGGCATGCATTGATTAAGATGGGATACTATGGATATCATTGTGTAGTTAATCTCCTTGTTTAGTGTACAACTCTAATTACATATACCTAGATGGTAGACCTACTTTACACAGGGGTTGCATGTTAAGCATATTGGTGCTATTATCATGGATATATTCCATCACTGATGAAAACATCATCACTCTTTGCCTGATTATGTGTAGATCAATCCACTCCTACACACTTAACTATTGCTAACTGTAATTGTACCTGCCATCTCTAGAGTTATCTGCAAAATCCAGTCACACTTTATTTTGGCACTGGACAAACTAACAGAAAGGGAAGCTGGAGTTCTGAGAGATGGAAATTGTCCTGCAATGCTACCACAGCAGGATGGGGCGGGGGTGGGGGCCCTGTGTCTGTTTTACACCTCCTAGAACATCTTGTGAAAGCTTTTATTTTTATTTATTATAAAACCATAGATGGACATGTACAAAGCTGCTCATGATTGGGTTTCAGTCATACAATGTTGCTGCACCCGTTCATCAACCAGTACCCCATTCCCATCACCAATGTCCCCAGATTCCCTCCTCCCTCCCCCAGCCTGCCTCTATAGCAGACACTTATTCTCTTCTCCCCCCTATCTCTCTGTTTCTCTCTCTCCCATCTCATACATTGTGGCTTGCCATGCATACCTTTTGGGATTATCATGAAAGCTTTTTAAAAGGGTAATGATTATTATTACTTAAGACTCTATGATATATAAAAATCTAAGATGTTTAGGCATTTGACCAAAGAACATTGTTCTCCTATCCTGTTCCTTGTTCTAAACTGTAATAAGACTCTGCTTGGAAGACAGTTGGGACTCTCAGTCCTGGAGGCTGCTAGCTGCCTCACCTATGCTTATTCTCTTATTTCTGTATCTTTCCTTAATCCTTATAGCATCCCTGCTTCAGTCCTGTTCACCCAGTGCTGGTCCCCAGCTTTTTTTTCAGCCTCTTTATCCATTAGTCCATTAATCCCTGAGTGGGCACTTAGGTTTTCATGCATATTGTCATGTTTTGACTATTATAAATAAATAATACCACTATTGATAGGAGATATAACTATTTCTTTAACATAGTGTTTTCATTTCCTTTAAATATACTTCCAGAATTAAAATTGCTGAGTTATATGGCTGTACAATTTTTTGTTTTGTTTTGGGTCACATCCAGCGGTGCTCCCACCTCTGTCTTCAGGGATCACTCTTGGGGATCGGGAGATAATCTTGTGTCAGAATCAAACCCAGGTCAGTTGTGTGAAAGGTAAGAATAATACCCACTTGTACTATTGCTGTGGCATAGACTTAACTGCTTTTAAATTTTAAACAACCTTCATGTTATTTTCTATAGTGGTTTAATATCAATTTACAGTCTCAACAACAGTGCATTATGGCTATATTTTATCCATATTGTTGATTTAGGCAAGTAAGACAGGGAAGGACCCTCATGGCAATGGAATTCTTAGGGAGCAGTAAAACCATCTATTCCTAAGGCTTTGAGGATCTACCTTGCAGAAACAAGAACCAAAGTGTGATAAGAATTTACCTGGTGCCAACAGACACTGAAAAGGCTGGAACCCTCAAAAGAAGTTCCAACAGGGACAAAGGCCAGGAAAGGAATTTAAAAGAGGACCATTAACCACTCCCAACACTACTCACTTTGGCAACCATCCTATAAATGGATGAAAGCCCACCTGAGGCTTTCATCCATTTATAGGATGTGAGGGATCTAACCTGGGTTGACTCTAAGCTGGCAAATGCCCTACTCACTGTACAATCTCTTAGCCCTACATTTATAAAAGAAACCCTATAAAAGCCATCTTGTACAAAGGAAGGGTGCACATAAGCTGCCCAAACCATGTGCTGCAGGACCCAAATTTTACTACTCCCTAAGAATTCCATTGTTGTAAGTGCCCTTCCCTGTCTTACTTGCCTACATCAAAATCAACATCAATTTTATCTTGCTTTTTAATGATTGTCATTAAATAGGCAATATATAGAAAAAAAGTATCAGGTGAAATTTCTCTTTGAAGCTAACTTTGGCTCTTTAGGCCATCAGTAAGCATAAAAAGATACTAGAAAGAAGTTAGGGAAGGATTCTTAATGAGTTGCTGCTAGATTTTTCTATTAATGTAGTGTGAACTTGGGAAAGGTCATTTTTTCATTTATTATAAAAAAGACACTAGTAATCTACCTGTTAAATTTATATATACTATTGTGTGACTAAGATCTGTGAAAAAATGTTGAAAAAAGAGTTAAATATGGTTTGAGTTTTAAAAAGTATTCAGCTTTATTATATATGCTCTGTGAAAATTTCATTAAACTTAGATCTGACATTATAGACCTTGTGCACATTAAAATGTAGGGCTAAGAGATTGTACAGTAAGTAGGGCATTTGCCAGCTTACAGTCAACCCAGGTTAGATCCCTCACATCCCTTATAGTACTATGGAACTGCCAGGATGCTCCCGGTGTGCAGAGCTGGGATTAACTCCTGAGCTGGGTGTGGACCAAAACAAAAAAAAAATGAACTAATTTATTATATAAAATACATATCTGAAGAATTTGCAAATGGAAATTTGGAAATAAAAAATGCTGATTTTGTTCCCACCTAAAAATATCCTTAACATATTGGCATACATATCTGAAGCCTGACCTTTATGCACATGAATACACAAGAGCTTTACCAACAGCATTTATATTATATATTCTACTCATAATGTTAACATGAAAATATGAGCACCTAGAATAGTTTATATTGGTACTTATGGTAGAGGAATCTTTTGGTTCTGTAATAGAATCAGAGAGTTCATACTTGTCTGAAAAAATGATGAGAAGTCTTATTTGATTTGATAATTTAAACCATCAGACACGGGGCAGGCGCACTGGCTCTCCACCAGCCGCCACGGGAGCCGGGAGGGTGGGTTCTAGCCCTGGCCCACCACCCAGCAGAGCCCGCAACAAGCCAGACGAACCCCACCCATGAGGGCCTCCATTTCCACACCAGACTTCTCGTCAGACCTCCACCCAGCAACCAGCCATCAGCGGCCCGTTCATCAATAAATGCTGGACTTAGAGATGCCTACAAGAGTATGCACCTACGGTAGGGCCTGGCAAGCTACCCGTGTTGTATTTGATATTATGCCAAATACCGTAACAATATGACCTCTTTCCGAATGGATTGAGGCTCTTTATGTTCCTGGAGCAAGCAGAGCCTTGGGCTCTACTAGCATGAACAGGACATATGGAGCCGTTACTGGGGCCCGCCGAGCAAATCGATGAAGAACGGAGACAGTGATACAGTGAATTTAAACCACAAAATATACTGTGGAAATTGATTTCTTTTAAGACTTTTCATATGTATTTTTTTTAAAAGCAGAGAAAGTTTTTGCACAAAATTGTGAACCAGTGGATCTAATCTGCATCCCTCTGCTTGGCCTTGCTGCAATTTTATTTTGACACTTGTAAAGTTATTGCTGCTGGTAAATGTCAATAATTACAAAAGGTAAATATGAATACCCATTAAGGACATTAATTTATTTGGCCAGTGTTTTTTGAATGTCCTAGATATGAAATATGATAAAATAGAATAACTTCACTGTCTAAATCAGTGCTATGGAAGTCATAGGTTGACCCTTGTTCAAATTGAGTACCCATTGTAAGTAGGTTACTGTACCTGTTATGGGATAAAAATATAAGTATTTTGAGAAATTATGGGCATGTGGGATAAACTATAGGCAAATAATTGCATTGAAAGGTGATATCTTGCATTTATGCTATAAATAAGAAAATAGATCAAAAAAGTAATTATTTATAAATTGCTTGAAAATATTTTTCTCAGCTTAGAGTACTGAGAATTTAAAACATTTTAATTAAAAAAATTCAACAGCATCTTTCATCTTATTAAATATCTATTTTATGGTTTATTTTAATAAATCCAGACAGTTACAAGGACATTTCACTATAAAACTGAATCTTTATTTATAATGAAGTTTTTAGAGGTAGAAAGTGCCTAATGAACACTAATCATTGGTTAAGTTATTGCAATAAAATGAAAATAAATTGTCCTACGACAGTAAAATAATTATAGAGGTGATGCATTGCTTACCAAGAAGCTGAGACTTGGTATATCTTGGTCTTCTGTTCTAATTAGATTTTTTTAAAAAATATCTTTCATGGAGACTGAGAATCTACCACAAAACATGGCCCATTATGCAATGACATTATTTAAACTTTCTATGAAAAATAATTCTTGATATGATAGCAATGCATATACCCTCAAGACTTTTCTAGCTAGCTCATAAATAGCAGCAATAGCATCTATAATTTTCTCAAATTCATCTTTGCTGCTGCTGCAGAGAATACATGTTTGGCCATTGTATCATAACTAGAGAAAGTATTTCCATGATACAGAATAGACTCATTAAATTTCATTTTAGAAAAGAGCAAATTAAAACAAAAATACGAATATCACAATCTATAAATCTATTGATGAGGATGCAAATGACTTTCAAAAAAAGACTATGCTGATTTTATTGAGTATGCTCTATATAAGTGTATGTGATCATTATCCTGTATACATCCTTCTTGATCCTTGATTTAGAATAGTAAAATTGGCCAGGGTTTATTGTTGCCTTATAAAATGTTAACTGAAAGTCTTAAGACCTTTATTTAAAAATATTGAGAATTTGCATGCTTACATATCGCATGGAGCTGAGAACAGAGATATATTTCCAAGTATTTAACAATTGTATAGAGACTGAACATTCAGAAAACAGTGTTAGCAGTAACTATAGAAATATTGGTTCATACTATTTGAATATCACCTCTTATGGCTTAGTATTTGAGAGATTTTTTACTTGAAATGGCATGTATTTGACATGATGAAAGAGATTGTATTAATCGAAGTGAAATTAAACTTCCCTTACACACAGAGAAGTATGATGTTAAAGGATCTCATGCCTACATCTTTGCATAATTATGAAAAGGAACAGCTTGGAAATAATTTTGGTCATCTAGCAGACACTTATTAAATGTCTATGTGTATTATTCTGGGAATCCGTCTACTAGACTGTTCATTATAATTTTATTTAAAATAAATGATACAGCTGGAATGAAATTTGAGGATGATCTAATTAAGTCCTTTCATTTTACAAATGAAAATTATCCTCTTATGGAGTATATATTCAAGACAACAGAGAAAGAAAATAAATAACAAAGAAAGCAAATTGATTTTAGTTATTGATGAGGGCCAGGAAGACAAGAGTGGGTGTGACAGAGTCACTATAGCTAAGGACAGTGTTAAAGATTATCTATTCGTGGGGCCTAAGAGATAATGCAGCCATTTAGGTACTCTTCTTTGGAACAGCCAACATAGTTCAATCTCCTGAACCACATATGGGCCCCAAGTCCTGTCTGGAGTGATTCCTGACATAAGTGATTCCTGTCCTAGAGTTGGGAGTAAGCCCCTAAGCATAGCCAGGTGGGGTTCCAAAACAAACATAAAAATTGAAATTTACAAAGATATTCACTTGAGGAGGTTATTTCCCATTGCAACTTGAATGAAAAGGCAGTCAGGGTTACAAAGCTACAAGAAGAACATGCAGCACATTTTATGCATTTCAGAGGTTTAGCATGAAAGAAAGGCTGGTGTCTCTTGAGGACAAGTCATGAAGCTGAAGAGGTGGGGGTCTGGAGGACACAGCTTTTGGGATCTAGTGAATTGTTTGTTTTTATTCTAGGTCTTATGGAAACACCTTATATTTATTACACAACAAACTTAGTATGTAGACACATATATCACATGAGATTACATAGTTGGATGCATATTTATGAAAGATTATTGTGGAAATTGGAAGATCACTTAGGTTATTATCAACCAATGAAAGGTGATAGCATTGTAAGCCACGGTGGTAGAATAGCTTTGAGAAAAGAAGATGGGAATCAGGATGAGGAGAGAGAAAGAAATCCAGGCTGTCTACTAGCTTTTTGATGCTGGATGATGTGATGGTAGACTGAGATGAATACATAGGGGAATGAATAGATGGATTGAGATAGAAGAATTCTGAGAGTTTTGTGTGAATATTATAACCACGTTATTTCATCTACAATTAAAAAATTCTCTGTGGACATATGAACTATGAGTACCTATAAGAAACCTTCATGAAGATGTACAGTAGGTTAATGCTATTGGATTATCAACCTTGGCTGAAAGAGGAGGAAATGACTGGATTATCTGTATACTTATTTGAAGCTCCATAATAGAATTGATCTCTTAAGGACCAAATGCAGGTAAGATGATGACTGATCATTTCCCAACCTTTTGGCTAAGATCAAGTGTGTTATCTGTTTTATTGGTTTAATATCTGTTATGTTCACTAGCCAAGGATAATATGATAAATAGATTATTTTTGTTATTAGGAAAGGATTTTTGTAAAAGATGACTGAAGCTACATCTTGGGCACTTCATAATTAGGTTTGTGGCAAAGGGACTAGGCAGGAATAAAGTTTGAGAAGCTGGAGCTGCTGAAGTAGAAAGAAAACCAGGTAAGCTGTGAAGGAAAGCTGGAGGTTCACAGGTCATTTACTACCTGATTAAGTCCTGTTTATAATGCCATGGTGTGTGCAGTTCTTCCTATTAACTCTTTTTATGCTGTGCATAATATTGTAATGTAAAAGCATTTAATCACTGATCATGATTTTAAGTTAATTTTCTGCTTGGTGCTGTTGTCTGTTATGTCTGTTTGATTAAATGCTATTCATGTTTTTCTTATATTTAAAACTGTAGATTTCTGAATGAGAATTCCTTCTGGATGATTTTTGACGGCCTATTAAGGGCTGAAGGTGGTTAAGGTGGTCAATGCTTGAACCTAGGATAAGTTGTTCTTATTTTTCTGACACATGGTTGTCCCACTGTAATGATTAATTAATGATGTGAAAATAGTTTTTCACAGGAGGTAGCAGTGTTATATTTCAGTTTTTTCCCTTAGACAAACCCCAAACCCCAATGATAAATGTATGTATCACTCCCCTTGACTTATTGCACCAATGGCTTACTCTCACTGATTCACTTTTACAGCTGCAAATTTTCATGTCTGCCAAATTTTCTTCATCTTTACCCGAAGTTTTCTTCATTGAACATTGCCTGTAAGCAATGTAAGCCTTGCCTGGGAACCTCTTCTACCTAGTGCCATTGTTCAGATGACCCTATCTGTGGTTCTGTCATTTCTATCTTTACACTTATATCCTGCATTTGGCTTTCATTCTGTAATGAATCAGATTCACAATCCTTGCCTCTGTCAGATGTGCAAGTGTTAAAGTATTAAATGTTTCGCAACCTAACCAATTATTTGGCTTTTTTTCTTTACTGCTTTGAGCTTTATAGAACTCTGCACGGTTGTTTTTTAAAATTTCTGTTTAGCAGGTCCATTCTTTTTTCTTTTGGTTTTTTGGGCCACACCTGGCTGTGCTCAGGGCTTGCTCATGGGTCTTGCTCAGGGATCATTTATAACAGGACTTGGGGTACCATATGTGTTCCAGAGATCAAAATGGCCCAGTTTTAAGCAAGGCAAGCACAGTACCTGCTTTCCAATCTCTCTGACGCCAGGACCAGTGTTTTTAAAGGGTGATTCAAAACACAAGAAAAGTATTTTTCTTACAGTTTCCAAAACTGTAGCTAAATTAATCATTGCACATTAACAGTATGTGAAATTGTTGTCTAATAAAATCAGTGTGCTACACACATAGAGTTGTTTAACTTGTGGCCTCTCTAAAACTTAACCTTTTTCAAGCCCAAGCGGATCTGACAGGAGATGATTTAATGAGTGCCTTCCAGGCAGGTGCAACAGAAGTTATACAAAAAAATGTAGGGCTCTGGAATAGGCCTAGGGGGAATGAAATGGTCCTCTCTTACAAAGCACCCGTTTTCACTTTAACCTTTGATTTTGTTCTACAGCATTAATACAGAGCAGCAGGTGTTCAGTGTAAAAAGGGAACTGAGTTAGTAAGCACCAGTTGCTGTGAGAGCAAAGACCTGTTTGAATCCCAGATCTCAGCAAAGATCAAACTGATGATCAAAGGCTTTGATCAAATATAACTTAGCCTAGCAGCTCATCACCTCTTCCCTTGGCCTCCAGGGAGTATTCTGTGACTGTCTGCTGCTGGAGATGTGCTTCTCACAGAGTCCACCTGAGAGTCACTGGCTGAGACTGAGGTCAGCCTGAATGGTAATGATGATGAGCCGCCTGATGGAGGAGTTGAGGTGCCAGGCTCCAGCAGGAGTTAACAAAACAGATCCGAAGGTATTAAAGCAACCAAGCTACTGTGATCTCAAGCAGATGTGACAGCAGCTGGAGAAAGCTGCAGGAGCAAATCAAGCATCCGTCACAGCAAAGAGCTGAAAAATTCCAGCTTTAGGTCAGTGATATTTGAGGGAATCAGAGGAGAGGATTGGGCATTTGATTTTCTCTTTCTGCCATTTTGTTTTTCCCAAAGGGCTTTATGTCAACCTACTCCAACTATTTCTTATTTTGATACTGCTCATCTAGACCCACATCTAAAGGGTATGTATTTACTTGAACCTTAGCTAGGTCATATATCTGGCATCTCCATAAATATCTGTTGAAGGAAAGTAGTGAGGGCGAGGGGAAAGAATGGTTGGGAAGCTAGAGCTTACTTGCGGATTCCAACTAAAGCCTAATCATAAGCGTACCCATAAGATGGGCAATGAGGTGTCAGGCAAAAATAGTAGTATTAGGGGTAGTAGGTCTCTGTATTCATATTTTCTCCCCAATACCGATTTGTCTGAAGTTTATACTCTTTACAAATTCATTCCTAGTGTCATGAATCTTTTCACGCTTTAAGAGTTTCTTATCAAAATGTAAATAACTCTTGAAGGTAGGCTTCTAAGTTAACCATAAGTATGACTTACATTTTTTTATTGACAACTAGTTTCCAAGAGGGCTATTTGGGAGAAGGACACAGATCAAATGTCTAGATTTATATTTCCCACATAGAAGGAGAAAAAATATATTAATACAGTCATCAGGGTTGGGAGAAACATAAGTTCTGTCAAAAGAACTGGTCCGACTTACTGTCACTATTTAAAGTGACTTGTAACCTGGTATTTCAGATTCATTTGATAGAAATACTTTTTAGGTTAGCACACAGTGCAGCATAAATATTTATGATTTTATATACATGAAGATATGCATGCAAAAATGGACAAATATGTGCTCACGTGTATGTATTTCTAGTTAGTGAAAGCTCAATTAAAGCTCAATTAAGACAGATTGTTTTGAATTATAGAATTAGTTCACATATAGAATCCTAAACATTGCTATATTAGTTATGAGGAGATAAATATAGAATATGAATATCTCCTGTGACTTGATTAACTATTCAGTACTATTTATTAGTCTTACTGTTACCTTTTCATAGCTGTAGAATCATATTTTGAATTTATTGAATAGATGATAAGATCACCTTCTATTTCTATATGCTGATGATGTTTCTGAAACAGCGTCATGTACTGTGTTGGTTTTCACTCACTAGTCTTTTCTAAAGGGAATTTGAAAGTCTGATAAGGTGTAGTGAGTGCAGATTCAACTTTCAAAAAAATTATCCTCATGTTCTCAGCCAATTGTACAGTTTCTTGGAAAAATTCCTTTGAGGAAACTGAGAAATGGATACTTTTTATTCATTGCTTTCGTTCTTATTGTGACGGAGTGCTTTGGGAGATATTTAAACCTGTGCTGAGAGTGATTGAGTTTGGCTTTTCTGTGACCTTGACAGTTACTTCTCATTGTTTTTTTATTACCATATTTTTGGTGGACCCAATTTGGATTCTGATTTGGAAATGACTCAGTCTAAATTTTGTTCAATGTCTAACTGTATTTTACCAGTGTTTGTAATTAGCTAGGCAATTTGACTGTATTCAGAAATTGATTTCTGATCATTTAAATCAATTTTAATATAAAAGCATTTAATCAATGTTTTTATAATTCAAAGGAGATAGGTATATTTATTATTCTATTATTCTCTGTGGCTTTGGTGCAGGCATATCTAAGTGTGAACCCAGACTTTATTACTTACTAGCAGTGTCATATTTATCAAATATTTTAATCTTACAATATCTAAGACTTATATAAAATGGGATCATACCTCAAAAATATGTGCTATGTATGAAAGTGTAGATAATATTTTAAATATTAAAACTTCAATGATCTAGGTAATATTTGACCAGCTCTAAAAGAAATCCGATGAAAGGCACGTTATTGAATGAAAAATTTTCTAGTAGCCACATGAAGACATTAATAAAATATAAATGTGTGTCTTTGAATCTCGGTAAGACTGAACTCATAGAATCCTCCTTTATCTAATTATATCTGTGTCATAGTTACTTGATTCACAATTCTGACTGCTAACTCAGGTATCATCAGTGCTTTATTTTTCCTACAGGTGTGCTAGTGAAACTCTTTCGGTTTCTTTGCTGTACAAGCATGTTTGTGAATTTCTTGCCATAGGGGTTATAATTCTATCAAGCCAATCTAAAGAATATATTAACGTATATAAGAATAAAATCTAATTCATCAAATGATTGAATTTTGTTAGAGACATGTTTTGTTTAACCCTGAAGGTATTATTTCCTTATTCAAAAGCAATCAAACAATAAAGGCATATACAGTTATACAATACAACAGACTTGCTTCTCTTGAAAAATGTTGGTCTATTTGGCCACATTGATATCACATTTCTAATGAAATTGGTTGCTGATTGTCCCTTTATCTATTTTTCAAAACTTCCATTTCTCACAAAATATATGTATTCTGTTTCTTATAATTTAGTTCATTGTAGCTATTTTTTTATTTAAGAAAGTATTAAAGATAATACACTTTTCTATATGCTTCTCTCTCTCTCTCGTTTTAGGGGTCACTCCTACAATACTCAGGAGTTACTCCTGGCTCTTTACTCAGGATTTACTCCTGGCAGTGCTTGGGACCACTCCTGGCTAACTCAGGAACCTGGGTTGGTCACTGAACTATCATTTCAGCCCCCTATATACTCTTATCAATGTACCAAAAATCACACTGAATTTAACCAGATATGCATCTAAAACTTAGTTTTTTAAATAAACAATTGACTTGGAGGTAATTTTATTTTGTATGATTCCATTAAAATTCCTGTTATGATGCCAACTATGTAAGAAATACTTATTACTCAGTTCTTGTTTTTCTTTATCTCTACTGTTGTAGAGGTAAAAACTACTACTGCAGTAGTCACCATCACTCTAATTTGTGGTCACATTCCCTGGATGATCGATGTAGGAACACTTCATGATAATGCCTTATATTATTTGTTCTCAGGAACTGGGGGCCACCAGATTGTTGATTCATGCTGAATTAGTCAGATGTATTAGTCTGCTTATAATTGAATGTTTAGTGAATGTCCTTTGCTCCTATTTAAATGTCTGTCCTCAAAGATAAAGACTGAACCTGTCATGTTCCATCTAAGATATTTCATGTGACCACTGGGAATCCTATATTAGAATTTTCAGGTCTAATAATTTTTCAGGACATCTATAGACACATTACCTGTAGAACATATTTAGGCCGAAGAAATCCTCTGTTCATACATATTCCCATAAAGCATATTATAGCAACAGGGAGAATAGAGTTGACTCTGTTTTCAAAGAACATCTTTATTTTTTTTTTTTACATTTAGATATTTTTTTTTTTTTAAATATTATACAACCACTGTATTTTTTAATTAATATTTTATTATACCACCGTGAGATATACAATTACAACATTGTTCATGTTTGGAGGTTTCAGTCACATAGTGTTCCAGCACCCCGCCCTCCACCAGTGCCCATTTCCCACCACCAATGTCCCCAATTCCCTCCCCCTCCCATAGCCTGCCTAAATGGCAGGTTTAAAGAACATCTTTAAAACTCATTTTAACAGCAGTTTCTCAGTTTAAGTAGATATAAGACAATCTGTGATTTATAGTGGACCATTGCTATACCGTAATCCTCTGTCAAAACTAAGGGGCTTTGCATTAAGTGCTGCAAGTTTGGTTATGTGACATGTTTCTGCTGGAAATGATCCTAACTGAAAAAGCTGTCTTATTCAAATTATTCCATTTATCTTTATACCAACAACTGATGCTTATGGGGTCACAAAGTCCTCAAACCCTCCCTATCCCCAAATGGGGGCAACTCCTAAGGAAAATCCTAGATTAGAGTTTTTTGTGGTTTCGGCTGAGGACTTTGTTGAAAACAAATAGTAGTCAGTCTCTCCCTATACCCAATCCCATTTTCTTTCCCATTTTAGCTCCAGATGTCCAGATATTTCTTTTTCTCTTCTCTCTTTTTAAAAACTTACTTTTTATTGAATCACAGTGAATTACAAAGTTACAAAGTCACTCATGACTGAGTTTTAGGAGCACAATTAAAAATACTATATTACATGAACTATACATTTATGGAAATGTTACTGGTGCCCTCTTAAGCAAATCGATGAATAACGGGATGTCAAGTGATCAAGTTATCAAGTGATCAAGTGATATTACATGAGCTAGACAATTACAAAGCTGTTCATTGTTGGATGACAGGTTTAGCTAGTCTGGGAGCTTTGCTGTTTTACCCACTCACAGCTTAATCTTTTTACATGTTCTTAAGCCAAGGTTCATTCTAATGAGATCTCTCTTCTATCTAAACACTGCTAGAGAGTGTGGCAGTTAAAGAAGTCACCTTGGCTCTGAATAACTTCCGACTTATACATCTACTAAGATGTCTATGTTTTCTAGATTGGGCACAGCTCCTCTTTATACCCTCTGCACCCATTGTGGGACAGTTAGAATTTACCAGGAGACTACCACCCTGGCTACGTTGAGACTATAGGAAGATTATAGGAAGGATCACACTAGTTTGCCCTCAAGCAGGCGAGTGTGACCCTTTCAGTATATGGAGAACAAGATACTCAGAATCACCCTGGTGCATATAATAAATAAGAAGGACCTCGTGGGTACCGTCTAGATTACATGAAGCCCATGAAATTAAAATGTATTACTTTATATCAGCCCCCTCTCTCTCCAGTGTTTTACATAAGAGATAATCTAGGAAGAAAGGGATGTGTCCTTGGCATAATCCTTTGTTTATACCTATAATAGGGTGTGGCGCCACCCTTCTACAAGCTGTTTAGGGTTCTTTGTTGACAGGACACTCCCTGTCAGAGATAGGATTACTTTGGTGTATATAAGGGGACTGGCTTGAGACCTCTGCCCATTTTTCCTGCTCCTTCTTTTGGGTAGGACTCCTCTCGGATGAGATTCTCTCTTTGGCAGAGACTTGGGCTCTCTTGTATGGTCTAAGTTCTGACCAGAGCTAGAGTTCTTTCATTATATTGGATTGTGGTGGTAGAGCTTTTGTACTATTAAAAGCCTTTTTTGGAACTGTGCTGGACTCGTCAGTTTTCATCCATTCACCCGGTGGCTTTGGAGGTAGAAGAGAGCTTCTGTCCTGATACTGTCGGGGACCCCAGCAGCACCCCCACAGTTCATAATTGGGTTTCAGTCATATAATTTTCTAGCACCCATCCCTCCACCAGTGCACATTTCCCACCAAAAAACTATTTAAGCACCATGATTTACAAAGTGTTGTTCACATGCAGTTGTTTTAGGTATTCAATATTCCACCACCACTCCCACCACCAATGTGCCTCTACTGCACCAAAGTTCCTAGTTTCCCATCTACCTCCAGGACTGTTCACTTAATAGACACTAATTAATTAACTTTATACTGCTTATTGCAACATATATCTCATAATGGTGCTGCTAAAGTCATGATCTTTTTACTGAGATGTTAAGTGCAAATTGGGTCATCTGTGTTTTTGCTTTTGCTTATTGAACTTAGTGGACTTATCCTCAATTTTTAAACAGTTGTTAATATTAATTTGTCAGAGACATTCAATATTAAACCCCAATCCCACCACAATTCCAACTGCAAGCCACCATTATTTCCAATTTTCCCAACCACCGTTTAAGCTTACCTCTACGGCAGATCAACTATTTATTTTATATTGCTTGTTATAGCTAAGTTTCTAAAAAAGATCAAGAAGTGTTTTCTTAGAAGAAAGTTAGTGAAGATTGTTCAATCTCACCATGAAGTCATTAAGTCTTTGTGTAAGATAATAAATAAGAAGGTCCTCCTGTGTACCATCTAGATTACATGAAGCCCATGAAATTAAGATGTGTTATTTTATATCAGCCCCCAGTGTTTTACATAAGAGATAATCTCAGTAGAAGGGACTAGTCCTTAGTCCTTTCTTTATATCTGTAATAGGGTGTGGCACCACCCGTTTACACTCTGTTTAGGGTTCTTTGTTGACAGGACACTCCCTGTCACAGATAGGATTACTTTTGGTCTATGTAAGGGAACTGACTTGAGGCCCCTTCTCCTTTTTCCCTTCTTTTTGGGTAGGACTCCTCTCAGGTGAGATCCTCTCTCTTTGGTGGGAGACTTGGGCTCTTTTGCATGGTCTAAGTACTGACCTGAGTAGAGTTCTTTCTTTATATTGGATTGCAGTGGTAGAGCTTTTGTACTATTAGAAACCTTTTTTAACTGTGCTGGACTGGTGAGTTTTCATCCGTTGTCCGGAGGCCTCAGAGGTAGAAGAAAGCTTCTGTCCTGATACTGTCAGGGAGCACAATGGCTCCCTGACTCTAATATATTTTATAAAAAATAGAAATGGAAAAAAATAAAGAACCTGCCATGGAGCAGGGCTGGGGGAGGGGGAGGGAACCGGGGACGTTGGTGGTGGGAGATGGGCACTGGTGGTGGGATGGGTGCTGGAACACTGTATGACCAAAACCCAAATATAAACTTTTTAATTGTATATCTTTGTAATTGTAAAAATAAAAAATTTAAAAAAATTTAAAAAATACAGTGATAAAATTAAAACAAAGCAAGCACAAATTCCCATCAATCTTAGTCTCCTTTCTATCCTTTTCCCTCTAGTAGGTCATAGAGAGAGTTGAAATATTCACTTATTTTTTTCATCTTACTGAAATCTTTTATTGACAACTTATTTTATATGAAAGAATTGTCCCTTGCTTAAAAATCAGAACTTTGTTTTTTCCCAAATATAAACATAGTATGGTATAGGATATTGCAGTTCCTTAGTAAAAAAAAAAAATCAGTGTAGTATAGCAAAAAAAAAAAAAAAAAGGTCTTCTTAAAAGGTAATGAGTAACTTAGTGTAACTTTCTTATCAAAATTTTTATCAACTTTCTTACTAAAATTTTATTAAAATGAGTAACTTTCTTACCAAAATTATATTGTTACAGTGCTATTAGTCTTGTGAGGAGGGATACTCTACTTATTTGAATAAAAAGGGTTATTGTTCCAGAATTATGAGATTTATTGAAAGGTCATTATTTGAAATAATTGTACATATAAACATTGTTCCATGGGAATTATGTTCCAAGATAAACTTATTTTCATGGTTTCCTATTTCACAGCAGAGCCTGGCAAGCTGCCTGTGTCATATTTGATATGCCAAAAACCAGTAACATTATAGACCTCATTCCTATGACCTGAAAAATGGTCTGAGGCTGTTCCTGTTGGTGTGAGCAGATGCTCTTAAGCTACACTAGTATGTGACAGGATGTATGGAGATGTTACTGGTGCTTGATCGAGCAAATCGATGAACAATGGAAGACAAGTTAGACAAGGGAAGTAATACTTTCCTATTTACTGTGATAATTATTTCACATTTGCTTCCACTTTAAACCTAAAATTTTATCTTTTCTTTTCTTCATGGGAGTTCCATTTAGTAGAACTCTCCAATAACTTTATTAAAAATTTTAAGAAATACATTAAATATGAATCCATATGTTGGTGTTTCTCCTATTGGATTCAATGGATTATCTTTGTTATTTCATATGGTCAAACTTTCTGCTTAAGTAGAAAAATTCCAATAGTTTTTTCATACTCTGGGTCTTTGCTTTGGTGATTAGTTATTCCCTCTTTTTATCTCCTGTGTTAATCAGTCTGTCTTCTTTAGAATTCTCATCACCACACAATTTTGCTGTTACTTTCCATTAAGTTTCGCTTTTCTTGACCTGTTGCTGGTCTTACACTTCTCTGGTTTCATTTTAAGCAAAAATTCCTTGATTTTTGTCTCCACTTGCTTCTTTATGTTGACATTGTACTTTTTTTTTTTTTTGCCTTTTGGGTCACACCCGGCAATGCTCAGGGGTTTCTCCTGGCTCTGCACTCAGGAATTACTCCTGGCAGTGCTCGGGGGACCATATGGGATGCCGAGGGTCGAACCCGGCCGGCATGGGCCGGCCGTGCAAGGCAAATGCCCTACCGCTGGGCTATCACTCCGGCCCCTGTACTTTGTTTTTTCATGGCCTTATTCTAAATGAGTATAAACTTTTACTTTCATCTTATTTTGTTCAATGATATATTCTTTCTTCTGTTTTTAAGTTTTAGGCAGAATATGGCATGATCAGATACAGTTTTACATTAAATACTTGTAAAAGTATTCTACTTTTTAACGTCCCTCTTTGCCCCCAACAGGTGTCCCAGTCTTTCATGAATCTCCTTGGTAACTTTTAATATTGTTGCCAGTTTAGTGCTAGAGATTCCCAACTAGTCTCCTAGTATTTCTTCTACATGACCCATGCAAGTACATAGATTTAAATATCCTATCTCTGCTAATACATTCTAAATTATATATTCATTCTAAACCTTTCATTAGACTTTCCCAGCTTGATGTCTATGGACATTTCAATCTTCATATTTCAATTTGAACTTTTTGTTTCCCACCTCATCACTTTTCCTCTTCCAGTATAATGAATCTAAGTAAATGGTACCAAAATATATAGTTGCTAAGGCCAAATTTTAGGAATGAATCTTCCTTTCTTCTTACCCTTTTATCTATGCATCCTCTCTTAATCTACTAACAAGTTAGGTTGACTGTGTCTTCAAAATCCGCCCTGAGTCACACTACCAATTACAGTTTCTATCATTATTAAGATAAATCATTATTTCATCATAAGGTTTTATTTTCCAAGAGCATGCAGTATGGAATGCTTTAACTTTGTTCCTTCAATCAGTCAGTTCTCTACATATCAGCTTTTGTTATCTGCTTTTAAATATAAGTTTTTATTAAATTTTTTTCTCTCAAAATCTTCTATGCACTTGTTATTTTTTATTATTATTTTTATTTTTAACAATTACAAAAATGTTCATGTTTGGGTTTCGCCATACAGTTTTCAAGCACTCATCCTTCCACCAGTGCCCATTTCCCACAACCAATGTCCCCAATTATCTCCCCCCTCCCTAGCCTGCCTCCGTGGCAGGTTCTCCATCTCTTTTCTCTCTTTCTCTTTCTCTCTCTTTCTCTCTCTCTTTCTCTCTTCCCTCTCTTACATGTTGTGGATTATAATACATATACTTAGAGGTTATCATGTGTATCTTTTTGCCTGTGCTTAATGCCAAGTTCTATGTGGTAATAGAATTATCGGCACACTGTTCCCTTCTCTGTCTTACCTAACCTCTGCTCCCACACGTTTGTGGTAGTTTCCACCTTTGGCAAGACCTCCTCATCCAGATTTCACCTGACCTTGGATATTGGTATCATAATATATATATATATATATATATATATATATATATATATATATATGTTGGAGGACATGTTTAGCTAATCTGGGAGTTTTGTTGTTTTGCTCACTCCCAGCTTAATCTTATTTAAGCCAAGTTTCATTCTAATGAGATCTCTCTTCTATCTGAACACTGCTAGAGGGTGTGGCAGTTACAGAAGTCACCTTGATTGAATAACTTCTGACTTATACATCTACTAAGACTTCTATGATTTCTAGATTGGGCACAGCTCCTCTTTATACCCACTGCACCCAACGTGGGACAGTTAGAATTTACCAGGAGACTACCACCCTGGCTACGCTGAGACTAAAGGAAGACTATAGGAAGGATCATACTAGTTTGCTCTAAGCAGGCGAGTATGACCCTTTCAGTACATGAGAACAAGATACTCAGAATCACCCTGGTGCAGATAATAATAAGGACCTTGTGGGTACCATCTAGATTACATGAAGCTCATGAAGTTAAGATGTATTTACTTTATATCAGCCCCCTCTCTCTCCAGTGTTTTACATAAGAGATAATCTCGGGATTAGTCCTTGGTGTAACCTTTGTTTATACCTGCAATAGGGTGTGGCACTACACTCTGTTTAGGGTTCTTTGTTGGCATGACAACCTCCCGATTGGATTACTTTGGTGTATATAAGGGGCTGACTTGAGGCCCCTTCACCTTTTTGCCTTTTGGTTCCCTCAGCCTTCAGCTTTTGGCTCCTGCGGCTTTTGGCTTTTGGCCTTCTTCTTCCCTGTGGGATCTCGCCTTGTGAGTGTTTATTCCTCTTGGAAGTTTTTTACACGTGGTGGTCGCCATCTTGGCCTACACGTGGCTGGGGTTCTAGCCTGGAATCCTAAGCATCGGGTTTTTCCCTTTTGCTGATTTGTATGCCTGAACCTGTGATAAGTAAAGCCTTTTTAAAACCGCATCGGATTCCTGAGTGTTCATCCATTCCTCGCCCGGCTTCGGAGGTAGAAGGGAACTTCGCTTCCCAGCACTGTCGGGGACCCGGCGGAGCGCCCCGACATATATATATATATATATATATATATTTATGTCATGCAAATAAATGCAGTCATTCTATATCTGTCCCTCTCCTTCTGGCTAATTTCACTCACCATGATCCTCTCCATGTCCACCCAATTCTAGGAAAATTATATAACTTCATTTTTCCTAACAGCTGCATAGTATTCCGTTGTGTAGATGTACCAAATTTTCTTTATCCAGTCATCAATTTTCAGGCACTCTGTTTTTTTCCAGATTCTGGCGATTGTGAACAATGTTGCTATGAATATAAAAGTAGGGATGGTGTTTCCGCTGCTTATTTTTGGCTTCTCAGAGTAGATTCCCAGGAGTGGTATGGCTGGGTCAAATGGGATTTCAATTTCTAGTCTTTGGAGGAATGTCTATATTGTTTTACAAAAAGGCTGTACCAGTCAACATTCCCACCAACAATGGATGAGAGTTCCCCTTTTTCCCATATCCACGCCAGCACTTGTTGTTCTTGCTCTTTTGGATATGTGGCAGAAGAAACACCACTAACAAAGCAACTAGAAGAAAAGTAATTACTTGGGACTACTGTATCACTGTATCACTGTCTTCCCGTTCATCATCAATTTGCTAGAGCGGGCTCCAGTAACATCTCCATATGTCTTGTCTCATGTTAGTAGAGCCCAAGGGCATCTGCTTGCTCCAGGAATATAAAGAGCCTCAAACCATTCCATCAAGTCATGGGAATGAGGTCTATAATGGTACTGGTATTTGGCAAATCAAATATGACACGGGTAGCTTGCCAGGCTCTGCAGTGCAGATGGGATACTTGTGTAGTCACCTCTAAATCCAGCATTTATTGATGAACTGCATGGCCACAAGCAGCCGCATGAGGCATGCTGTAATAGGCTTTTCTGCTGGATGGAGTTCTGACCGAGGGAAGTCGGAAGTGGAAAATGGTGGCCCCTCATGAGTGGGGGGTCGCCTGGCTTGTTGCGAGGCTCTGCTGGGGTGGCGGACCAGGGCTAGAACCCACCATCCCTCTGTGCCTCGTGAGAGGCTGGGCACAGGGAGAGCCAGTAGCAGCTCTGCCTCATGTCTGTGAGTCTCTGGATTTGGGACTACATGAAGCTAAAAAGCTTCTGCACCTCAAAAGAAACAGTGACCAAGATACAAAGAGTCCACAGAATGAGAAAGAATATTCACCCAATACATATTTGATAAGGGGTTAATATCCAGGCTATATCAGGCATTGGTAGAACTTTATAAGAAGAAAACAGCCAACCCCATCAAAAACTGGGGAGAAGAAATGAACAGAAACTTCAACAAAGAAGTTTGAATGGCCAAAAGACATATGAAAAAAATGCTCATCATCACTAATCATCAGAGTGATGCAAATCAAAACAACAATGAGATATCATTTTATGCATTTAAGTTATTTTTGAATGATCTCAAAAATAAATGAGACTCACAGACATGGGGCAGAGCTGTTACCAGCTCTCCCTGTGCCCAGCCACTCACGAGGCACCCGGAAGGGATGGCGGGTTCTAGTCCTGGTCCGCCACCCCAGCAGAGCCTCATAACAAGCCAGATGACCCCCCCACTCCATGAGGGCCTCCATTTTCCACAGCCGGACTTCACCCTCATCAGAACTCCACCTTGCAAACCAGCCTATCATAGCCTGGCTCGTGCAGCCACTTGCGCCACGCAATTCATCAATAAATGCTGGATTTAGAGATGACTACAAGAGTATGCTACCCGCACGGCAGAGCCTGGCAAGCTACCCATGTCGTATTTGATATGCCAAATACCAGTAACAATTATAGACCTTATTCCCATGACCTGATGGAATGGTTTGTGGCTCTTTATGTTCCTGGAGCAAGTACATGCCCTTGGGCTCTACTTGCATGAGACAGGACATATGAAGATGTTACTGGTGCCTGCTTGAGCAAATCAATGATGAACGGGAAGACAGTGATACAGTGATTGAATGACTCTGTTACACTTTGCTCTTGCAGTGTCTAATATCATCTGGCTCCTTTCTACATCCTTGATCTTATTAAACCAACTATTAACTCTCCTCACATTTACTCTTTTTGTTTCTATTATACTGTTTTTTTTTTTTTCTTCAAACACTCCAAGCTGGTTTTTGCTTCACAGTTTATATACTGTTCTCTACCTGTACTATTTAAACCACCTTATCATTAGCCATTTACAATATTCAGGGCACTGCTATGAAATGAATTGTATTCCTCCAATTCCAGATATTAAAATTGGAGTGTGATGATATTTAGAAATCAGGCCTTTAGATAATAATTAGTCTAAGGTAAAACAATAAAGATAGGGAATTTATGCTGAGTTTAGAGCGCATATGAAAAGACACACAAGAGAACTCTTTTCCTCTACCCGTCACTAAGTTAGAACACAATGAGCCAGTCACCATCTCCAAGGAAGACTTCTTGTACCCTAATCTCACATGTGAGCCTCTAAATTATGAGAAAGCAAATTTTCATTGTCCTATGGTATTTTGATAGGATATTGTATATATGATGATTTCAAAGTGCTCAATGTCACATTGAAAAGCTTATCATGAATTAGTTATAATATTCCTGTTGATTTCATTATTCAGAAACCTATTAAACTTACAGTTTTTCTATTTGAGGAGCTCATTTGTGGACATGAGGATCATCCTGCTGTGTAGAGTGGACCATGATGTAGGGCAGTATAATTTTTCTTGAGATTTTTAACTTCACATAAAATACCGAGTTAACTGGATTTTATCACAAGACAAAGCACAACAGTGCTTGTGCGCATTTGACATGGAAATAACCAGAGATAGAATGTAAGATTTAATTACTATTTTTCTGAGCATTGTAGTGACACTATGTAGTGAGTCTGCATAATAATTCTATAACTTTGTAAAAGCAGATTATAATTCAGTTAAAAATAAACTGTAAGTTGTTGATTTGAGTTTAATGCAGTTGTAAAATGTGTATTTTTCAAGTCTGTCATTAGTAAGATGCAAAATGTTTTGAAATCATGTTTAAAATTACTTGTGTAAGTAATGTTGGTAAAATTAGCAAGCACACCGAACTTTGTGCTGGGATGGATGAAATATAGAACTATTAACTGCCTTTCAAGTATTTGGCCTTTTGTTATTTTTATTTGTGCAATGAGTTGTCTGCTAATGAAGACTTAAAATAAAACAACAAAGTAAATCAAAACAACATTCCTAATTCACTTTCTTAGCAATCTGTTCTGTATTTAGCATGCTTTTTAACGTACTCATTTTAAAGCGTAAAAAATGAAAAGCTCTAAGTGTCCAGTTTCTACCAGTGATGAAACACAGGACTCAGTTATACTTTCCTGACAGTGGGAATAGAAGGACTGGAAAGAAATGTTATTCTTTCCACTTACCTTTAATGTAAGTTGGTTTTTAAAAAAGGAATGGGGGAGGGGCTGGAGCTATAGCACAACAAGTAGGTCATTTGTCTTGTATGTGGTCAACCGCAGTTTGATCACTGGCATCCCATATGGTCCCCTGAGCACCACTAGGAGTAACCCTGAACATTGCCGGTGTGATCCAGAAAGAAAAAAAAAGCAATGGGGAAGACAGTAATTAAAATATTAAACATCTTTGTGGAATAAGTTTTTCCTTTAAATGATTGTATATCATTCATCTCTTATTTATAATTGTGGATGGCTAAGTGAATGAGTCCTAATTGAAGTGATATTTAGCATTGAAATAGTCTCAGAATCACCTTAAAGAATTTTGAAGAAAATTATTTGCTTGTTTAAAGAGATAATTAGGTATTGCTATTCTGCAACTGAACACCACACTTTGTAATAAGTTAGAATTTGAACACTGACCTGGACAGGAAGTAATGCTATAGCATTAGGAAAAATCATTATTTTTTTAAATAACCCTTTACTTCCCTTTCTGTAAATAAAGATATGACGTCTCATTTGTTTAGTCAACTGATAATTTCTGAATGTGATAGAATTTGATTGTTGGCCCTGCACCATTCTGCTTCCTGGTTTCGTCAGCTTTACCCCAGGTGTGTTGGACTTCCCTCTGCCCATACCCACCCCCAACACCAGGGACGGCACACAAGGAGATCAGACTCTTGCAGGTTTCAGATCCCAAAACTCAAAACGCACAGATGCTAGTGCGTCCAAGCTAAGTAGTTAGTATATCTATATAGAAGTACCAGGGTACATTAGCCACAATACTCCCCACCTCCCACAAAACTCTGTGAATAACCATCGACAAACTCACTGTACTGCCCTTCACACAATAACACAAAAGTTGCAACCTGTAATGGTCATAATGGTAAAGCAACGCAGAATTCCATCAAGCTCAATGAGCAAAGCTGTTTGTCAAGATGAGCCAAGCAATAATGATGAGCTGTATAACATCTCCAATAAGAAATTTCTAAGAGAGCTGTTAAAGATGCATACGAGCTCAAGGAAGCAATGTAACACAGACCCAATAAAATAAGAGGACATGAAAGCAGAAGTGAGGAAAATGGAAATAAAAATGCAAGCAGAAATAGCAGACATTAAAAATGTGGTGGGTGAAATGAAAAACTCATTCAATGGCCTTTGCAGCAGAGTAACAACTGCTTAGGACAGAATCAGTGAGCCCCAAGGTGAGGTGCAGAGACTCTGTAGGCAAGAGCAGAAGATGGAAAAAAGACTCACGGTAAATAAACAGACAACAAGAGATAACCAAGATGAAGCCAAAAGGAATAACACAAGGATTATTGGAGTCCCAAAGAGACAGGAGAAAACCCTGATGAAGAAGCAACTATCAAAGCAATCATTGCTGAGAAGTTTCTGGAACTAAAGATAGCTTGCTCCCAGATTCAGGAGTCCCGAAGGGTACCATCTAAAAGAAACCCAAATAAGAATACTCCAAGACATATCCTAATCAAAATGACAAGAACCATAGATAAAAAACTAAAAGCAGAAAGATCAAAGAAGGAAATCACATACAAAGGAAAATCCCTAAGATTTACAGTGTATTTTTCAAAGGAATCACTTCGGGCCCAAAGACAATGGTGGGATATCGTGAAAAGACTCAACGAAAGCAGGCCCTCGCCAGGAATTCTTTACCCGGCCAGACTCACATTTTGATTTGAAGGAAAGATACACAAACTTCATCGATGAACAACAGCTCAAGAGCATCATAGACTAAAAACCAACTTTCAAAGAAGGACTGAAGGAGCTGCTGTAAGATAAGACAAACCCTAAAAGTGCAACAAACTTATAAAAAAGATGGCACGAAATCCTATGACAATAATCTCTCTCAATGTTAATGGCCTAAATGCACCAATTAAGAGACACAGAGAGGTAAATGGATCAAAAAGCTGACTCCAACATTCTGCTGCCTACAAGAAATACATCTGAATAATTAGAGCAAACACAGACTCAAAGTCAAAGACTAGAAGACAATTCTCCACGTAAACAACTCTTTGAAACTCTTTGAAAATGCTGGGGTGGCCATAATAGTATATGACAACATAGACTTCAGGCTGAAAAGGTTAGAAGGGACAGTGAAAACCATTTCTTAATTATTAAGGGATATGTATATCAGGAAGAAATTACACTCCTAAACATATATGCACCCAATGAGGGACCAGAAAATACTTAAAACAACTGCTAATAGATGTCAAAGAAAACATTGAGTAACACAATAGTAATCAGAGACTTCAACAATGCTTTGTAAATTACTTATAGATTAACAAGACTGAAACTAACCAAGGAAATACTGGCCCTGAAGGAACAAATGGAAGAAAAGGGCTGGTGGATATATACGAACTTTTTATCCCCAAAAGCTGAATACACATTTTTTCCATTGCATATGGAACATTTTCCAATATATATCACATGCTGAGCCAAAAAGCATACCTCAATAAAATAAATCAGATAGAAATTTTGTCAACTGTTTTTTCAGATCATGACACACTGAAAATGGAAGCTAACTACACACAGAAACAGGGAGTCAAAGCAAACACATGGAAAGTGAACAGCTCACTGCTGAACAACCAGTGGGTCATAAAAGAAATCAAAGAGGAAATCCGAAGATTCCTGGAAAGAAATGAAAATGACACAAGCTATCAGAACTTGTGGGACACAGCAAACGCCAGTGTTAAGAGGAAAGTTCATAGCTCTGCAAGCATTCATCAGGAAAAAAGAAAGGACCCACATAAATAACCTAACTTCACAGCTCAAAATGTAGAAAAAAAGACCAAAAATGTAGAAAAAAAAGGAGCCCAACCAAGGAAGAAAGAAGGAAAAATAAAACTTAGAGAGGAAATAAATGATCTGGAAGCCCAAAAAAACAATCCAAAAGATTAATAAAACCAAGAGCTGATTCTTTGAAAAAATAAACAAGATTGACAAAACACTTGCAAGACTTGAAAGGACAGGAAAAGAGGGAACCCAAATAAATAGAATCGACATGAAAAGGGGGACATCACAACAGAAACCAGAGAAATACAAAAGATCATCAGAGATTACTTTTTAGAGCCTGTATGCTACAAAACATGAGAGCCTGGAGAAATGAATAAATTCCTGAAGTCCTATAGCCTCCCCAGCTGAAACTAGAAGATCTGCAATATCTGAATAAACCTATCACCGTAGAGGAAATTGAAACAGTAATTAAAAGTCTGCCCAAATCAAAAGCCCAGGTTCAGATGGATTCACTAGTGAATTCTTCCAAACCTTTAAGGAGGACCTGCTGCCAATCGTATTCATGCTACTTCAGGAAATAGAAGAAACAGAAACACTTCTACGAGGCACCCTGATACCAAAAGCAGGCAGACGCAACACAAAAAAAAGAAAACTAAAGACCAATCTCCCTGATGAATACAGATGCTAAGATCTTCAACAAAATACTAATAAAATTCAATACTCATCAAGAAGATTATGCATCATGATCAAGTAGAATTCATCCTGAGAATGCAAGGATTTCAACATTTGCAAGTCAATCAACATAATACATCATATCAATAAGAGAAAAATAAAAATATGTGATCATATCGATAGATGCAGAGAAAGCATTTGACAAGATCCAACACCCGTTAATGACGAAAAACTTCATAAAATGTGAATTGAAGGAATTTCCTCAATATAGTCAAAACCATTACTGCAAGCGCACAGTGAGCATCATTCTCAATGGAGAAAAACTGAAAGCCTTCCCCTAAGATCAGGAAAAGACAAGGTTGCCCACTGTCACCACTTCTATTCAATATAGTATTGGAAGTATTTGCCATAGCAATCAGAGAATAAAAGGACTTTAAGGGCTTCCAGATAGGCAAGGAAGATCAAGCTATAAATATTAGCAGATGGCATGGTATTATACCTAGGGAGCCGTAAACTCTCTACCAAAAATCTCCTAGAAACAATAGTACCTATACTAGAGTGGCAGGGTACAAAATCAATACCCAAAAGTCAGTGGCTATCCTATATACAAATAACAAAAAAGATAAGAAAGGGACATTAAGAAAATGATTCCATTCACAATTGTGCACAGAAAATAAAGAACCTGTACACAGAAAACTACAAAACTGCTTCAAAATAAAAGAGGAAACAAGGAAATGGAATCACATTCCCTGATCATGAATTGTGAGAATCATTTGACACTTGACATTTGACATCCTGTTATTCATTGATTTGCCCCAACTGTCACCAGTAACATTTCCATCTGACCCTATCACATGCCAGTGTAGCCCAATGGCATCTGGTTGCTTCAGGAATATGAAGAGCCTCAAGTTGTTCACAGGGACTTTTATTTTTTATCTATTTTTTTTTTCCTCTTTGGGTCACACCTGGCAATGCTCAGTGGTTACTCCTGGATGTGCACTCAGGAATTACTTCCAGCTGTGTTCAGGGGACCATATGGGATGCTTGAGATCGAACCCAGGTCAGCCATGTGCAAGGAAAATGCCCTACCCACTGGACTTTCACTCCTGCCTCTCGTTCAGGGTCTTGACGAAGAAGTCTGACCATCTTGTAGGTGGGTGGCCAGGTGATCTTTTGACATCCCGTGGGATGCAGTAGGTAATGGATCTAGTCCAGTGGTCATCTCCAAATTGCATTACATGTCCAGCCTACCTGATTTTCGATGCCTTGGCAAATGAGACAGCGTCCCTGACTCTGGAACAGCGACAGAGGTCAAAATACGGATTCATCTCTCACTTGAGTGAGGCGTGATATTCCAAGCATAGCTCATTCGATTCTCTTTGGGAGACCCGAATAGCATTCTCATCCTCTTTCTTAGGGCCCAGGTCTCTGAGGTGTATGTTAATGCAGGGAGTCGAAGTGATGTGCCCAGAGCAGGAGGTTCTTTTTAGCTATTTATTTGATGCTTTTGAAGGCATTCCATGCCGCTATCTTCCTCCTGTGCAGCTTAGGTTTTAAGTCCTTCATCATGTTGACTTCTCCACCTAGGCACACATAACTGCTGCATTCAGAGATGTTTGTTCCATTGAGAGTGAATGGGGTCTCTGGAACTAGATAATTTTTCATGAACATAGTTTTATTGAGATTCAGCTGTAGACCTATCTTTCCACATTCTTAGTCAAAGTCAGTCATCATTTGTGCAGCTTGGCTAATGTTTGGTGTTATTAGAATGATGTCATCAGTGAAGCGGAGGTGGAGTAGTTGCCGACCATCTATCTTCACTCCCATTCCTTCCCATTCTAATTGTCGCATGATGTTCTCGAGGGTGGCGCTGAAGTGTTTTGGTGAAATGGTATCACCCTGTCGAACCCTTTTTGACATTAGTGATCACTTCCTTGTAGAATGGTGAGATCCTGGTGGTGAGTCCATAATAGAGCTCACGAAGAGTCCTGATGTATTATGTTTGAATGCCCTGTTTGGCTAGGGCTTCGATGATCGCTTCAGTCTCCACAGACTCAAAGGCTTTCTTTAAATCAATGAACGTGAGACAGAGCTGCATCTTGAATTCCCTACAAACCTCGACGAGCTTGGTTACCGAGTGGATATGGTCGACTGTACTCAATTCTTTTCTGAAGCCAGCTTGCTCTCATGGTTGTTCTTCATCTAATGTTCTGCCAATCCTGTTCAGGATGACTTGAGTGAACAGCTTATAGATGACAGACAACAGGCAGATGGGGCGATAGTTGCCAATGAAATGAATGTCTCCCTTCTTGAACAGTAGAACTGTTCTGCTGGTTTTCCATTGAGAGGGCACCTTGCATTCAGACAGGTAGCACATAAGAGCTGAGCCAGTGTATTAATGAGTACTTAAGGCAGATTCTTCAGGTGTTTGGGTCTGACTTTGTATGGACCTGGTGCCGTTCCTTCTTTACCGATGAAATGGCATGTTGGATTTCAGAAGGGAGCACGTTGGGAACGACATCCATCCTGGGAATTTGGTATGTGGGCAAGTGGACATGGCTATCAAAGAGATCTGAGTAGAAGTCATGGATGATCTTCTCCATTGCTATCTGGAAGATTTGATAGATCGATCATGACGTTGGAGGGCAGTCATCTTGGTCTTTTAGTTGGCGAAAGACAGGCTGGTGTTGCGAATGCTTTTCCCGGCTTCTGCTGCATCTTCTAGTATTTCTGCTCTTCTCTGTTTGAGGTCTTCCTTTATTGCTTTTCTGCACTGCTTTGAAGGCTTGGATGGCCTTTGAAGGCATTTGGTCACCTGAGGCTCATGCTGTTCCACGTTGGCAAATGAGCTTGAGAGTTTTTGAAGACAGGTGTCCTTTTGTGGCTTTCTCTGTCTCAGCATTCTTTGCACTATCATGGAGGTGCTGAACCAGTAGGTTGTATTCTTCATCGATGTCATCAGTGATGGTGTCTTCCCATGTTGCCGCAATGGTGCTAAAGAGTTCCCAGTTGGTGGTCATTCTGGGAGTTCTCTTCTTAAACTTTGCAGCCTTTTCTCCCCATTGTCTGAAGTAGAATTTTGCATAAAGGAGATGGTGGTTCACTCCTGTTTGGAATTTTGGGACGATAGCGACATCGCTCAGGCAAAACCTTCAATTGAAGATGATGTGGTCAATTTCCTTGTGGAACTGTCCACCAGGATATTCCCATGTCCAACATTTGATTCG
>JAJIBD010003557.1:0-112799 GCA_021461705.1 Cryptotis parvus
TGTATTGGCTTTCTATTGGGGTCACTTCTTGCTGATACCCTTTGGGCTTCTTGAATCTGAATGCCTTTGTCCTTTAACTGTGGCTTTCTTTTGAGAAAGGATGTCTTTAACTGTTCCTATTTCCTTGGGGTTGCTTTCCTGTGCCTCTAGGACTCTGATGATTTTTATGTTGTTCTTCTTGGATTCATCCCAATATTCTCTGTTTCACTGCTGATCCATTATCTGCATCCTTTTTCTTGTGTATTTGCCTGAGTGCTTTCTGCAGCTCATCCTCAGTCTCACTGATTTTCTCTTCCACTGCTGTCATCCTGCTGTTAAGAGCCCCTATTGTGTTTTTCATTTCATCTACTGAGTTTTTTAGTGATGATATTTCTATTTGCATTGTTCTCATTTCTGCTCTCATTTCCTCCCATTACTTATTGCGAACCCTTTCCACTGCTTCATTTATGTTCTCCTGTATTTTTATTGGACATCTGTTTCATTTTTGTATTGAACTCTCAGACATCCTCACCATTTCTTTTTCTGAATTCTTTGTCAGAGAGATTATATACGTCTGCATTCTTTTTTGTATCTTCAGGATTGGTTTCTTCACCTGCTCTTTGAGCTGGGGATCTGTGTTGTTTCCCCATGGTGCTGTTGTGGTCAGGTATAGATTCTTCTGGGGTACTGTTTCTTCCTTACTGTAGGTAGGACTTTAGAGATGCTCTGCAGAAGATGTTCTCCTTTTTCCCTCTTCAAGGATATTACCTTCCCTTGGTGTTGAATTTCTTGCTTTTTGTATTAATATCTGGCTGTGTGAGCAGCCACCAGGCCAGCCACACCCCAGGGAGGGTACCTGAGGTGGAGGAAACCTGGCACATGAGGGTTCAGAGTGCCCCATTTACTTCTGCTTCTGCTCATACTTCTGGGGGCTGTAGTTTCTCTTTCTGCCAGAGGCCCAGGACTCTACCACTTTCACCATGCGCCGCCCGGCATGCCATCTTCTGCCTATTCTATGTGCCAGCATTATTTGTAAAAGCAATAGTATGAATGTAATAAAAGTACCTGTTGATATATTATTGATAAATGTGTGACCTATTTATTTATTTTTTTGCTTCTTGGGTAACACGTGGTGATGGTCAGGGGTTATTCCTAGCTCTGCACTCAGGAATTACCTGGCAGTACTCAGGGGACCATATGTGATGCTGGAGATCAAACCTGGGTCAGCCTCGTGAAAGGCTCATGAAATACCCTACGGGCTATACTATCACTCCAGCCTAAGATGTACCTATTTATACAAAGGAATACTACTCAATTACAAAAAGATGAAAATTTTCCATTTTAGCAAATAAGAAGAAACTTAGAGGATTATGCCAAGTAAAATAAATTCAAAATTGTTTGTTCACAGCCCTCTATCTCCTACTTGCTAGCCGTGGGTTTTGTATTGTAAGTAAAATGTTGTTTTTTTTCTTTCGTATATGCCCTTTGCATATTCTTATTTTAGAGAAATGTTCTTTTGTATAGACACAGGAAGACAGTTAAGGCTATGCATTTGTAATATAGGAATTGATTAGCTCTGAAATATTTACTTTTGGACATCCATCATATTTCTAATGTAAGCCTCAGTTGCCCTTAGATTGTTTCTAGTTCCTTACACCCCAAAAAGAAGGATCCTGTCGTGGGACTTAGAAGAACCCAGGCCAAGCCATGAGTAAACTACACTGTCCTCAACATGGGATGACTAAGTGTCACAAGAAGGATAATAAGCTAAGAGCAAGGTTATGGAAGAAACTTTGTCTTGACCCAAAGATAAGCAACTGATTTTAGCCCGTTTGGGGTTAAGATAAAATTAACCTGATTAACCTGGCCTGAGGACTGTTCTCTGGAACATATAGAAATATCCCCAGTAAAACTCACCCTTAAACTTAATCCCAGGTGTAGATAAATGTCTGTGTTTCTACAAAATGACTAGAACAATTATTAATAAGTAGATGTTATACTAGTAAAGGAAAGGAGAACAATATGTCCTTAGCTGGCATTCTGCCACTGTCCTGGTCAGGTCTATGACCTCAGGGCAGGATTCTATCTGGTGGTGGGGTGCATCCCCTGATAGATTGTCTCAGGAAGGAGATGCTTTTTTACACCCTCTCATTGTTTTAGGGTCCAAGTCCATCACCTCTTGCAGGAGACCCTGCAAAAAATCCAATAACTGTTGGAGACTCCACTGATACAAAATGTAAAATTGATGAGCAATGGAAACAAAATTGAGAAATATACATACCAGTGGGCATTGATCACAGAACTTAGGTTACCTATGGGGAAGGGTAGAGGAGTTGGTGAGAGACAGGTGAAATGATATAAGATGAAGGACTTTACTTTCAAAAATTAAAAAAAATAACTCAAAATGAGTAGAAAAGAAGAAAAATAGAAGAAAAATAAGGGAAGTAATGGAAAACATTTGTTTAAATAGAAAACTGTAACATAGAAAATTGTGATTTTGGTGAATTAGAGTGATATTTCACTAGTAATCCAAGACCTTATGGACAATACATAATTTGAATTAAGTTATTTGAAAAATTTAAGAAATCAGGCATATATAATTGGGTATCCATATCCAAAAAGAAATGAATCTAAACACAGACTTTATATAATCAACAAAATTAGCTTTTTATGACTCTTTAAAATGGAACATACATAGTTTAAATATGAGAGAAACCTTTAAACATATAGACCATAGTTTAGAAAATCTTGATAATCTTGGGTTTTCTATGACTCCTTAGATACAATATGAAAAAATTATCTGTTAGAGAAAAAATTAGATAATTTGCACCTCATAAAAATAATTTTTCCCTCTTAAACCTGTTGGGCCATAAATAAGGGAATAAAGTTCTTTTCTTGCATTGGGCTGACTCATTCAATCCCAGGTATCAAATAGGTGGTCCCTAAGAACCGTCAACACTGAACCCCTCAGTATCTAGTCGTCAGCAATAAGCACTGACCATTACTGAGTATGACCCAACCCTCTTCCCAGAAGATACTATAAAGGGAATGAAATGATATGATATAGATTGCATTACATTCCTTGAAAAACTTAAATAATTAGGTAAAGGATATAGATTGTATTACATTCCTTGAAAAATTTAGATAATTAGGTAAAGGAATGGCATAGATAGAACTCTCAAAATCAAAAAGAGAAAAATAACTCATTAAAATAAGCAAAAAATTTGAAGAAACATCTTGTCAAAATATATTCATCAATGGTAAAGATAAATGGAAAGCCACTGACAGACATATGTTTCTGGGGAAATAAAAATTGAAATGAAGCATTACTACATAATTATCAAAGTGAAAATAAAAAAGTTGACAATATCATGCTGGTGTGAAAGTGGGATAATGAGAAATATCACAGTGCTAGTATGTAAAAAATGTATACTTACTTTTGGAATATGGTTTGGTGCTTTTATTTAAAAAAATGAACCTACTCTCATGAGGTGATCTAAATTTTATGCTCATTGTTAGTTAAACAAATGAGTTGAAACTATCTCTATATAAATACTTACAGATAGAGATTTACAAGTTATTTGTAATTCCACAACAAAACACAGGAGCAACCAAATATACTGATATATTATCAAAGAAAAATCTCTACGGTATATCCAGTCCATGGATATTATTTACTATTAAACCAATAATATAAATGAAGGAGCTAGACAGAAGAAGCTCAAATGAGAAACCTATCTACTGTATGATTCTAATTATATGACATGCTGGTATAGGTAAGATTATGAAATCAGTGGAAAGATCAGGCATCACCAAATGCTTGAGGGTCAATTGTGCAAGATGAATAAGAATAGAACATTGAGTTTTAAAGGAAATGATACTATTATTCTGGTTACTGGAATTTATGTCTTATATTTATTAAAACAAGTATAAAGGACCACAGTTAGAGTAAATTCTAATGTAAGACAAGGAGTTCAGTCAATTATATAGATTGGGTTTATGGAAAGTAGAAAATGCATCACACTTACTCAAGATGTTAATAAGAGACAAATAGATTGAATGGATTGATACAATATGAAAAGAATTATCTGTTATTTTCTTTCATCTTTTCAAACAGATAGCTAAAAATTTCTTTAAAAGTCTATTAATTGGAAGTGCAAGTTATAGGAGAGGGATTTCATTTAGAGAAAAACTGGATTATATACATAAAATATATAACTAGATTTTATATATATATATATGTTAGAATGTTTCCAAAAGGAAAGAACAAAGCATTTAAAGAGAAGAAATGATGCATAACTCATTTTATTTAGTTTTTACAGTAGAAAGATATAAATATTTAACTAAATTGGCAAAGTTAATGCCAGGAATATTTTATTAAAGTAGTCTTTGATAATCTGAACTACAACCATTTAACTGCAGCCCTGGAGAGATAGACAATAGGTAAGGCATTTGCCTTGTATGAAGCCAACACTTGTTTGAGTCACTTCACTAGTCACTTCACTACATATGATCCCATACGGCTTTATTCTACAGTTTTTTTTGTTAATTATGAATTTTTAGTATATCTTAATGTGGTGAAAAGAAAATGCCTCATATCTTATTTTCCAGGATTTCTTTGGCTATTTGGCGAGATTTATTACTCCATATAAATTGGGATAGGTGTTGGAACATTGTGTGACTGAAACCCAGTCATGAACAACTTTATAACTGTGTATCTCACCATGATCCAATTTTAAAAAATGGGAAAACAAATGCCATGGAAATTTTTATGGGGGTTGCATTGAATCGATATAGTGCTTTAAACAGCACAGTTATTTTAACCGTGGCAATCAGGGAGCAATGACTATGTTTCTATTTCCTATGTTTCTATTGTCCTCTAATTATTTTGAGGTATTTATAGTTATCTTTGTGTAAGTTTTCTTCTTCTTTATTCTGTTGATTCTCAAGTACGTGAGTTTTGCTGGCGTCTCTAGGGTTTTCTATGTATAATAGAATACAATAAAAGTTGCGACTAGTGGTAGTTATTTCACAATTTTAGTACCTCTTGCCTAATTGCTATGGAACTTAGGAACTTTGTTGAGTGTTGATATTGGAAATCCTTGTCGTGTCTAATCTTAGAGGGAAAGGTTTCAGGTTTTCACCATTGAACATGATAACTGCAGTTTTGTGTTAACTGTAGCTATTTTTACATTTGAGAAAAGTTCCTTATATTCCACTTTGTTGAGTTTTTATTTAACCCTTCGCTTAAACACCGAATGCTTTTTCTGAACCTATTGATATGATCATAATATTTTTTAGTTGTCTCACACCTTTTCTAATACTTCTTTGTTGCTTCAGTCTACTATTTCTTCTAGCTCATTAAAAAATCCTCCTCACCGTTATCTTAAAATTGTCATCTGGGAGGCTATGACTGAAACTCAAACATATATCTGACACTGTATATCTCATGGTGGTAAAATAATTTTTTATTTAAATAAATAAAAATGAATGAAAACATCTGAGTTTTTTTTTCCTCTGGTGAAGCTACACACAGGGCAGAGCTGCTACTGGTTCTTCCTATAGCTGATCATAAGGTGCCCAGGAGGGAAGGCGGGTTCTAGCCCTGGCCCACTACCCCAGCAGAGCCACACGAGAAGCCAGAGGAACCCTCACACCATGAGGGCTACCATCTTCAACATCTGGACTCCACAGCTTGTCAGAGCTCCACCCAACAGAAAAACTGATCTTTCCCCAATTTGCATGGCCAAAGCGGCCGCGTGGTTCATCAATAAATGCACAACATGAGAAGCTGCTACAAGAGTATCCCACCTGCACGGCAGAACCTGGCAAACTACTCGTGTCGTATTTGATATACCAAAAACCAGTAACAATTATAGACCTCATTCCCATGACCTGAAGAAATGGTTTGAGGCTCTTCATGTTCCTGGAGGGAGCAGATACCCTTGGGCTACACTAGTATGTGACAGGATATATGGAGATGTTACTGGTGCCCGCTCGAGCAAATCGATCAACAGTGGGAAGACAAGTAATACAAGTGATACAGTGGTGAAGCTACAAATTATAAATTAAAAATAATTCTGCTGAAACAGGCAGTATTTGAATATACTATTTGAAGTAAAGCTTTGCTCCTACTATTTTTCCCAGATAGGATTTTTATGAACTATGCATTGAAATAGTGATGAAAGTGGGATGAACAGGCTATAAATAGGGAATGTCTCTAGGTGGATATTCATACCTATATAGATTTTGTCACATTCCTTGGAACTGCATTTGAATAACCAGCAAAAGATCAATATTATTCTCTAAACTCTAAAGCTAATATTGTTTACTAAGTTCCAAAGTCATGGTATTCTCTTTTATTTCACTTAAACCTAGAAAGGATACAAAAAAATTGATGGGAGAACTCTTATACTAGGTCAGTCATCAATGAATCAAAATTTCACAGTTGCATTAGTTACCAGTCAAAAAGAATCTAAACCTATTAGTTAAAAGAGAGAAGGGTGGATAACCAGGTAAATTTAGTTGGTCAGTTTGAATTTTTCCCATTGAAAAGGCATACAATCAAAATAGATAATGGGATGGTTGGGGATGGGAAGAAAAAGCAGATAAAATAAGCCCCTCAGCCATAGACTCTCTGCATACTCACCCAGGCAGACTGCAGGAGCTGGTAGGACATGCATGCTGAGATAGAGGGCAGAATGTTCAGGGCTTCTGGTTCTGATAGACTGCAGAACCAGGCAAGGTTTTCAATTTTTTTTTAATTGAATCACTGTGAGATATAGTTTTAAGGCTATTCCTTCGTGATCGGGTTTCAGTCATCCAATGTTCCAACACCCATCCCTTCTCCAGAGTATATTTCCCACCGCCAGTGTCTACCTTTTCCCTCCTGCTACCACCTCCTCATCCTGATCACCCAACTTTCTCTATGGCAGGCACTTTTCTTCTTTCTATGTCTCTTTCTCTGTCTCTGCTCTTGGGTATTATGGTTTGCAATACAGATACTGAGAGGTTATCGTATTTGTTCATGAAAGTTTGGTAACCAATTTTCAGCACACAGTTCTGATCCAGATTGATCATTTACAAGTATCTTTGTAAGACAGGGTTTTTTTTTATGCCCAGACAGTGACTAAGTACTGAGCATAGGAGTCTCAAACACTTGCACATGACCTTGAAAAAACAGGACCACAGAGAATTGTTTGGTAACAGTCTGAGACAGGCCAGTAATAAGATTTCAGACCAGGTCATTGTACAATGGAGGTGAGCAGGACAGTGTAGGGTCAAGATCAGATAGGTGTTCACAAGAGACAACCAGGATTCAGACCAGAAAAATACAAGAGGGGTGACATCATACGAAGGTAAAAAGAGGGGCCTGGACATTTGGGAGGGACCCAGATGAATCTATCTGTATTATAATAAACTTTAACTTCTTAAACATTTGAGTTTTATTTGCAAATCTTTCATATAATTCTTGAGAACCCAACACAGGAAAACTAACAGTCACAATAACAGTATACAGACTTTTTTTTTTTGGTAATGAAGATGTCTTTTTTTGTACTGTATTAGTTTCAAAATGTGCAATAAGGACTGTAGATGCAGTATGGAAGTGGAGAAGGAGGACAAAAAGAAGAGCAGAAGGAGGAAGAGGAGCAGAATGAGGAAAAGGAGCAGAAGGAAGAGGAGGGAGAAGAAGGAGAAAAGCAGCAGTAGAAGCCAGCGAAAAGAAGAAAAAAGAAGAAAAAAAGAAAAAGAAGATAAGAAAAGAAAAAGGAGAAGAGGAGGAGAAGGAGAAGAAGGAAAAAGAAAAAAGGAAAAAAAACTTAAAAGTTGTCTTAACTTGCTTAAACTATTCACATGAGAATTTTTACTCATTGATAGGTTCATTAGTTTATTCCTTCAAGTCAGGGAATTTATTAAATGCATATTATATTCCTAGGCATTTATCATGCCCAACACACATGAGAAGAACAAGAAATGCTTTTAAGGCAATTACTGTGTAGTGGGAGATGCTATTAGTGCTTTGGCAGAGCTAAGTTGTGTGAAGAGTATGAGAGCAAAGTAGGACAACTCAAACCACTCTTACAAGGAATGAAACTGAAGGGACTCAATAAAAAAAGTATAGACACAAACAAACAAAAACAAACAAAGCTTAAGCAGAGGATGGGGAAATGGGAAAAGAGTGGTGGGGAGAGATAACAGTGTCTGTTAGCTTTTCTTGAGATTCAAAGGAGTTTCTGTTGATAAGAGGTGCAGCCCAAGGGATATGGAACAAGTGAGGAAGATGTGTATTAAAAGGGTCCTGATTTAGAATGACTTCCATGGGCTGGAGCGATAGTCCAGCGGGTAGGGCATTTGCCTTGCAGCTGGCCAGCTTGTACCAGCCGGGTTTGATCCCCGGCATCCCATATGGCCCCCGAGCACTGCCAGGAGTAATTCCTGAGTGCAGAGCCAGGAGAAACCCCTGAGCATTGCTAGGTGTGACCAAAAAAGCAAAAAAAAAAAAAAAAAAAAAGAGAATGACTTTCAAGATTTAGCAAATTGAATTTTAATCTAAAAGTACTAGTCAGATCGTGATCATGATTAGTCATTAAGAATTCTAGGTAGATAAAGGTTAAAAGATTTATTTTTTAAAGATTGTTCCCAATGAAGAATGGTAAAAGAAATGTGAAATTTGGCAAAAATTGTAAAAGGACTAGAGAACTGCTGACACTTCACTTGATCACTTGAATCCCATTATTCATCGATTTGCTTGAGCGGGCGCCAGTAACATTTCCATTGGACCCTATCACGTGCCAATGTAGCCCAATGGCATCTGGTTGATTCAGGAATATGAAGAGCCTCAAACCATTCCTTCAGGGTCTTGATAAGGAAGTCTGACACAATATAGAAAAAAAAGATTTTAGTTAGGATTTAGATAAGAGATAAGTGTTATTTAAAATCGAATTATCTAAAATAAGAAAACAACTAAAAATTACATGTTATAAAAGTCTATTGAATAAACAAAGATATCTAAACTTCAAATTATCTAGCATTGTCTTGAGTGTTGGACTTAGAGATGAATATAAGTATAGAAGTACAGATGGAATGTGAGGGCGATCTGGCTGTGACATCTGTCACCCCATTGATGGCCAGGGTTGATTCGCTTATCCAGCTGACTAGGCTGGTGTCCCCTTCCTCCCTCACCGCTTCATGTGTGTCCCTCCCAGCCTTCCCCCAAATAGAGACGGACCTGGTCTTCGGTCTTCTGTCTACTATACGAGTAGCTGCACTCCCCTGCTAGAATCTCCAAACAAGCTCTCAAGAAGTACAGATGGCTCAGCTACAACTGATAGCACTGTAACGGATGGGATGTCGGAGGTGGAGGGGTTCAAGATCAAACCTATATTTGTGGTTTGTATGTTTCTGCAGGGAGTGGTTCTGTTCCCTGAAGAGAAGGGTATAGAGGGAGGACTAAGACAGAAAGGGAGAGAAAACCATGAACTTTGTTTTAGACAGGTTTCTTGGTCAAGAGTTCCACTAGATTATTGGGAACACAGCTTTCAAGAAGGCTGAAATAAAATCACGCTAATGAGTGGTATTCATTGCTGGGAAGCTTTTAGCCTAACAGGGTGCTTAGAACTTGGCTACCATGTAGGAATATGTTTAAGAAAGGGAGCAGAAGAGAAGCCTGAAAATGTTACATGGCACCACAAAGAGGTAATTTATAAAAACCCAAAGGTTAAAAACAAACATTTTAGGCTATAGATAAGTAATAGATATAAAAACTAAGCCCAAAGTATAGATAATATTTAAACAAAATAATTATTTAAAATAGTGTAATCAAGGGAATTTAAGCACATCTGCATATTTTATGAGTTCTTGTTATTGTATATATTTAATATAATAAAGCTATGGTGATTATGATTTAATACCTTTTTCTTGGGCCAGAGCAACAATACAGCAGGTAGAGTCTTGCTTTGCATGTGGCTGGAGCAGGTTTGATCCCCAGTACCACATGTGGTCCTCTCAGTACTGCCATTAGTGATCCCTGAGTGCAGAGCCAGGACTAAGACCTGAGCAATGTTGGGCATGGCCCAAAAACAAACAAAACTTTTTATTCTGTTTCCATTATGATAAAATACATTTAAATAATATTCACTTGATCACTTGATCACTTGACATCCCATTATTTGTCGATTTGCTTGAGCGGGCACCAGTAATGTTTCCATTTGTCCTATTCATTATCTCAAATTATTATAGAAAAGTATTCACTTCTCATAAAAACAGAAATTCTGTCCACTTTAAATGGCAGCAGTTCCCTACTCCTTAGCCTCTTCCTCCCTGCCAAACCACCTATCTGTTTCATATTGCTATGATTTGACTACTCTATCTCACATAAGTAGAATCACACAGAAATCGTCACTTAAAATATCACCGTGGTTATATTTTTTTAAATATGTAGATATTGACAGATATGATCATGTCTTGTCTAGATTTTACTGCCAAGTTGTTTTGTGGGAACAGATGCAGATGAGCAATTTGTTGGAGCTATATAATGGGTTCATGAGTATTTGCTATTCTGTTGGCTCACAATTTTCCACAGCAAATTAGAAAATAGGGTAGTAGGTAGACAAGAGGTAGAGCACATGTGCAGCACATGTGAGACCTTTAATGTGGCTCACAGCACAGCAGCCTGGGTGCCACCTAAGCACTGAAGAGTCAAACTATCTGGATGAGTTTCCCTAAGAGTGTTCCTGTTCTCCCAAGGTAAACACCCTGCATGTTTATGATACAGAATGAATTCTTGGACATATTTTACTTTAAAGTTTTGTCTATATCACTGTATCACTGTCTTCCCGTTCATCATCGATTTGCTAGAGCAGGCACCAGTAACATCTCCATATGACCTGTCTCATGCAAGTAGAGCCCAAGGGCACCTGCTTGCTCTAGGAACATAAAGAGCCTCAAACCATTCCATCAGGTCATGGGAATGAGGTCTATAATTGTTACTGGTATCTGGCATATCAAATACAACACGGGTAGCTTGCCAGGCTCTGCTGTGCGGGTAGCATACTCTTGTAAAATCCAGCATTTATTGATGAACCGAGCAGCCGCTTGTGCCGCGTGAGCTGGGCTGTGATAGGCTGGTCTGCTGGGTGGAGTTCTGATGAGGGTGAAGTCCGCATGTGGAAAATGGAGGTCCTCATGGAGTGGGAGGTCGTCTGGCTTGTTGTGAGGCTCTGCTGGGGTGGCGGACCAGGGATAGAACCTGCCATCCCTCCTGGCTCCTCATGAGCGGCTGGGCACAGTGAGAGCCAGTAGCAGCTCTTAAACTGCTTAAACTGCTTTGTCTATATAATGATTTTAATGCTATGCAAAGAAGTAAGATTAACATTAACACGGTACAGTGTTATTAACTGACTTATAGACTATTTGGGAGCTCGTCAACTTTTCACTAATATGCTTTTTCTGCTCTAGTGTACAACCCAGAATATAAAATTGCTTTAGTTATCGTATCTTCTTAGATTCTATGTATGATTTCCCTTGTCCTTCTTGACTTGATATTAGAATGGCCTCATTTAAAAGTCAGTAAAGAAGTACCTTGTCCAGAATTGTAGAATTCCAAGAGAAACTGAAGGACAGAGATCTCTTTCATACAGCAGTTAGCTTCATGTAGAACAGGTTTGGCTTGAAGCTTTGCTTTCTCCCTCTTTTTTTTCCAATCCAGTTAAAGACATCCGATTAGTACCTAGTGGAATGAAAACCCTGAAATAATGATATTTTTTAATTGATAGGCCATGTTTGTACTTACCAGCTCATGAACAGGAAAATGCAGCAGATAGCGATAATGAAAATATTTCAAATTGTTTCATGGACCTAGCACAGCTGCTTCGCCATAAGCAACCATGAGACCAGTGCTTGGGATACCATTTTAAAGGTTAGGATTGATAAAATAACCACACATTCATTATAAAATGCTATCACAAAACACAACGCAATCCTGACTTAACTAGTGAGAACATCTGTGTTATTGATTTGTTTGCTTTATGGTCTAAAGTAGGGTTTTAATAAGTTGAGCTCTTGGTGGACTTATTCAAAGCTTTTGACATATTTTATGTTGGGGTTTGCTGCCTTCTTTGCCAAAGCTTTGTGCTCTGCATCTTCTTCAGGTTCCCATGAAGTCAAATTGTGCACATATCACTACTTCAAATATTGCTTGCCTTGTGCACTTGAATTACATAAGGTGCAAAAGAAATTCACCCAATACCAACAATTATTTATCATTGTCTCTCTGTTGAAGCTTAAATAAAATCAAACTTAGATAAACCGTGAAATCAGAAAACAATCAGACTCAAATGTAAGTACAAGAATTCATTATATGCCTAAAACTAAACTATCAGTTGTTAAAGGACCTCTAGAGGCCCTGGCCCAGCTGCGTCCACAATATTGTTCAGGGCTAGGGATATCCAATGCAGCAGCAGCGGGGACCAGCTGGATACCCAACAGTCACAATCGAATAATATCCCCAGTCTGCTTCTGGGGCCAAAGACCATTTCGCCAACCAACAGATAAAGGAACAAGACCACAGGGGCTTGAAAGTCTGACACTCTCTCCTTTTTAATCCCTTTTTGTTTCTCCTTTTAATCTCTCTTCTCTCACTCCTCATTCACTCCTTACTTCAGGGACCCCTCCTCTTAAAATCTCTCTTCTTAACTGACAATGGACCTCTTCCAGTGGACCTCTCTCTCTCTCTTATACTCTCTCTCTCTCTCTCTCTCTTTACTGCTTCCTTCAGGACGTCTCTCAGGTCCTCTCTTTCTTCAGGGCTTCCCTCTCAAGGTCTTCTCTTTCTTCTCTCTCTTAGTCTATCTCTGTCTGTTGTCTGTTCCTTTATGTTTCGCTATTTCCCCATCTTGTATCTGTTTCTCTATTTCTTTCTCTGTCTCTCTGTTTCTTTATCTTGTCTCTGTTTCTCTGTCTCTATGTCTTTTTTCTTCTTCATGTCTTCTCTTTTCAGGTCCTGTCTTTTTAGGCTCTTTCTCTTTCAGGCCACCCCTGCTGGCCCTGGCCCTGGACCTCAAGCGCTCTGGCCATCAGGCCCAGGCACCAGGCACACTGGGATTCCAGAATCCTGAATGACCTCTTTTAACTGTCTTAAAGGTATCCAAACCTAGGGGATATCCAGCATTTTCTTTTCTATTTATAAGTATAAAAGTTTTAAAACAATATCTATTAAACAGTATCTATTGAGGGGTATATCTAGGGAGGGGTAAGTCACAAAACAGTTTTTCATTTGAAGTTCATTGAGAAATATTAAAAATATTGAAGTTTATATTGTAGTTCAGCACATATTGAGGGTTCAGAGGCCACTGCCTATTTGGGCACAATGCCAGGATTGTGGAATCCCAGTGTGCCTGGTGTCTGGGCCTGAAGGCCAGAGTGCCTGGACCAGAGGGCCAATGTGAGGACTATAGGGCCAGAAGGCCTGTGGGACAGGGCCAGGGCTGGCTGGGCTGCCAGAAAGAGAAAGAATCTGGAAAGAGAGAACCTGAAGAAGAGAAAAGACATAGAGACAGAGAAACAGAGATAGAGAAATAGAGAGACCGAGAGAAAAAAAAAAGAGGCCCTGGAAAGATAGGTCCTGAAGAGCGAGGACCCGAGAGAAGTCATGAAAAGAGAGTTCCGAGAAAGGACCTGAAGGGAGAGGCTCTGAGAGAGGTACACACACACACACACACACACACACACAAACACACACACAGAGGCCCTGAGAGAGAGAGAGAGAGAGAGAGTCTCCCCCACTGGAAGAGAGGTCAGTTGAGAAGAGAGACTAAGGGGTCCACTGAGAGGGGGCATTAAGGGAGAGAGAGGTCCCAGGAATGAGATGGAGTAAGTGAGAGAAAGCGATTAAAAGGAGATATAAAAAGAGAGATTAAAAGGAGATATTAAAAGAGGGCTTCATGCCTCATCAGAGCCCCACGTAACAGAGCAGCCGATTTCAAGCCCAGGTATGAGGGTCTTGGCAGCCAAAGTCTCTGGGCTTCCCTGGAGATGGAGCTGGGGTTCCTTTCTCCCACCTCTGTCCTGTCTGGGAGATCTGGTGAACCCATCCATGAACTTCCTCTGGGCTGTCGGCCATAATGCAGAAACACAGACACACGGGACAGAGCTGCCATCTCGCTGTCCCCTAGGCACGTGACTGTAAAAGCGGCCACACGGTACATCAAACTAGTAGAAATCAACCACGTTCTAGAAACTCAGAAAGTAAACTCAAGAACAGAATTTGGCCAGATTCTCCCATAGCCAACCAGAGGGGGAAAATGGATGTATCAATAACATTTCCATGTATATGCTTTAACTTTCAATATAATTAGTGCCAGCTGAGGGAGCAGGCATGGGGATTGGGGTGGGTGGGAAATGAGGGTCTTGGGTGGTGGGAACACACTGGTGGTGGGAGTGGTGTTGAAGTATGAATCTTTCTGACAACTGTATTATGAAAACCTTTTTACTTTGTAAACCATGGTGTTTCAGTATAAAAAGGTGGGAGGGAAGAGGGCATCAGAAAAAAAAATATATTTTGTTTAAAACTTTTAAATTTTGTAAACAGAAAAAAGGGGAGAAGTTGGATAACACCCTGACTCCTGTATTAAGAAATAAAAGACCCAGGGTGACAATGAAGAAAACTGTTAAAAACAGTTAGAAGGCCTGGATTCCGAATCTGACCAGTGACTATAAATAACCCCAGGAGAGAATCCCTGGGAGCCTCCTGCGGAACCTGTGGACAGAGAGAGGGGGTTAGAGAGAGAGAGAGAGATCCCTTGAGAGAGGGGCCTGGAGTGAGATGGACTTAGGAGTGAGAGAGTGAAAAGAGATTAAAGGAGAGCTTCAGACTTTCAAGAGCTCGTTCCTTTGTCCATCAATCAAGGAGAACAGTCACTGGCCTGGACGCAGCCGGGTCCTTTGCCTAACCCCAATACTGTTGTGGAACCTACTGAGCTCTGACAACTAGTTACTTTGTAAATTTCAGTTTTTTAATAAGAAAGAATATATATATAAAACAAAAAAAGTCATTAGTCTAAATTGCACTAATTCCAAATATGTGTATTACTTATAAAAGGCAAAATACTTAAGAAAAATATAGATATTACCTTTGTTTCTAGGGATTTAAAATATCTTTAAAGTAAATCTATCCAGAGATCATCTGCTATTTCAAAAGAAGAATTATCCCTGAGTTCCATTACGAGTGGCATAAGGTTCCTCTGTGTATGACCAAAATTGAAAGTAAATAAAAGAAAAAGAAGTGCAAAAGAAAATTTCTCTTCTGAAGTCAAAGAAGCATTTTTTAAACTTTTTTTAATCATGTGAGAGTATAGAATTTCTATGTAGGAAAGAATTTTATTTTACACTGTTGTTACAAATGTTGTTAATTAAACCATATCTAAGTGTAATATGTACCAGCGTCAATGTGTTAATATATAGTGCAACTATAATAAATACATAAATACATAAAACATACTTATGCACTTGCACTTTTAAAAAGTTTATTTGATCTGATAAATTTTTCATTTTCTTAATATCACAAACCGTGTTACAGTGACAGTCCTATGTATATCTCCTTGTGTGTGTGTGTTTTCTGCGGTAAACATACAGAAGTCACGTAAATATCCACAAGTCAATTTTCTGCTTGTTAGATAATATGTCATCAATCTTCCTTTTCCAGTTATTTATTTCAAAATTGATTTTCAAAGAGTTATCACTTTACAGCTGTGTAGCCACATGTAACTTTTTCCTTCTCTCAGTCATCTGAGTTATTCTTGGCATAATTAGGTGATTAATTTTTCCATACTGATAAAAATGAATTGTAACTGTTATAATTATTTAAAGATGCTTTTCTTTCCTCCCTTCTTTCCTCCTTTATTTTTCTTTCCTCCTTTTTCCTTCCTTCTTTCCTTCCTTCCTTCTTTCCATCTTTTCTCTGTTCCTTCCTTCCTTCCTTCCTTCCTTCCTTCCTTCCTTCCTTCCTTCCTTCCTTCCTTCCTTCCTTCCTTCCTTCCTTCCTTCCTTCCTTCCTTCCTTCCTTCCTTCCTTCCTCCTCCTCTCCTCCCTCCCTCCCTCCCTCCCTCCCTCCTTCCCCTCCCTCCTTCCTTCCTTCCTTCCTTCCTTCCTTCCTTTCTTCCTTCCTTCTTTCTTCTAGCTCTCTCAGTAATCACTCCTGGAGGAGTTTCAGGGGGACCATAGGTGGTGCTGGGGCTGCTGGGGTTTGAACCCTTGTTGGTCACTTGCAAAAGCAAAGTGTCATATCCACTGTACTCTATTGCTCCAAAAATTCATTTCCTTTATATGTATATTCATTTCCTTTATATGTATATTATTTACTATATTTTTGATAATGCCATCTATATTATTACAAATTTCAATATTTTAGTGTTTCTAATTTCTTTTAGTATATATGGGAAGTAATCAAATTACTATATTGTTACAAAATTTAAAGAGTTGAAAAGTTTTCATTTCCTTACTCTTTCTATCTCCCTTACTTCCTTTGTATTCTACACTAGTTTTCTTGAGTTTTATTTTTTGTATACATTTTAGAATCTTTTATCAATTTCTTTATAAAACCCTTCTTGGAGTTTTGTGGTGCTATGATTTGACATGGGAAAGTTGCATGCTTGAAACCCTATTAGAAACAACTTTTGTAAATTATAATGTTTAAATAAAAATAAAAACTCAAGTTAAAAAGAACTATTGAATTTATTAGCAAATTGGTGGAAAATTTGTAATATTTTAAACTATTGAACCCCTTATCCATAAATATAGTAAATTAACACTTTCTCAATAAGACTTTCTGTTTCTCAATAAAGTCTTGCACATCATTTGTTAGATTTATTTCTAGTCACCTCAAAAAAGCTTTTTATTGTCATGGTTTTTAAAATGTTCTTTAAAAATAACTATTGATTTTTGTATATTGATCTCTAGTGGACTTGCTGAAATTTCTTATGAGTATTAACATTTATTGAGATTCTCTTGATAATTTACACAAATATTCTGTTATAATTGATGACCGTTTCCTGTAATATTTAACTTTTTATTTATATTGTAATTAAAATCTGAAAATAATTAGTAAACAATAAAATGTCTACATCAGTTAAGTTTAAATCTGCAACTACATACATCACAGTAATTAGCCAAAATATTGAATACTTCTATCACTTCAAGATATCATCTTGTGTAACCCTACAATAAAATTCTACTTCCCCTAAATTAGCAATCTGGTATCTATGACTATAAATTAGTATGTCCCATTCTTATCTTTTTTGGAGTCCCTAGGATGTGTCTTATTTCAGGAGTGACTGTTAAGAAATGTTAAAGTATGCAAAGTATGTTACCTTTTTTTTTTTTTTTTTTTTTTTTACAATTACAAAGATATACATTAAAGTTCATATTTGGTTTGGACAGGCCGCACCCATCCCGCCACCAGTGCCCATCTCCCACCACCAGCCCGTCCCTCCCCCCCCCCCCCCCCTCCCCGGCTCTTTATTTCTTTCCTTTCTCATCTTTCTCTTTTCCTTCCTCTCGCTATGGTTACAAAACATACATTAAATGTTTTACCTTTGCCTCTTTTAATGCTCAGTTCTAGTTGCTTAGACCCTCCAATTGCCACACTTCCTTCGTCTACCTCCTCCCCCTCCCACCGTGATATTTCCACCTGACAGACCTCCTGCCTGACCTGGATCATAATATTACCTATATTTATGTATGGATAAACAGTCTCTGTAACTGTCTCTCTCCCTTCTGCTATTTCGCTCCACTAATCTTCTCCTGTCCATCCATTTGTAGCAATCTTCTTCCCTGCAGTATTCTTTGTAATTACCAAGCTTTTCTGGCACTCTGTGCTTCCGATTCTTCATGAGTATGTTACTCTTTTTAAAATGTAATTATGTCACATTTCAAAAGGACATATTCACACCATTATTCATTGTTTCACTCAGTACAATAGCTAAGATGTAGACTCAATCTGAAGGTGTCCAATGACAGACAAATGGATAAAGAAGCTGTGTATATATATATATACGAAATAGAATACTAGACAGCTGCAAGGGAATGATGAAACCAGCAATTTGCTGCAAACCTTGTTCAAACTGGAAGATATCGTGTCAATTGAAGTAAGCCAGTAAAGAGATCAGCAGAGTATGATTCTTACTTGTGCTATATATAATACTGGATGAGAAAGTGTACTGTAGAAGAGGAGGGATGCTTAGATCACCCTTGACCCCCAATGTTTAGAGAGGCAAAAAAAAAAAAGAGAGAGAAGGAAAGAAAACTGGGGGGAATCAAAGAAGGGGAAGTAATGTATCACTGTCTTCCCGTTCATCACCGATTTGCTCGAGCGGGCCCCAGTAACATCTCCATATGTCCTGTATCATGCTAGTAGAGCCCAAGGCATCTGCTTGCTCCAGGAACATAAAAGAGCCTCAATCCATTCCGGAATGAGGTCTATAATTGTTACTGGTATTTGGCATAATATATATCAAATACAACACGGGTAGCTTGCCAGGCTCTGCTGTGCAGGTAGCATATTCTTGTAGGCATCTCTAAGTCCAGCATTTATTGATGAACTGCGCAGCCACAAGCGGCCACGCCAAGCCAGGCGCTGATAAGCTGGTCTGCTGGGTGGAGGTCTGAAGAGAGAGAAGTCCGGATGTGGAAAATGGAGGCACTCATGGAGTGGGGGGGTCGTCTGGCTTGTTGCGAGGCTCTGCTGGGGTGGTGGGCCAGGGCTAGAACCCACCATCCCTCCCGGGCGCCAGGTGAGCAGCTGTTCATAGGGAGAGCCAGTAGCAGCTCTGCCCCATGTCTGCGGAAGTCTCTGGACCGGCATACCTGAGCCGGATTTAAGAAAGACTGCTGCAGGGTGGAACTCGATGAGCTGGGCGCTGATAGGCTGGTCTACTGGGTGGAGGTCTGACGAGAGAAGTCCGGATATGGAAAATGGAGGTCCCTCATGGAGTGGGGGGGGTCGTCTGGCTTGTTGCGAGGCTCTGCTGGGGTGGTGGGCCAGGGCTAGAACCCACCATCCCTCCCGGGCGCCTCATGAGTGGCTGGTCACAGGAGGAGCCAGTAGCAGCTCTGCCCCATGTCTGCGTAGTCTCTGGACCGGCATACCTGAGCCGGATTTAAAAAAAGACTGCTGCAGGGTGGAACTCGATGAGCCGGGCGCTGATAGGCTGGTCTGCTGGGTGGAGTTCTGACGAGAGAGAAGTCTGGATGTGGAAAAATGGAGGCACCTCATGGAGTGGGGGTCATCTGGCTTGTTCCGAGGCTCTGCTGGGGTGGTGGGCCAGGGCTAGAACCCACCATCTCTCCCGGGCGCCTCGTGAGCGGCTGGTCACAGGGAGAGCCAGTAGCAGCTCTGCTCCATGTCGCGAGTCTTCCCATGACTCGCAGACATGGGAAGTAATGTATGAGCGGGTATCAGGACTTCAGTTATACTGGGGATATGAGTCTGTCTAAAACAGACTCAACAAAACTGAAGACATGAATGAGACCTAAGCTGCAATCATTGAAACATTGTAATGTACTTGTCAGGTTGACCGGTTGGGATGGGGTGTGTGTTGGGGTGCAGATTGAATATGGAAACACTGGAGGAGGGAAGTTGACATTGGTGGAGTGGATTGTTGAAATATTATATGCCTAAACTTAACTATCATTAATTATGTACATCATGATTTCTCAATTAAAAAAGAAAAAAGATTAGTTCATAACACTTGTATCAGTAATCAGTAACTTCTAAGATATTTTAACATTCTTGAATGAAGTTTATTATCACTGATCTAAAAATTATATTGTTAGAATTTAAAAAATAATGCATTATTTAGTACATTTCCTCCCTCTTCATGCATAGTTTTTCATCCAGCTCTACTTAAAGTTTAGTATTCTCATATATTGAATTGAATAGATTTCTTCATTCTTACAATTTTATAAAATAATTTTCAAACTAAAACAATCCATTTATTGAGGTTAGAAATTACTTGTAAAATAAATCAGACTTGGCAATTATGTTTATGTAGTCAAGGAAGGCAGCATCAGGGGTTTGTGGTCTGGTTCCTTTCTTTTAATGGGATCACTTGTATCACTTGTCTTCCCATTCATCATTGATTTGCTCGAGCAGGCACAAGTAACAACTCCATATGTCCTGTCTCATGCTAGTAGAGTCCAAGAGCATCTACTTGCGCCAGGAACATAAAGAGCCTCAAACCATTCCATCAGGTCATGGGAATGAGTTCTGTAATTGTTACTGGTATTTGGCATATCAAATACAACACGGGTAGCTTGCCAGGCTCTGCCGTGCAGGTCCCAATCCACTTATTGGGATATGCATGCATATATTTGCATCTCTTCTTGAAATACATTTTTATAACAAAACCTTTGTTATTATAGCTTTCTAGAAAATTACCATTTTAATCTAACATTTCAAATTATTTTTGCAGTTTATGATATTTATTTTCTCTGTTACCTATTTAAATGTTTTGAAAAAATCTATTCAGATAATTGTTTAATTTTAGCTCCTTTTATTTTTTATCTTTTGGACAGAAGTTTGCACATTTAAATTTGTCTTCTGAAAGAGTCATTTGCCTCATTTTGTTAATATTTGTGATTGTGTCTTTGTTAGTAATATTAAGTTCTGATCGTATCTTTGTTTCTTCCCTCCAAATTCCGTTGATTTTACTCCCTATTCTTTTCTAATCTTTGAGTTAGATACTAAGAGCAGTTCTTTAACCTTTATTTTTAGTTAAATCCATGTATCTCCCACCTTGGGTCTCCCAAGTAATACTCAGGAATCCTAGGGTAATTCTGGACATTTGGTAAGCCAGGCCTGTGGTCATTTCAAGGATCTGAGAATGCTGTGAAGCATGGCTCCTGCAGTGGATAATCTGGGTTACCCTGGTGGAGGGTCTCCATAACTATACTAAGCAATGCTTGGTGGACCATCATGCCAGGGATTGAATAAAGATAGAACATAATAAAAGCAACTGTGTTAAACTTTTTTTATTTACCTTTTTATTTTTATTTACTTTTTAATTCATCTAATACATGAATTTAAGATAGTTCAATTGTTATAACCTTGTCTGTCTTTTGACTTATGTTCTACAGATCAGTGTCTGTCCATAGAAATTACCTGTTGGTCTACAAAAAACTCCAATCAAAGCACTTGCTAAAAGTTTTAATTCAACAACATTGACTTTTTATTATTATTTTGTTATGCTGGGGGTGGCGGTCCAGGGCTAGAACCCGTCATCCCTCCTGGATGCCTTGTGATCATCTGGGCACAGGGAGAGCAAGTAGCAGCTCTGCCCCATGTGTGTGAGTCTCTGGATCGGCATACCTGGGTTGGCCTTGAAAAAGACTGCTGCAGGGTGGGTCACTGATGAGCCGGGCTGTGATCAGCTCTTCTGCTGGGTGGAGCTCTGAGGAGAGGGGGAGTCCGGATGTGGAAAATAGTTGCCCTCATGGTGTGGAGTGTCCTCTGGCTTCTTGCTAGGCTCTTCCGGGTGGAGGGCCAGGGCTAGAACCCGCCATCCCTCCCAGATGCCTCGTGATCAGCGTGGCACAGGGAGAGCAAGTAGCTCTGCCCCGTGTGTGTGAGTCTCTGGATTGGCATACCTGGGCTGGCCTTGAAAAAGACTGCTGCAGGGGTGGGTCACTGATGAGCTGGGCTGTGATCAGCTCTTCTGCTGGGTGGAGCTCTGAAGAGACCTTCTTTTTCAAGGCCAGCCCAGGTATGCTGATAATGGCTTCAGGGAAATAACTGAAGAGAAAAGCCCTGAGATGAAAGGACCTGAGGAAAAGTCTCTCATTCACTTGTGAAGGACTGATATACAACTTCACAGATAAACAACAGCTTAAGAACTTCATAGACTCAAAATCAACTTTAAAAGAAGGGCTGGGGGGCCCATGCGATAGCAGAGCAGGTAGGACATTTGCCCTGCACGCGGTCAACCCGGGTTCGATCCCCAGCATCCCATATGGTTCCCTGAGCACCACCAGAAATAGTTCCTGAGCCAAGAGCCAGGAGTAACCCCTGAGCATGGCCGGGTGTGACCCAAAAATCAAAAAAAAAAAAAAAAAAAGGCTGAAGGAACTATTGTAAGACAAGACAAACCCTAAAAGCAAAACACTTATACAAAAAGATGGCACAAAAAATCCTCGACAATAATCTCTTTCAATGTCAATGGTCTAAATTCAACCAATTAAGAGACAGAGAGTGACATAATGGATCAAAAAACTGAAGCCAACATTCTGCTGCCTACAAGCAATGTATTTGAGCAGTCAGAGAAAACACAGACTGACAATAAAAGTCTGGAAAACAATTCTTTTTTTTTTTTTTTTTAAAATTTTTTTATTTTTACAATTACAAAGATAGACAATTAAAAAGTTCATATTTGGGTTTTCATACAGTGTTCCCAGCACCCATCCCGCCACTGGTGCCCATCCTCCCACTACCAACGTCCCGGTTCCCTCCCCCTTCCCCAGCCCGCTCCATGGCAGGTTCTTTATTTCTTTCCTTTCTCTCTCTTCCTTGGAAAACAATTCTTCACCCAAACAACTCCAAAAAAGGTACAGTAGCCATACTTACTATATCTGACAACATAGATTTCAGGCTAAAAAAGGTTAGAAGGGTCAGTCAAGGCCATTTCTTAATAATCATGATTTATGTATATCAGGAAGAAATTATACTCCTAAGCATATATGCACCCAATAAGGGGGCAGCTAAATACTTAAAACAACTTCTAATAGACTTCAAGGAAGACATCAAAAACAACACAATTGTAGTTGTAGAATTCAGCACTGCTTTGTCACCTCTTGATAGATCAATGAGATTGAAACTTACCAAGTAAATACTGGCCCTGAAGGAAGTAATGGAAGAGCGAGGGCTAGTAGATATATACAGGGGTTTCATCTCCCAAAAGCCATTAAATACACATTTTTCTCCAATGTTCATTAAGCATTCTCCAAGATAGACCACATGTTGGGCCACAAAACATACCTCAATAAAATAAAAAAAGATCAGAATTGCATCAACTATTCTTTCAGATTATGATGCACTGAAAATAGAAGTTAATTACACACAGAAAGGATGAGTCAAATCAAACACCTGGAAACTAAACATCTCTCTGATGAACAACAAATGGGTCATAGAGGAAATCAAAGATTCCTGGAAACAAATGAAAATTAAGACATGAGCTATTAGAACTTGTGGGACACAGGTGAAACAGTATTAGAGGAAAGTTTATAGTTCTGAAAGTGTTCATCAGGAAGGAAGGGGAAACATAAATAATCATAATGCCATGCACAAAAGTCCAATCAAAATAGATTAAAAACCTAGGTCTGAATCCAGAAGGTGAATATAAGAAAATATAGGCAGTACTATTCATGAAACTATAGTCATCCTTAAGGATGAAATGAGCCACTGACCAAGCAAGTAGTGCAGATACAAACAAATGGGACTACATTAAATTAAGAGACTTCTGCACCTCAAAGGTAATGATGACCAGATACAAAGACAGCCCACAGACTGGAAAAATTATTTGCTCATCTTTGTTCTAATAAGGGATTACTATCCTACATATAGAAATCACTGGTAGAACTCTATAATAAGGAACATCTAACTATCAAAAATGGTGAGAGGAGATGAATAGGAACTTCTTTAAGTAAATAAAAATGGCCAAAGGTATATGTAAAAATGTTCTATATCACTAATCATCAGGAAAATGCAAACCAAAACAGTAATGAGACACCTCACACCACAGAGACTGGCACTCATCAGAAAGAACAACAGCAACCAGTGTTTGTATAGATGTGGATAAAAAGGGCCTTCAGTCACTGCTGGTGGGATTGTCAACTTGTTCAGCCTTTTGGGAAGACGCTCCTAAAAAACTAGTTGAGCTTTCATATGATGCAGCAATTTCACTCCTGATATTATACCCCAGGGGCAAAAAAGTACAAATTAGAAAAGTCATCCATGACGCTTATGTTCATTACAACACTATCTACAACAGCCAAAATATGGAATCAACCCCAATGCACACAAATAGATGACTGAATAGTGGAACTACATGTAAATAATGGAATATGATGCAGCCTTAAGAAAAAATAAAACCATGAAATTTGCTGCAATGTTGATAGATCTGGAGAGTACTGTGTTGAGTGTAATCAGTCAGAAGAGTCAGATTAATCTCCCATATGAGGCTATAAAGGGGAGGGGGAAAGTGCCTGCCACAAAGGCAGGCTGGTGCATGGTACTTTCCCCCTTCCTCACTGTGTCCTTTGGCTACAGATGCTATACTCAAAGATTACCTGTTACTGTCTGTTATTAATTTAATTTATAAATCCTCATTCACTTTGTGTTTTGCTCATTGTACATACTCAAGATGTTAAAAATAAAACCCAATGTATTGTAGAAATGTAATAACATGTGCAGTTTTTCTTAATTGTATGAGTGATTTTAGAGGATTGTATAGTGTATAGACTTCTTAAAGGCTTTTTACTCGGATTCCTTGCCATAGTCATTCCCAGTCTTGATTTTCAGCCTCTGCACCAAGTCAGTCTACGTTTAAAATAGTGGTACAAAATAGGGAGGCCTTGAAATAAATAGTATTTAATAGAAGTAGAACTTAGTTCAGTCAGTAGGGAAATATCATTTATGAAATGTTTATGTGTTTTTCATAATCATGTACTTTTGTTTTTTGCATTTTTTTAGAAAGTTGACTATTTTTAGGATGTAATTGATCTATCTTGTGTTCCTCTCTTTTTCCATGATAGTCCACTGATAAAGTTTATTGGATGAAATCTGGAGTCTACGGAGTTATTCTGACCTGACCCTGTTCAGCTCAGTCATATTACAGTACTCTGATCTATATTTAGGTCAAGAGAAACCAGGAGACTGGGATCATGTCTACTTAGTCCCCTGTTGTCTTGGAGCATTCTTTTGGAAATGATATCATGAATATTGGTAGCCTAAGTTTCAGAAACTAGGAAAGACACTTATTTATATGAATGGTTCTAGCTCTTCTAGCTACAGGTTTCAGTTTCACAGAGAAAGTACTTTAAATAATATATAACTATAAGAGCAAAACAGCTAATCCTAATAGATAATTTGAAAGCAAGATATGCTTTCATATGCTTTCAAATAGATAATTTGATAGATATATCAGATTGATAGATAGATGATAGACAGACAGATATAGGAGATAGAGATCTAGATAGAGAGATATAGAGATATAGAGAGATAAAGATATTAGATAGATAGATAGATAGATAGATGTAGATAGATGATAGATAGATAGATAGATAGATAGATAGATAGATAGATAGATAGATAGATAGATAGATAGATAGATAGATAGATAGATAGATGATAGATAATTTGGGGGATATGGTAGAAAAGGAGCCATCATCCATGGTTGGTAGGAATGTGATTTGTTTCACTTTCTATGGAAAGCAGTATGGAGATGATTTCTTTACAAAATTAAAACAGAACTACCTTATGATGTAATCATTTCTTTCTTGGAAATTTTACCAAGAATAAAGACATTTACATCTATGTTTATTGCTGCTCTACATAAATGAGTCAAGATCTATAAGTAACCCATGTCCAAAAACAAGTAAGTGAATATTAAGAAAATTTACATAGACACAATGAATTATTACTCACTAATTGGAAAAGATAAAATCATGTCAGAGAGGGATAAGGACAGCAGATAAGTCACTTGCCTTACCTTTTACCTACCCTGGTTTGATCCTTGTCACTGACACTGCATATAGTACCTAAGCATTGTCAGGGGTGTTGCCTGAGCACCAAGCCAGGAGTAAGCCCTGAGAACTTCCTGGTGTGGCCTCTGAACAAAAACAAAGAAAAGATAATCATGCCTTTTTTAGTACTTTGATGAAACATCATATTAAGCAAAATTAATTTAGAAGGAGAAAAATAAATTGGATGATCACATTCATATGTGATATATAAAGAAGTGAAGGTAAGTAATAAATAAGAACAAACTTAGAAAATGAATGAAAACAACACTTAGGTTCTCCCATCAGAACTGATTTACTATAGAAGAATGGTGGCAAGTTAGAAAATAGATGAATGGATAGTGGAGAAGGAATATTGATTTTTTGGTGGTATGTTTAGTATAGTAAGACTTATGCCAAAATTATAAATATTAATGTTATTAGAAAATAATGACCTAGGATGTGCAAACTTGGTCAGAAGGAAATCCAACATAGGATTTTGAGGCACATTTTTAAAACATATGTTTGAAAAAAAAAACTCATCCTAGAGAGAGGTTAGCAAAAATGTACAGACATGTTGAAACTCTTTGGTAAATTTTTAATTAAGAGATGTACGTACCCCCTAAAGCATCTTAGTTGTGAGACAAGGATTCAGAGCACAGATGTTAAAATAATTGCATAGGGGCTGGAGACAGTACAGCTGGTAGGGCATTTTCCTTTTAGACAGTCTAGCAGGATTTGCCTATAGTCTGGTTGCCCTGAGCCTCGCCAGGAGTGATCCCTGAGCAGAGCTCAGAGTAAACCCTCAGACCATGGTTTTAGCCTTCAAACCAAACAATAGTGACAGCAACAATAATAATTAAAGAAGAAAATTAACTAATGATTCTGTCCAAAGAGATCAGGATCCCAACTCCAAATTAAAATGAATTGTGAAGGGGCTGGAGAGAGAACACAGTGGACAGGGTTCTTGGCTTTCCTTGCAGATATCCCACCATGCCTCATTCCACTGTACCACACATATGGTCCCCGAGAACCTCTAGGGATGATTCTTGAGTGAAGAGCCAGGAGTAAGCCCCTGTGTACCCCGGGATGTAGGCCCAAAGAAGCAAATAAAATAACTGTGGAGGGATTGATCACTTCAATAATTACCTTCTGTAAGGAAAGAAATGGATTGCAACCATTTTCTAGAAAGAAAGAGGGCAAACAATGCCAAATAAGAGGTTGTCCTTGGGGAAATAAATGATGGTCTTAAGATATATGGAATATGAAACTGTTATTGCCTTATTTGGTGAGAGATATGAATAGGCAATAATGATGATAAATGAGTATTATTTCAAAGTACTCACTTGGGAGATCTCTATTCTTTTTCTCACAAAAGTGTTTCAAAATGCATCAAAATTCCACTTTGGATTTCTTTCTGAGCAAGTTTATACCTTTTATTTCATCACTCTCTAAATGTGTCTCATTTTAACCACAGAACGGTTTCCTGCTTGATCAATCATTTATCAGACATGACTCCGGATGATTTTCTGTTGTTTCCAAAAATAATTAAATTGAACCTCAAATCTAAAATATTTGAAAGTTTTAAATTAAAATACCTTAAGAAAGGTGACTTTAGGGGGAATAGAGAGATAGTACATTGAGTAAGGTGGTTACCTTGCATGGAGTCAAGTGGGTTTGATCTCCAGAAATGCATATGTTCCCCTGGGCACCTCCAGGAGTCTAAGTCAGAACCAGGTTAAGCCCTGGGAACAGCACAGGCAGATGTGGCCCCAAAATGGAAACAAACAAACAAACCCCACAACCATAAATAAAGATAAAATGTGACCTCAACTATGAAGAGTTCCAAATTTATTTTGATACTGAAAAGAGCTTGCTTTATTTTGCAGCCCAATATTATACATTTCTATGTCTTTTCTACATTGTTCCAGAGAAGAGACTCAAAATTGTATAAATTCCAAGTACAGCAACTAATAAGTTGTGTGATAGTTCTGTTTATATGATAATGCTTTGAACCAGAAGGAAATCTTAAAATATAGATTAAAATGTAGCTTCAAAGCCAGAGTGATAGTTTAGACAGTGAGATACTTGTATTTGTCTGTAGTGGCTGTGACTTTGGTCTGAATCTATAGAACCTACAGTTCTACAGAATCTACAGAATCTACAGAATCTATAGTTTCCTGAGCACAGAGCCAAAATGAGTATGTCCTAATACCTCAATAAATAAAAGCAAATAGAATGTATTAGATCATAAGGTGGTAGGTACATATAGATACATATGATTAGATCATAAAGGTGGTAGGTAGTACTATAATACTTTGCATTATAGTAGTATGCAAAATTTGTGTTATGTGCACTGCATAAAGTTAGTTGCAATATAGCTTCATTTTACTGAAGTAATTCATATTTTAGAAAACTAGGAAAAAAGAAAAGAATGGGAAATCATCACTAGTTTCATGAAGTATAGATAATCTTGATGTTTTCTCTTTCTAAAACTTCTTGGTGAATTCTTTATGTTGTGACAGATTTAAGGCAAACCTTTTTATTAAAATGCAGAAATTTGACAAAGGGAGCCAAGAGGACCAGGGTGCGCCAAACTGCCACTGGGGTGCCTGCCTCCCTCCCTTCACACTGCTCTGCAACCATACTTCCCCCAAACTCAGGTTTGTGATCCCTGCTGGCGGATATCCCCAGACCCTAGTCCAAAGACCAGGAATGTCCACAAAGGGGGCCAAGAGGCCCCAAGAACTCTGAACTGCCACTGGAACGCCTGCCTCCCTCCCTTCAAACTGCCTGGCAACCATCCTCCCACCCCCAAACTCAGATCTCATATCCCAAAATTCAAAACCACAGGGACGCTATTATGTCCCAGGGAATTACTTGTGTATCTTTACAAGGTTCCAGTGAACATAGGACCCAACATTTCTTTCCTCCCACAAAACTCTGGAAACCGCCTAGGCACCCCCTAACTGTACTATGTAGCCACACAAGATCACACAGTTTGCAACCTGCAAAAGGTTGTCATGTTGTGTAAAGCAACACAGAACTCCATCAAGCTCAGTGAGTGAAGCTGCTAGTCCAGTTGAGCTAAGCAATGATGATGAGCTATAACCTCTCTGATAAGGAATTTTGAAAAGAACTGTTAAAGATGCACAAGGAGGTCAAAGAAACAATGGAACACAGAGAAAATAAAATAGAAGAAATGAGGAAAATGAAAACAAAAATACAAGCGTATACGCATATTAGAAATGTGGTAAGTGGGGGGGCCAAAGCAATAGTCCAGTGTGTACCATGTTTGCCTTGCATGTGGCCAGCCTGTGCCGGCCTGGGTTCAATCCCCGAATCCCATATGGTCGGTCCCCTGAGCACCGCCAGGACTAATCCCTGAGTGCAGAGCCAGGAGAAACCCCTGAGCATTTCTGGGTGTGACCCAAAACAGCAAAAAAAAAAAAAATAATAATAATAATAATAATGTGGTAAGTGAAATAAAAAACTCTCTGGAAGGTCTCTGCAGCAGAGTAGCAACTGCTGAAGACATAATTAGTGAGCTCCAAGATAATGTTCAGAGGATCTCTAGACAACAGCATAAGATGGTAAAAAGACTTAAGATAAATGAATAGACAACAAGAGATAATCGGGATGAAGTTAAAAGGAATCGAATAAGGATCATTGGGGTCCCAGAGGGGCTGGAAGATAATACTGATGAAGCAACTGTCAAAGCCATCATTTCTGAAAAGTTCCCAATGAAGGGCCACCAAAATACTTAAAACAACTTCTAATAGATTTCAAAGAAGATGCTGACAGTAACTCAATTGTAGTTGGATACTTCATCTCTGTTCTATCAACTCTTGATAGATCAACAAGACTAAAACTCACCAAGGAAATATTGGCCCTGAAGGAAAAAAATGAAAGAAAGAGGGCTAGTAGATATATATAGGCCTTTTCATCCCCAAAAGTCAAATACACACTTTTCTCCAGTGCCTATGGAACATCTTCCAACATAGATCACATGCTGAGCCACAAAACAAACCTCAATAAAATAGAAAAAGATAGAAATTGTGTCAACTATTTTTCAGACACGATACACTGAAAATAGAAGTTTATCACACACAGAAAAGGAAACTCATACCAAACATCTGGAAACTAAACAGCTCACTGCTGAACACCAGTGGGTATAAAATCATCAAATCAGAACTCCACTCAGCAGACCAGCCTATCATAGCCCGGCTTGCGCAGCCGCTTAGGCCACGTGGTTCATCAATAAATGCTGGATTTTGAGATGACTACAAGAGTATGCTACCCGCACAGCAGAGCCTGGCAAGCTACCCGTGTCGTATTTGATATGCCAGATACCAGTAACAATTATAGACCTCATTCCCATGACCTGATGGAATGGTTTGAGGCTCTTTATGTTCCTGGAGCAAGCAGGTTCCCTTGGGCTCTACTTGCATGAGACAGGTCATATGGAGATGTTACTGGTGCCCGCTCGAGCAAATCGAAGATGAACGGGAAGACAGTGACAGTGATACAAGCTAGCAATATCACTTCTAGGAATATAACATGAAGCTTCAAAACACAGAGCAGAATGCCATATGAACTTCTATATTTATTGAGGCACTATTCACAGTAGTTAGAATCTGGGAACAAACCTGGTGCCTGAGAACAAACTGGTTAAAGAAACTATGGTACATTTACACAATGGAATAGTATGCCACAGTTAGAAAAATCAAGTCATAAAATTCCGCTTTTAAAGGGAGAGACATGGAGAATATCCTGTTGAGTGAAATGAATCAGAAGAAAAGGGACAGACATAGAATGATCGCACTCATTTGTGGAATGTAAAAATACATAATAGGAAACTAATACTTTGAAAAAAATGCTCTACAGTGCTAATCATGAGGGAGGTGCAAATCAGAACAACAATGAGTTATCTCACACCACAGAGACTGTCATACATCAAAAAGAATAAGAGTATCCAGTGCTGGCATGGTTGCAAGGAGAAAGGTACTGTCCTTCTTTATGGGTGGGAATGACAACAGTTTAAAATTTTAAAATTCTTAAAAAGAAGAAGATGACAGCTTCCTCTTTCAGCTTTGGGAAATCATATGACTCAAAGAATCTATGCATTCTTCTAGGTTCTTTAGTATAAGAACATAACTTTTTTCTTTATAGTAACCTCTCACTGTATTTTGAATATCTGAGAGACACATTGTAATGTCTTTCTTTATTCTGTTTGATTTTGGGGAATATTTTCTCTTTTTTTTCTCATGAGTCTTGCTAAAGGTTTATCTCTCTTGTTTTTTTGTTCAAAGTACCGGTTCCTGGTTTCATTGATTCTTTTAATTGCTTTCTTGTTTTCCATGTTGTTGATTTCTGCCCTAGTTTTTATTATTCTCTCTTCTACTCCTCTTTGGAATTGTTTGCTGTTCCTTCTCCAGATTTTTGAGAAGGTGTTTAGATTATTGATTTGGATTTTTTTCTTCTTTCTTACTATAGGCTGGCCCCCTCCCCTGTGGTTAATATCTATGTATATGACATTGTGGTCTCATGAAGATAGTTTATACAATTTCTGTATTTGTAAGTTTAAGTTGTGCCCTTTATATGTTATCTCTCCTGGGAATGTTCCATGAGCATTAGAGAAGAATGTGTATCCTTGACTTGGGGTATTAGATTAAATAATCTAATACCTAATATCTAATGCCTAACAATCCACGTTCTTTCAGCCATTTAGTTAGGGTTCTTTTCTCTTTACTGATATTCTGTCTACTTAATATGTCTAGTGGGGAAATTGTTGTGCTTCCATCAATGTGTTTCTGTAGATTTGTGAGCAGAAGCTTTATAAACTTGGCTACACCTTCATTTTTTTTGATGACAGTATTTCCTGGTCTATTGTTCCTTTGACCAATAATTAGTTTCTATTATTGTCTCTAATGAATTTCTTTATATTGAATGGATTTAGTCTGATATAAGTAAGGCTTTTCCAGCTATTTTTGTTCATCCTTTGGCTTGTATGATTATTTTTGATCCTTTTACTTTAAGTCTGTGTTTATCCTGTTCATATCTGTTTCCTGTAGGCAGCAAATGGATAGATATTTTTCTCTTGACCCATCCAGTTTCCCTGTGTCTTGTCTTGGGTAGTTTAGTTCATTGACATTCAGAGAGATTATTGACATAAAGGGCTATGTTTCCATTTGTATATGTTTGCATGTATGTGCATAATTCAGTGCTTTTGTAAGAGTCTATTACTTTAAAATAAGGGGCCTTTCAGTAATTTTTGTCGGATTGGTTTAGATGTTGCAAATGCTGTCAACTCTTCTTTGTATTCAAAGGTTATTATATCTCCCTCAAGTCTAAATGATAGCTTTGCATGGTAGTAGACTCTAGGCTGGGTTTGTTCAGTCTATACTTTGAATATGTCACTCCACTGTTTTCTGACTTTTTATGTCATGTGGAATGTCTGTCTTGATTCATATGTTGCTTCCCTTATGTTTGTGGGTTTTCTTCTCTCTTGCTGCTTTAATCAGTCTGTATTTGTCTTTAGATGCTACCATTTTGATTACTATGTGTCTTGGCTTTCTTTTGTTTCCCTAATATGTTTGAAACTCTTTGGGACTCTTTAATCTGCAAGATCCTCTCTCAAGATATCAGGACAGTACTCAGTTATTATTTCTTTGTCTAGCAGTTCTTTCCTGTTACCTTCATCCTCTCCAGCATTTCTATGATTCAAATATTATTTCTCTTGCTGTTATCTATCAAGAACTGTACATTCTCCTCCATTTATTTACATTATTGGTGAAGCAGTCACTTTGTTATTGGTGATGTCTAGTATTTTGTCTTCAATATCACCACTACAGTCCTCTGCATGTTGAATTATGTTGCTGTGACTTGCTGTTTGTATTTTTTTAGTTTTTCAGTTTCGTTTGTATGAACACTTTGATACCATGGTCCAGGTCATCTTTAAGTAGTTTGCATTTATTTCCCAGTGATTGCTTCAGTTCCATGGCCATTGTATAGGGTTGATTTTAGTTCCTCATTATTGAGCTTTGAGGGTTTATTTGAACTCAGTGATTTTTCAGGTCTTCTGTACCCGTCTGCCAGAGAAGGTGAAATCTTTTGCTTCACAATTTATTTTAAAGATTTGTGGGTGCTGCCATTTTAGTTTTATATTTCCAGATATCTGAGGCCTGATTCAATTTGTTATTTTTCAACAAGCATTCCTCTTCATAATCTTTTAATCTAACAATGTCTCTGCCCTACGGATGTTACTTCACCGGTCATGCAATTCAGAGACTAATATTTCTACTATGTAGAAGGGTTAAATAGCTCTATTTGAGGAAATAAGACCCAAGAACCCTTGGAATTGATGGGAATTAAGGGGTAGTATTGTTGCTTGACGCTTTAGATTCGGTGCAGTTTTGGGTCTGAGAGGTGTTCTCTGGGGGCTTCCTCAGTCTGGGAGACACAGGATGAAGTCACAGACTGTGCAGGAGCCTTGGACAGGACAAAGGCTAGAGCCCTTGATGCACTTGGATGGCAGAAGAGGCCAGAGTCAATATTTGGGGGTGTGCCCTGAGTTTACGAGGGGTTTCCTAGGAATTTTATTGGTCCTAAGGTAGGTTTTAGGAAGAGCTTGAATGTGATGCAGAAGGGGTGGAATGGGGGGTGGAGTCCTTGATTCACTTGAGTGAGCTTTATTTTTTCTTATGTAAGTTAGCACAAGAGACATGGATTTATCCCTTTCTGAAACGCAAGTGCTCTGTTTTTTGAGGCAGCCTATCAATTGTCCTCTGTTTAGTCAGGCAAGAACTCCGATTCCCTTTCCTCAATGCCTTTTTTCCTTTCTTTCCTTTCCTTTCCTTTCCCTTTCCTTCCCCTCCCTCTCCTCTCCTCCCCTCCCCCTCCCCCTCCTCCCCCCCCCCCCCCCCCCCCCCCCCCCCCCCCCCCCCCCCCCCCTCCCCCCCCCCCCCCCCCCCCTCCCCCCCCCCCCCCCCCCCCCCCCCCCCCCCCCCCCCTCCCTCCCCCCCCCTCCCCCCCCCCTACTCTCCCTCCTTCCTTTCCTCTCCTTTCCCTTTCCCTTTCCTTTTCCTTTCCTTTTCCTTTCCTTTCCTTTTCCTTTTCTTTTTTTTTTTTTTTTTTGCCTTTTTTGGGTCACACCCGGCAAATGCTCAGGGGTTTCTCCTGGCTCTGCACTCAGGAATTACTCCTGGCGGTGCTCGGGGGACCATATGGGATGCCGGAGATTGAATGGGATGCCGGGATCGAACTTGTCTGGCATGGGCCGGCCGCGTGCAAGGCAAAAGCCCTACCCGCTGGGCTATCGCTCCGCCCCCTCAATGCCCTTTTTCTCCTAGCATTTATCACGTGTCTGTTGTTTTTTTTTTCTGTTGTTGTTGCTGAATTTTTGTATCTCCAGTTCTTAGAGCCTGCTACATGGACTTATTAAGAATTGTTTGTTCAATGAGTCCTTGAAGAGATTGGATAGAGAGGTTCAGGGTCACTACTGGGATGGAAATTTTGGCTAAGTCATGCTTTTGTTGCATGGCCTCAAGCTGCAGGAGCATTTTAGTGTGGGGTCCGCCTGAGTGGTGGTCACCCCAAAACGCCACTAAATTAATTCTTTTATACTGACATCCCTGAAGATAGTACATTCTTGATCCTTTGCCGTGCCGGTGACTTATGGGAATAGACAGATGAGGAAGGATAGTTTGCATTCATTCATTGCTTATGTTGTACAGACTGTCAAAATTAATGAAATTTTATGACAGACTGGCAATAAACACCTTCTTGGTGTTATTTATCTCTTTTGCTTCTGGTTCTGAGCACTGGATGATTTTTCATTTACATTTGAAAACGACAAGATGACTAAGCACAATTTATCTATTCAGAAAACCAGCAAATTGTATCAAGTCACTAATGCAATTAATAATCATCAGGCATGAAAAATGAGAAACAGTTAAGAAGGAAGCATAGTATATCTTCCCAGTTTCCCTTCCTCTTTTCAAACATTTCAACCATTTCCTAACCTCCAGGATGCATATCATTAATTTTTCTGATCTCTTTGCTTGTTTCTGGGAGTTATATTTGCAAAAACAAACGAAAAGTTCTTGTGACCTGTGCCTTGATACTCATGACTCAGTAGGTTCATTTTTTAGCAGCCTTAGCAGGCTGTTGTAAAAAGATATATCACATATATAGGTAGAAAGATTTTTAAAAAATGAAAGAAAATTCAATGTAAGAAGGAATGGAAGTCCCAGGAGATAGGTTAATCCTGGAGTGACAAACCTTGAGATTGTGCAGTTGTGTTTATATAAGCAAGAGAAACCTACAAACTGAATCAATCATAGCAACTCCAACCTGGAAGCTGTTCATGCTTTGAACAGTTTTTTTTGTACATATAATTTCATTTTCTTCTCTTCTCTTCCCTGACTTTTCTTTGCTGTTATATCCACTCTTCCAATTTTCTCCTCCACAACACACACAAATATACACACAAACAGAATTTTGCAGAGGCTAGAAATTGCAGAATTTCTAGCCTCTGCAGAAAGCAGGAGCTCTCCACAAGATACTTCTGGGGAGAATCTCCAGAGGTATCTTATATGTGTTTATTAGTAAATGATTAAGTCTTTGTAGCATATCCATTGCCTTTCTGTTCTTTCCTAGTGCTCCATTCAGGCTTTAATAGGTTGCATCCTTAGGGCACCAAAGTAACAGTCCCATACCCTGTGAAGCTCTTCAAGTGAAGTAATTATGGAAAGTCAGAGAAATGCTTCCTCCCCACTCTCAGTGTTTCAAAGGGAATTTAAAGTTATGCTGCTTGTATTCTGGTGCCTTCTAGATTCTTGCTTTTGTAAACAGCTCATGGGTGGGGCAACAAAGCTGAAAGGCACATTATGCTTTACTCAAATCCCAAACTTCTGCCTCTGTGACTGAAGCTTTGTTCTGAAGCCAAGACTTTCTGCCTCACCATTCTCTCTTATGCAGGGTTATTTCCACAGGAGTCCTCAAGTCTCCATGTACTTTGGCACTGGGGAGGCCAGGCATGTCCAGACAGGCTGATCTCATAGCAGCAAGTACTGGCTTAAGATGCAGATGATATCTTTCAATCCAAAGAGTGCCTAGTGAGAGTTAGTTCTGTGCTAGGTTTTTTAGGGTAGAGAAAAAATATGAAACGTAGGACTTGCCTTCCTTCAATAACTTTGCTATGCTAAAATGTATGCAGAGAATAAACTAATATTAAATGAAGTAATAGTAAGTGTAATGAGCAAGGTACATAGACAAGGAATTGCAGGAAGGGGAAACATCAAGAGGAACCAATGGATCCTTTCAGTATAAAAGGAACATTGGCAATGGTTCAGATTGTTAAAGGGTACTTCATTGGAAAAGGAGTGTTTGGGGGATATATTAGCAAAGAAGAGTCAGAATGAATACAGGAGATCCTTGACCCTTTTTAACTTGTCTGTATATTTGCAAGAATAAACTTTATTTATTTGGTGTTTGGGCTACAGCCAGAAGTGTTCAAGGATGACTGGCTCTAAGCCCAGTAGTTATTTCCCTGAGAGTTCAGGGAACCAAATAGTGCAAGGGATCATACTCTGGTCGGGAGATGTGGATTCTCATATTATAGTACAAAAACTAAAAGCTAGGGAAGATGACTGGTTTGCGAGATTGAGTAGACAAATCAGTGAGGGCAAAGAGGAGTCTTAAGAGAGCCTAACATGGTATTAGGAATAGAGAGCAGTATGATGTTTAGGAGATGGAGCAACTGATTTTAGGGAAGCGATATAGTCTCATCTTCAAAACTGCCTTATGGTTCTGGCATGCAGCTCAGTTGTATAAACATCTGAGTTAAAAAAAAAACGAGGTGGTCAGTTCAATGCCACTACCAGGGATAACTGCTATACATAGGCATAATCCATCCCCACTTCTATTTTGGATGCCCTGAATCACATCAGAATGTGCTACTTATGAATACTGCAAAACAATTATATGTTGTAAGTACCTTAGTAAAATGTATGCATATTAGCAAACCAGTAACTATGGTGTGAGAGGAATCCAGCTGGGGTGCTATGCCTGTTATTTCAGCAGCAGCAGGAGCAAGGGTAATAAAAGGATGGAATAAATAAGATATACACAAGTTTTTAAGGTAGTGTGAGATAAACAAAGATTCCCATTTCATAGATAATATCACTGTGACAGAGAACAGGTAAGTAGTATGTTTATGCTCACTTAAACTTGGATAGTTAGGCTTAGAACCTTTACTCTTTTCCTAATATATCTGCAAATTAGATGTATAGAGAGAATGGTAGAAAAAAGAAATTATCTGGCATTTGTCCTTCTGAATTACTTCAGTTAACATGAAATGATTTCCAATCAAGGTGTAGTGAATTGTATGATTACATCATTCTTTTCATCTGCATAGTATTTCTATTTATGTGTGTTTATGTACCACACCTTCATTGTCCATTCACCTGTATGGAGCATCTGGAGCTAGTTCATTTTTTTTCATGAACATTGTTTTGTCGAGATTCAGCTGTAGACCTACCTTTCCACATTCACGGTTGAAGTCAGCCAGCACTTGTGCCTCTTGCCAATGTTTAGTGCTAATGTTTAGTGTTATTAGAACGATAATTTGGTGTCACCAGCGAAGTGGAGGTGGTGTAGTTGCTGACTGTCTATCTTCACTCCCATTCCTTCCCATTCGAATTGTCGCATGAGGTTCTTGAGGGTGGCGCTGAAGAGTTTCGGTGAAATGGAATCACACTGCTGAAATGTAAAAACCCCTCTTTTTACATCAATGATCACTTCCTTGTAGAATGGTGAGATCCTGATGGTGAATCCGTAATACAGCTCACGAAGGATCTTGATGTATTGAGTTTGAACAAGAAGAGATATATAATAAGAAATCAGCTGTAGTGAAAAACCAACTTAGAGTAAATTACTTTGGCGATACCTTAAGCATCTCTCCAGGATCCAGACTATAATATACTAAAAGTCACTATATCCATAAGTCACAAAGAAGTTGTTTCATGCAGAAGCATCATGAAGATCTATGTGCTTGAAACTAGGATAATCATAACAAACTTATTGATCTTGGCTTAGTGATAACTAATGACTGTAGAGAATACTAAGGACTTAGATTCTGTTATGGTCTATTTTACATTTGGGAATGAGGTGGTATATTGCTATCCCCTTTGGTGAGAAGAAATGTGAAAACACGGAATTTCTGATGTCTTTTTCTTCTTTCCTTTTATTGTGGCAACTAGTCTCATTAGAATAGGTGAATTTGCAACATTAATAATTTTGGATTTTTAATTAAAGTACTATTGCAAGGGTATATGTCCCCTTTGAGTCACTTAGCAAGAATGTGCTGTCATGACTGAGGCATCTGTCCCATGAACTAACCTTTCCTGAAACCAGATAAACAAAGTAATGCTAATAAAAATATCCATCTGTGTTGAAAGATAAATAGAACACTGTTATACCAAATTGAGGTCTGGATTATTTTGGAACCAGCTTTAATGATATTAGACATCTGTTCCAGATTGTTTTCTGTTTATTTTCCATTTCTACATTCTTCTGAGAAAATAGTGTGAAAGTGATTTGTCTGGGGAAGAAGAGTGACACCTCTGATGTGCTTTTCTGAGCCACCAACCCAAATTAAAGATCTGAGATGTATGCATAAGCTAATGAAATCCCTTAACATTTGCCTCTCTTCTTAGGGGTTATCATGGATTTTATTTATTTTTTATAGTGAAGAAATTTTTCTTTTCTTTTTAAAAATTTTTTTTTATTATGCCACCATGAGATTTACAGTTACAAAAATGGTCATATTTAGGTTTCAGTCATATAGTGTTCCAGTACCCAGCCCTCCACCAATGCCCATTTCCCACCACCAATGTCTCCCTGATTCTCCCCTCCCCACCTCTGCATCTATGGCAGGGAATTTTCACTTCTCTCTCTCTGTCTCTCTCTGTTTCTCTCTTTTCTCTCTCTCCCTTCTCTTACACATTGTGATTTGCAATACGCACATTTAGAGCTTATCATGTATATCTTTTTCCTAATTTCAATGATCAATTTTATATTGATATTATCATTTTACAATAATTATTAGTACACTGTTCCTGTCTCTGTATTACCTAACCTATGACTCCCACACATTTGCAGTAGGTTCTACCCACTGAAAAAGACCTCCTGATCCATGTTGTGTCTGGCCTTGAATATTGGTATCATGCTATTTTTTATATCCTGAAAATAAATGCAGTAATTATAGAATTATATAATATATTTCCTTTTTCCCCTGGCTAATTTCACTCAGCATGATCCTTTCCATGTCCATCCATTTATAAGCAAATTTCATAATTTCATTTTTCCTAACAGCTGCACAGTATTCCATTGTGTAGATGTACCAAAGTTTCTTTATCCAGTGAGACCACTGGATAAAAGTGGGGACTCTGGTTGTTTTTCGGCATTGTGTTTGTTTCCAGATTTTGACTATTGTGAATAGTGCTGCTATGAACATATAATGGTGTTTCTACTCTGTGTTTTTGTTTCACAGGGTATATTCCCAGAAGTGGTATTGCTGGGTTAAACAGGAGCTCAATTTCTAGTATTTGGAGGAATTTCCATAATGTTTTCCACAAAGGCTGTACCAGTCGACATTCCCACCAACAATGGATATGAGTCCCTTTCTCCCTGCATCCACTCCAGCACTTGATGTTCCACTCTTTTGGATATGTCTCCATCATGAATTTTGATAAAATACTGTAGTCTACTTTGCTTTACCTTTAGGTTTCAAGTATCAATATATTTATTTACAATGGTAAATAGATTTCTCAGTAGTATAGACATACAAATATTTTCAGAATCATGGCATTTACCCCATGAAATAAGATGTGTGTCAAAAAAATCTCCTTACTCTTCAAATACACCCATTTACAAGGGCAGAGCACTATCTGATGTCTAGAACAAAGATAGAGTAAAGGGAGGATATTAAGGGTTTTCCTTTTTTTTTTTAAGTCAAAACCACACTTTCCTGGTTTTTTTTTCTTTTCTTCTTTGTGGTGAGAGAGAGGTCCTCACCTGGTAATTTTCAAGCTTTATACCTTGCTCTGTGCTTAGGGATCACTCCTGGCAGTGCTTGGGGGTCTGTTGGAGGACAGGTTTAGCTATTCTGGGAGTTTTGTTGTTTTGCCCACTCCCAGCTTAATCTACTTAAGTCAAGGTTCATTCTAATGAGACTTCTCTTCTATGTAAACACTGCTAGAGGGTGTGGCAGTTACAGAAGTCACCTTGATTGAATAACTTCTGACTTATACATCTACTAAGACTTCTATGTTTTCTAGATTGGGCACAGCTCCTCTTTATACCCACTGCACCCAGTGTGGGACAGTTAGAATTTACCAGGAGACTACCACCCTGGCTACGTTGAGACTATAGGAAGACTATAGGAAGGATCATACTAGTTTGCTCTAAGCAGGCGAGTGTGACCCTTTCAGTACACGAGAACAAGATATTCACAATCACCCTGGTGCAGATAATAATAAGAAGGACCTTGTGGGTGCCATCTAGATTACATGAAGCTCATGAAGTTAAGATGTATTACTTTATACCAGCCCCCTCTCTCCAGTGTTTTACATAAGAGATAATCTTGGTAGAAAGGATTAGACCTTGGCATAACCTTTGTTTATACCTGCAATAGGGTGTGGCACTACACTCTGTTTAGAATTCTTTGTTGACATGACCCTCCCGATTGGATTACTTTGGTGTATATAAGGGGCTGACTTGAGGCCCCTTCACGCTTCACCTTTTACCTTTTGGGCCTTTTAGCTTTCAGCTTTTGGCTCCTGTTGCTTTTGGCTCCTCGGCCTCAGCTTTTGGCTTTTGGCTTTTTGCTCTTTGGCCTTTTGCTCCATCTTCTGGGTAGTACTCAGCTCGGGTGAAATCCTATCTCTTTGGTGGGAGACTTAAACTCTTGTATATGGTCTAAGTTCGGACCAGAGCTAGAGTTTGTTCATTTTATTGGAGTGCTGTGGAAGAGCTTTTGTACTATTAAAAGCCATTTTTGGAACTGCACCGGACTCGTGAGTTTTCATCTGTTCTCCGGTGTCCTCGGAGGTAGAAGAGAACCTCTGTCCCGACACTGTCGGGCGTTCCCGACAGGGGGTCCATATGTGGTGGCCCGGATTAAACCTGAAACAGCCCAAGTATCTTACCCTCTGCTTTATATCTTGAGTCCCCCTTTCTGAGTTAGCCTTTTGAAAATAATTTATTTTAGGTTCCATGACTTACTAGGCAGTTAATGAACCATTTCATATATACAACATTCCAACACACACCCTCCCTTCAACTCACTAACTACACTAACTCCCCTCACCTTCATTCACTCACCCTAGAAAGCTCAGATCTGTAGACCAGGTCTCAGGTTATGCTGCCTTTGGTCTTTTATTATTCTCTTACCATGCTTCTTTACATTCCACATATAAGAAAGACAATTTTGCAACTTTCTTCTTCTAACATCACTCAACATGATACCACTAAATTATTGACAAATTACCTTTGTGTAAAAATTTTGTACTTCAGGGAAGAATTGTGCACTTAGATTTCTTAGGTTTGGTCTTCTCTTCATAGGCAAATGGCAAGTCATGGGGGTGTGGCTAAGATAACGTGACAAATAAATTTGTTAGAAAGGTAGAGTGGAACTGTTACTATTATTTAATGTCTGGAGATCAAGATACCCAGATTCAGTCATATAAAGGGAAGTTTTGTAGAAAAGCCTTGCCAATCTCAAATGCCAATAACAAAGAATTGAGAAGTATCAATTTTTAAGATTTAGAAATATCTCTTAAACAAAAAAACTTACACAGAACCCCAGATGTTAATATATTCTTTAATATATTCTTTAATCACTTGTATCACTTGTCTTCCTGTTGTTCATTGATTTGCTTGAGCAGGCGCCAGTAACATCTCCATTCATTGGAAATGAAGTCCATTATTGTTACTGTTTTTGGCATATTGAATACACCACAGGTAGCTTGCAAGGTTCTGCCATGGCTTGCAATAGTTTGTTGAAATTCCTCATTATGGCATGAAATAATCTCATAAAATGCTAAGTCAGACAGAGCTGAGTGAGTAATAAGGAGCTCTTCCTAGAGGATAGTCCTGAATATGGCAGCTTCTAGCAAGCACACTCTACCTACTAATGACCTAACTAATTTGCTAGTAGCCAGTCACCAAGTCTGAAATACAATACATGAACTTCAGAACATTTCTGAACCCCAACTGGGTCTAGCACTATCACCACAAATGAAAGACTTTAGAGTAAACAACATCACTCCGGGATGCACAATTATAAATGAAATTCCAGATGAATGGAGCATATGCACATTCTGAGAGTATACTATTAAAAAGATTTCTTCTTTAATTCACAAAACAATATTTTTGTCAACACAGGCATGCAAACATGAAGAAGTTATGTTTTTTGGTGTTTGATTCTTGCCAAGCCTAAGGAGAAAAACAAGTATCAGTTTTCCAAAGCAAGAGTCTGTGTTAAAAAGGAAGACCCATACCTTTTAACACAGCACACAGTGGAGGCACAATAAATGACAGCTGCTATAGAATGTTCCAGACAAACACAATAGCCTTGGCATTGTTATATCTTCACAGATGAGGAAACCATGGGCACAGAGAAGGCAGCAGAAAGACATCAAGGAGGCAGCTCTGGGAAATTCCTAGGTGAGTGCTTTCTCTTAGGCTGTGTTGCTTTTCTAGTGGAGACTTGTTATGCCCTGATAAAGACAAAAGAATGTTCTGCTGTAGGAGAATCATTCTGACAGTGTGCACCCAGGGGTTAGAGAAAGGGAAGATCATATGTCCACAGTGTCAATGAGAGAAGGAAAGTGACTTGTGAATGCTCAGGGAGCTCCAGAAGATGAAGAAATGGAGAAAGGCATGTCCAAAGCATGAGGGTGAAATGGTACATTATCAGCCTTTTTGGGTCACACCGGCAATGCTCAGGGGGTTACTCCTGGCTCTGTACTCAGGAATTTTTCCTGGCAGTGCTCAGGGGACCATATGGGATGCTGGAGATTGAAACCATATCAATCACATGCAAGTCAAATACCCTACCTGCTGTACTATTACTTTGGTCCCTGCTAACAGACTTTTTTTTCAACAATTGTTTACTAAGGATCTTTATGTTCTGAGCTATACCAGCAACCTGGATGAACACAGTCCCTGCCTTTAAGGTGTTCACAGATAGGATGACCTGGACAGGGAAGGCAGGGCAGGATATGGGAGCAAGACATGATGGTGATGATGGGCAGTAGGGCCTGGTTGTAAGATCTGGTCATTGGAGTTCAGGCTGAGAGGGGATCAGCAGGGATGAAGTCAGCAGAGAAGTTGGAGATGTAGCAACCAGAAATGTGTAGAGAAAAAAGAAAGTTTGGTGGAGCAGGATGTTGAGGCACTAGAGTACATTAGAATCCCTGGGGAAGCAAAGTGAATTGAGTCTGTGATTGAGCATTTAGGAATTGCTTCTTTTCTGAATCTTCATCTCTCTTCTTTTGGGGATGAGGTGCCCCGGGGGGCATGGAGGCTACAATTCCTAGTCTCCATGCCCGGGCCTCACCTCTGTCAACTGGGCCAGCAATTCAATGGAGGGGTTTAGAGGTGCAGTGCTGCTCAGGTCCTGTGGAGTCTGGGACAACCAGGCCTACCCTATTTGGTGCTCAAGAAACTAAGGGATAATGTGGGCTGGGGACTGAACTGAGGTTGCATGCTCCATAACCCCTATATTATCCACCCAGAACCCCCAAAATCTCTTAATGTTACCTCCATTTCCATTCTATTCCGTATCCCATTTCTTCTGGAAATGAGAAGCCCAGAGAAGCTAAGGTCACCCAGACGGTAATATATATTCTTTAATATATATTATTAAACATAATAATATATATTAAATATATTATTATTTAGTATATATTTATAATAATATATATAATAACCAGATTAATATATATCAGGTTTGTTAGGCATTCAAGTGAATCAATGTTCACGGCCAGGTTCATGTTGACAAGGACACCAATGCCTCTTTCGTTGCATGCCCGAGGAACAGTTCTTCTCCGGTGTCAAAAATGGCATGATGCAATTGACGCCTCCTTGTCTTGGTCAGACCAATGATGTGGTACTTGATCTTTCCTGCTTGCACCATCAGGTCCTCGATATATGCTTCCGATGCCAGTGTACGTGTATTGAAAGTACAGACAGTCATTTTAGTCCTTCATTTTTGCAGCCTAGTTTTGTCCTGAGATTTTATCAGCCTCTCCTTGATTGTCCTTCTTAGTGCTGCTATATTTAGGGCTCTTTCAGGGTCGAGGAATAAACATTGTTTTTACTGGTTTTGGCATATCGAATATTCATTGGACAGCTTGCCAGGCTCTGTCTTGCAAACAGTATACTCTCAGTAACTTGCTGGGCTCTCTGAGAGGGGGTGGGTAGAATATTCTTGGTGATTTAGTGATAAATTGTGAGGCTGCGCACAACAGGGAAAGCTGGTAGCAGCTCTGCCTGGTGTATCTGCATCTGTGGTTCAAGCATGCCTGGACTTGAAATACTTTCCTCTGAAGGGTGGGTCTCTGTAGGGTGGGTCTCTGACAAGCCAGGCTTGAGATTGGCTTAGTTTCTTAGGTGGATCTCTGACAAGCTGTGGAGTCCGGATGATGAAAAAAAGCTTCCAGCATGGTGTGTGGGTTCCTCTGGGATCTTCTGAGGCTCTATTGGGATGGTGAGCTAGGGCCTGAAGTTACTCTCTGTCTCTGAACCCTCATGGTCAGTGGAGTGCAGGGAGTGTAATGGGGAGAGCTGTTCGCAGCGGCACAGGTGACGGCCACGGCCAGGAGGAACAACAGTAGGTGACTAGGACCCTGCATCATTCTAGCCACCAATGATGCTTCTTCGACCATCTGCTGAGGCAGCTAGGAGGCCTGCTAGAGAGTAGGGAACTAAACTAGGAGGCTAGAGAGTCAGGGATGCTGTCTCGTTTGCCAAGGCATCGAAAGTCAGATGGGCTGGACATGTAATGTGATTTGGAGATGACCGCTTGACTAAAGCCATTACTGACTGGATCCCACAGACGTCAAAAGATCATGTGGCCACACACCTACAAGATGGTCAGACTTCTTCGTCAAGACCCTGAACGAACGGTTTGAGGCGCTTCACTTCATATTCCTGGAGTAAGCAGATGCCATTGGGCTACACTGGCACATGATAGGGTCAAATGGAAACGTTACTGGTGCTCGCTGGAGCAAATCGACGAATAACAGGATGTCAAGTGATCAAGTGATATTCTTATGTATTTAATATAAAATATATATTTATATATTCTTATATATTTAATATAATATATCAAATATACATGCTTATATATTTAATATATTCTATATATGTTAATATATTCTTTAATATATTAAAGAATAGCTATTTTTTCCTGAAGGAGTGGATATCCCTGAATCATTTCTAAGGAACACAGTTAAAGAACCACTGTCAGTGGCTGGACAATTCTGATAATACCCCTGATTTCAACTGAGTAATTTAAGCATTTTTGGTGGGATTATTTCCTCAGTGGTGCTCAGGATGCCTGGGTATCCTCCTTGACTTTCAACCAGCAATACCTGTGGTTCAATATGAGGCTTGAAGATTCAATGTGTTCAGGCCCTCTATTGCCATTATGAGCATTATGAATGTTCCCCTGAGGTGCTTAGGGGCTCTCTATAGTGGTGGTGCTCAGGGGCTTCCAGAGCTGAACCTAATGATGCTCAGGGGACTAAGCTTTTCTGAGGACTGGACTGGGTTGGCCACATTCAAAGCATATACCTTAATCCTTGTATTATCTCTCTGCCCAATATGAACTTTTTTAAATCTAAAATTGTATTCCTCTTAGTGAAAGTCAAAGAAAAAAAGAGAATTAAAAATTATACACATGCAAAGGAATCTCTTAAACATATAGGAAAGTTGCAAAAAAAATGGAAAGTTGAAAGAATCATAAACACCAAATAAATTCTATGGCTTCCATTGTTTTGCTCCTCTGGTCTCTTTTTTGTCTTTATATTAATTCATCTTTTTTAAGTTCTTTTAGAATTAGTTTATATATTTAATCCCTATTACCTTAGCATCCTTGAACAAGAATTTATTATTTGCTTATAGTTCCTTCTTTAATTGGTTAGGTTGTTGGGGATACACCAGCGTGGTGTTTGGAGATTACTCCCATCTGTGCTTATATGTGCCCATATGTGCCCATATCTGTGCCCATATGTGGTGCCAGAAATCAAACTTTAGTCTCCTGTTTGCAAAGCATGTACCCAGCCTATTGAGCTATCTTTCTGAACCCTTGTTTATCATAGTTTTTTTAAATATAAAATTTACATGTAGTGAATGGTGTATAGTTTGATCAGGTTTAAAACATAGCTATTATTTAAAAGTGTTAGCAAAATACAAAATATATCTGTTACTTTTGAGAGTTTCTGAATCTTCCCTTCTCAGCTAGTACCACTCCTATTTTCCTTTATTTTAGTAACCACCGTTAAAATCAATTTTCTTCAGCATAGATCAGTTTTACTTACTCCAGGGCTTCATCTGAATGGAGTCATTGTATAAGAATTCTTGCGTCTTCCTTCTCTTATACAGCATATTGCTTCAAAGATTGATCCATACTGTTGTTAATCGGTAGTTCCTTACTTTTTTTATCCAGTGGCTGTTTATTCTGGACAAAGACTGAAGAGAATTTTGACTTTGGTGATTCATGATCTTGCAGTTTTATGCCAGATCACTGTCCTTATACCAGTAATGTTTAACTTTGACTAAATACCAGCAAACAATTTGTTTGTAGAATTAATTTTGTCAAAAAGTGACAGTTTACTAAGAAAATCATTAGAACTAGTATCTGCTCGATAAGATAGGCTCATGGTCATGGGCAGAGCACTGGCATCACCTCTGAGAAACAGTAATGGGAGATTTATGACAGTACATCTAGAACACCCTTCTCTTTCACAACTGCAAACCAAAGGCTGGATTGGAATCTTGATGCTATATTGGCTTTTTAAAAATTTTTTATTTTTACAATTACAAGGATATACAATTAAAAGTTCATATTTGAGGGGCCGGAGGGATAGCCCAGCGGTAGGGCATTTGCCTTGCACGCGCCGTCCTGTGCCGGCCCAGGTTCAATCCCTGGCATCCCATATGGTCCCCCAAGCACCACCAGGAGTAATTCCTGAGTGCAGAGCCAGGAGAAACCCCTGAGCATTGCCAGGTGTGACCCAAAAACCAAAAAAAAAAGTTCATATTTGGGTTTTGGTCATACAGTGTTCTAGCACCCATCCCGCCACCAGTGCCCATCTCCCACCACCAATATCCCCGGTTCTCTCCCCCTCCCCCAGCCCTCCTCCATGGCAGTTTCTTTATTTCTTTTCCTTTCTTTTTTCCTTCCTCTCCAGACTATGGATTGCAGAACATACATTAAAGGGTTGTCATGTGTATCCTTTTGCCTCCATTTAATGCTCAGTTCTAGGTTGGCATTAGTACCCTTGACAATTGTTAGCACACTGTTCCATTTTCTGTCTTACCTAGCCTGACTCCCACACGTTTGTGATAATTTCCACCTTTGACAAGACCTCCTGATATATGTTTCACTTGACCTTGGATATTGGTATCATAATATGTACATATATATTTATGTTATGCAGATAAATGCAGTTATTCTGTATCTGTCCCTCTCCTTCTGGCTAATTTCGCTCAACATAATCTTCTCCATGCTTTTTGGTTTGTGTGTTTATTTTAATGATAAAGCGCACATCATTGATCCTTGAATAATGCAGGGATTAGAGGCACTAAACAATTAAAATCCAACTGTAACTTTCAACTTCCTCAACATTTTGTTATACACATTCCTTGACATAAATGGAGAATGAAGTTTCTTACACACATATATACACATATGTGTATATGTATAAATGCATATATATAGATACATATATACATACAAAAACATATAACACATATGTGCATATATACGCACATGTATGCACACATGTATTATGTATATACATACATAATATATGTGTACAGATTCATACATGTATACACACATATACTATATACAAATGTGTATATATACATGTATATATGCTATATATTATATATATATATCTGTATATATAACTGTGAAGTCAGAAATTCATTTTAGCTGGCTTCCCATTTCTGGGCCTTTTAATATTTGTGGATTCAACATGAATCTAAAATATTCAATAGAAGTGCAACCACAGAATCAAACCAGTGTGGCTTAGTGGCAGCTTTTTATGAAATTTGCCATTTTAGCTGTCTTGAAAGGTATTGTTAAGTGGCATGAAATACATTGAAATAATTGCACAGCTATTACCAGCATAAGATTACCAAACATTTTTATCTTCCCAAATGAAACTCTCTTTTATGTTAACCACTGTAGCTCTTTGTCTCCTCACCCAGTCCCTCAACATCATCTTTCTATGTTATGCTTGTATGAATTTGGCTAATTAAGATGTAAGTGGATTTAAGAAGTATTTGTCTTTTTTAAGAAAAATTTTAATGTTGACAAAAATCACAACTGTTGATATAATTCTACAGTTGAAATTAATGAGATAACAAAGCTTCAATGGTAAAATTGATCACTTGTCACTTGCCTTTCCGTTGTTCATCAATTTGCTCGAGCGAGCCCCACTAAGTATAAACATAAATTGTTCCGTGCAATTGTTACATCTCTTCACAGGGCTAAGTCCTTTTCTAAGAATTTACTAAGCATTTATTGCTAGTTGAGTTCTCTGTGTTACTGCTTATTAATTGGCTTCTATGTTAGTTTCTCAAATAATTTGGTGTGCTCCTACTTGAATTTCAGTATTAAGGAATTTGGAGGTGTTGCACAGTTGTGTGTGCAGTTGCAGGTTCCAGAAACGTCAGGATCTTTGGTTTGGGCCAGTGAGTTGACATGGCAGTACCTATGGGAGGTGGGTGTGACTGCTGGGGCTTCCTATGTACAGGAGTGTGGGGAGGCTGCCTGCCCTCACTCTTAGAAGACACCAGAGTTCTCAGCCTGGGACCAGGGTACCTGAAATTATTTGCAGTTTGGCATCTCTGCAGAGAGTATTAGAAAAGCAATCGAGTTGAGCTCTTGGCATGACTGCAGTGGTGGGGTTTGGGTGCACCTCCAGGGATTTGGTAGTGTGGGTAGTCAGCCCACCTTCCTTTTGAGGGTGCCTCCAGAGTTTTTAGCTATCTGGCTTGCATTGCCTCAGAGCTGTAATCATGAATCAATAGAGCAGGGCTAGTTTGAGTCAACATGTTGGCAACCGTTAGTATTTGTGTTATTTTGATTAGGTCTCAACTTAGATCTGAACGCTTAGAACATGTTGAATTTTTTTCCCTTTTAGTTCCTAAATCATATTTCACTGTATGTATAAAGCACTGTTGGGTTGCCCTTTGTTTATAGTCCTCTGTTTCCTACTTGCCAGCTCTGGGTTTTGTATTGTAAATCAAAGGCTGTTTCTTCTTTGGTACATCTACACAATGGAATACTATGAGCATTAAATACAGGCAAAAAGATACACATGATAACCTCTAAATGTATGTATCACAATCCACAGTGTCTAAGAGAAGGAAGACAGAGAGAGAGAGAGAGAGAGAGAGAGAGAGAGAGAGAGAGAGAGAGAGAGAAAGAACTCTCCATAGAGGCAGACTCAGGGAGAGGGGAGGGAATGGGGGACATTGGTGGTGGGAAATGGGCACTGGTGGAGGGATTGGTGCTGAAACAATGTATGACCGAAACCCAGACATAAACATCTATATAATTGCTTATCTCATGGTGGTATAATAAAGTATTAAAAAAATAAAAGAAAGGCTGCTTCTCTCTTTCCTGTATGCCCTTAACATATTCTTATGCTAGTATAAAGGATTGTTGTATAGACACAGGAAGACAGTTAAGGCTATGTACTTGTGATATAGGAGTTAATTAACTCTGAATTAGTTACTCCTGGTCATCAGTCATATTTCCTAACTTAAAACCCTAGTTGCCCTTATATCGATTCTAATAATTTACACTCCAAAAGGAAGGTCCCATTGTGGGACAGGATGGACCCAGGGCAAGCTGTGAGTAAGCTACCCTGGCCATGACATGGGATGGACTAAATGTCCTGAACAATATAATAAGCTAAGAGTAAGGTCATGGAACAAACTTTATCCATGAACAAAAGATAAGCAATAGATAAACAATAAATCAAAAGGACTTCATGGGGATTAGGAGTAAAACAAACCTGAGAGAGGAATGTTATTTAGGTTATATGGCAAGATGTCCCTAGGAATGGTCATCCTATAAATTTAATCCCAAGTGTTTATACAAAATGACTAGAAATATCATTAGGATGATTGTTTACCAGCTAAGGTGAAAACAACAAACCAGTACTACACCCTTGTCCTGGACAGAATAGCCCCAGGATAAGATTTGTCTCTGGGAAGAGGTCCCTGGAAGAAAGAATTTAGTTTCAACTCATTATTTCACGATTAAAGCCTGTACCTCTTGTAATTCCCTTCCCCCAAAATTCTGAAAAGTATGTATCTCTAGTAGATTTGACTGGCTGGGTTGTGTGTGTGGAGTTAGGTGGAGTGAGGGCTGAGTGAGGAGAGATTAAAGGAAAGAGCTTTAATCTTTCAAGGCTGTGGTCTCATTCCTTTTGTCCATTGGTAGGGGTGAACAGTCGTTGGCCCTGAACGTGTCTGGGGTCTGCTGAACTTCAAAATTTGTTCAGGACACAACTGAGCCCCAACAAAGCACTTTTAATCTATTCATGAACAGATGATGTTTCTACTCTTTGGTTACTGTAAATAGCACCTTTATAAACAGACATATACAATTATTTGTTCCAGTTCCTTCTTTTTAATACCTATATATTCTTCAGCTTTGTCTTCAAGTACACATTATCTTCAAGCTGCACACTGAAAACTTGCTTTGAGTAGCTTCTTTATTCCCTTTTTACCTTACTTGCTCCAAATAATCATTGACCTCTCTCATCTGGAACACAGATCCAACTTCTTTCCTGCAGATTTATCTCTAACCTTTTAAAAAAGCTTTTCCCATTGCCAGAGTATAGCTTTTCAAAGATGAATTCCATCCTATGCCCTCTCTCCTTTAAGCCCCATCCTCTAATGAATCCCAGTTACTCGGGAGAAATCTTCAACAAAAGCCTGCATTGTTAACCTTTGTTTACTTTCCTACCTAATGCTCATATTATATACAGAAATGCTTTCATTCTCCAATCATGTTCAACTTTTGCTCCATTCTAGACGTCTGCATAAATTTTTTATGGGGAGCTACATAAGCAGTTTTTGACTTATTTCTGGTTCTGTGCTCAAGGTTATTCCTGAGGTTTGGTGAATCATATGGAGTGCTGGGGATTGAACCCAGGTCAGCCATATGCAAGGCAATCTCCCTACATGCTATACTCTCAGATTCATGGACAAATTATTAATTTTTAGTGATTTATTTTAAACACCGTGATTTACAAAGTACAAACATTTTCACAATATAGTTGCTGGAAAGATTCATCATTCAGCACCAATCCCACCACCAGTGTGCCCTCCACCACCACCACCAGAGACCCACATTTCCCACCCACGCTCTATCCCCCTCCCAATGTCTGCTCACTTAGCCAGTATCAATTATATTCATCCTTACAGCTCATATAAGGGAACAGTAATGATAAGGTCATGCCATTTTTTTTTCTAGGCAGATGTCTGAGCGTTTGGCCAGTTTCTGTTCTTAGATTCATTTTCTGGGTTTCCAGAACACAGTGGTTTTCTACTGACAATCCCAGACACACCATCACTACAGCTACTGACGACACTTATTTCACATTTATCTCAATGTCTATTTGAGCTTTTCCTTTTCATATACTAAACAATCCATTCTATATTGGTTGTTGGAGCTAATTCTCTAAATATGATAGATGAACCTGGTGTTAGACAAAAGTCAATGGAGATCCTAAAATCTCCATTGTGTCAACTGAGTCCACTGTATAGGAAATTACCAAAGGTGGTCCCCCAGACCACATCTCATGCCCACAAACTTCGTTTCTAGAAAAATATGATGGGATACCAGTTAGATGAATATACTAGGTTTTGAGATAACATGCGGGTGCTCTGTGCCCGCATGCCATAGGGGTATTGGAACCCCCATCCCATGTGCGGTTCCAGCCAGTCACAGTTCTGGGAGGACCCACCAAGCCTTGCTGGAGGGCATTGAGTTGGGGAGGGCGCCTCAGCTTCAGCTCCCCAGGGAACATGGTGGATTCAATCACCCAGCTACATACCTGGGTTTGAATTGCGACTATTTTGTTGAGTGTGGCTCTGCTGAGCTGTGGAGTCTGGACCTTGAAAGTGGTTATGGTTGTGATGCATGAGGTTTTCAGGCCTCTAAGTGTCTAACCAGGAGGCAAAGGGAGCCTGGTCCTGCACACCTTCCAGGACCCCTCATCAGCCCAGCACAGGCTGAGTGGGCAGCAGCTCAGCCCAGTGCCTCTCACTGTTTCCAGCCAGTCGCAGTTCTGGGTCCATACACAAATTCTTTATCTTGGAATATTCTCCCTGATCCTCTGATGACTCCTTCCTTCCTTCCTTCCTTCCTTCCTTCCTTCCTTCCTTCCTTCCTTCCTTCCTTCCTTCCTTCCTTCCTTCCTTCCTTCCTTCCTTCCTTCCTTCCTTCCTTCCTTCCTTCCTTCCTTCCTTCCTTCCTTCCTTCCTTCCTTCCTTCCTTCCTTCCTTCCTTCCTTCCTTCCTTCCTTCCTTCCTTCCTTCCTTCCTTCCTTCCTTCCTGCCTTCCTGCCTGCCTGCCTGCCTGCCTGCCTGCCTGCCTTCCTGCCTTCCTGCCTTCCTGCCTTCCTGCCTTCCTGCCTTCCTGCCTTCCTGCCTTCCTGCCTTCCTTCCTGCCTTCCTTCCTGCCTTCCTTCCTGCCTTCCTTCCTTCCTGCCTTCCTTCCTTCCTTCCTTCCTTCCTTCCTTCCTTCCTTCCTTCCTTCCTTCCTTCCTTCCTTCCTGCCTGCCTGCCTTCCTGCCTTCCTGCCTTCCTGCCTTCCTGCCTTCCTTCCTGCCTTCCTTCCTTCCTGCCTTCCTTCCTTCCTTCCTTCCTTCCTTCCTTCCTTCCTTCCTTCCTTCCTTCCTTCCTTCCTTCCTTCCTTCCTTCCTTCCTTCCTTCCTTCCTTCCTTCCTTCCTTCCTTCCTTCCTTCCTTCCTTCCTTCTTCCTTCCATCCCTTTTATTCAACCCCACCCCCATTGGGTTCTGTTTGTTTGCATCCTTCTGTCTCCTTCCCAGCAGGTGTCAAATTCCCAGCTAAACTCAATGGTTCGCTAAAATGTTGACTTTTTTCTTTACCTTGTGTCCTCTTCATGCTCCTGATTTGGAACTGCGTCCTTTTGTAAAGATACACCAAGACAACTAAGGCTAATTTGTTATTACTGGGCTTGCACCATATTTCTTAACTAAATGCCTCAATTGCCTATAGATTAATTTTAATTCCTCACACACCCAAAGAGAAAACACCCTGACTTCCATATGGGACAACTTCTCTGCCCCTGATTGGCAAGGCTTAAATCAACATTTGTTCTGACCAAAAACTAAGAGAGCAAGGTCACAGAACGAGTATTGTGTTTACCTAAAGAAATTGATAGGACCCTGAAAGAATGGAATGATTAGTCTGGTGAGAAAATGCAGTGTGTACTATATGGTACAATCTCCCCAGGAAAGGTCACCTTAATCCTGGGTCTAGAAAATATCTGTCCCTCTTACTATGTCTATACAAAAACTACTATTAACATCATTTAAATTATTGTGTATTTGCTCAAGATTAGAGACATCAACATCATGAAATTCCACACTACCCCTAGGGAGCTGGGGCATAATCTCCCTGTATTTCTTGCACCTGGTGAGAGGAAGTCCTAACTTTTTTTTATTTTGAGAGTAATAAAAAAGCTTTTACCTTCCCCAGACTTTGTGAAGTTTTCCCCCCCCTGATTTTGTAAATCCCTACCCTTCCCTTGAAAACTATAAACAAAGCTCTCTTGTTTGGCTGAGGGTAGGAGAGTTAGAGGTCTGAGTAAGTTAGCCTGGTCAGCTCTGCTCTGTTTTGCTGGTCTCTTTCTCCATCCCTCTTCTCTCCTCTCTCTCTCTCTCTACGCTCTCTCTTTCTTCAGATGTGTGGATAATTAAAATTTTGGGCTTTCAAATAACTTGTAGTTTTGCTTCTATGTCCATCGGTAAGAGGGGATGACCTCTGGCTCCCTGAATGTGGTCAGGGAACCCAATGGATCTTAATACTGTTGGGGTCTTTGAACAGCCCTGAAGACCAGAACAGACCATACAGCCCCAATGATTTACAATACTGTTAATGATATATTTTCATCTATAAAACATTCCAACACTATACCATCCACAAGTATCATCTTGTTTTCTTTGTAAAGTGGTAAAAATGAAATCCTGTACAGAATTCAATATATTGCTACAGTCACTCAAACAAGTATTGAGCTCCCTTGTCTTTGATGTGAAAATCTACACTATACCAAATCACCTGAAAGGTAGAGCAGAATAATAGAAACACAAAGAAAAGAGAAGAATACAAGTTGGCTGGTCAGAAATGAAACCATTAATAATTTGCTACCTTGTGTCTTGTCAGGTGCCCAGGAGGGATGGCGAGTTTTAGCCCTAGCCTGCATCCCAATAGGGCCTTGCAAGAAGCCGCACACCATAAGGGCCAGGCCACTATTTTCATCATCCGGACTCCACAGCTCGTCAGAGCTCCGCTCAAGAGAAAAGTTGATCTCAAGCCCTGTTCATCAGAGTCCCACCCTACAGCAAAGACTATTTCAAGCGCAGGTATGCCTGATCCAGAGACTCAGACACACGGGGCAGAGCTGCTACTGGCTCTCCCTGTGCTCAGCTGATCATGAGGTGCCCGGGAGCGAAGGCAAGTTCTAGCCCTGGCTCGCCATCCCAACAGAGCCTTGCAAGAAGCCAGAGGAACCCCCACACCATGAGGGTCGCCATTTTCAACATCTGGACTCCACAGCTCATCAGAGCTCCACCCAAGAGAAAAGATGATTTCTCCCTGTTGTGGTTCATCAGTAAATGAACTAGATGAGAGCCTACTCCTGAGTATACCACCCGTATGGCAGAGTGTGGCAAGCTACCCGTGTCATATATAATATGCCAAAAGCCAGTAACAATTATAGACCTCATTCCCATGACCTGAGGGAATGGTCTGAGGCTCTTCATATTCCTGGAGCAAGCAGATGCCCTTGGGCTACACTAGCATATGACAGGACGTATGGGGATGTTACTGGTGCCCGTTTGAGCAAATAGATGAACAATGGGAAGACAAGTGATACAAGTGGTACAAGTGTGTCTTGTCACCTTAGACTCCAAGTTCACTCATAACAAATTGCTTTTTTCCTTTTTTAATTGATTGTCTTTTCACAAAGAAATGGGTCCTTTGAATTTTAGGATCATGCAAAGTTAACCTGGATTCTATCATTCATTACCAGCACTGACTCTGACCTTGCAATCTGTGTTCTCTCTGCCTGCCAGTCTCTACACTTTTGTTTTGGTAGGGTTTTTTGTTTGCTTGTTTTGTTGTTTGGATACACCCAGTAATACTTAGAACTATTGGTTCTGAGCTCGGGGATCACTCCTAGTGGTGCTTGGGGTGCTGAGAATTGAACCTGAGCCAACTGCATGGAAAGAAAATACCTTAATTTTCTCTCCAGTCCTCTGTTCTCTAGAAATGTTCCATACCATTTTATATATTCTTCTACTTTTTCTATATCTTTTTTAACACCGGTTTCTTTTCCTTTGGTAATAGCCATCTTAATGATCATCAACTAATACCTCATTATGGTTTTTTTCCATTTAAATTTTTTTATTGTGATACTGGAATTTACAATGCTGTTAATCATACTTTTCATGTGTACCTCATTCCTATACCACACCGAATACCTGAGCTTGCTTTTTTCCACCACTGTCTTTCGCTTTTAAAAACATTATAATGACATTAAGCTTCTTTTAATGTATGAAAAATGAAATTTTTTTAAATGAAGAACTTTATTTCTAATGTGTAACTAGCACCAACATGATCATAGCACAATAGGAATATCATATCTTTGCAGACCATGGTAAGGAGTTTGAGTTTGCCTCTGAGCACAACAGTAGCCATTGAAAGGTTTTGAGAAATGGTGTAGCATTATCTGACTTACATTTTTAATAAATTTCACTTTGAATTTCTGGCCATAAGGATTTATTTCCTTTTTTCCCAATGAGCATAGTCTGGAAATAATTATCTGCTGAATGTACTTAGCAGAAAATTTATCATCATCATAAAAATGCACAGTATGGATAAAGAGATTTGTATTTTATAAAGCAGCTACTCATACATCACCTCATTTAATTCTTTGGGCAGCTCTTGTCTCCTGAACAAGAGCCTCCTCCATCTCTGAGTTCTTACCATCCCCGCTTAGTTGGCATTTTAATTAAAAGGCCTGGGTGTGCCCTGATTAACAGAATGGTAATTTAAACATCATTGGCAGAGACTGCAGCTCTCAAAAATATGTGCTTGTTGTGGATTTTCTTTGAGGGTGAAATTAACCTATCTATTTAGCTCTAGCCAATGTTTGTCAGCACAGAAAACACCTGGGACAAATCCAAACTTCTTTTTTAAATTGCATTAATCCTTTTTACTTTGACATTATGATATTTTAAGTGAACTATAGATTGCCACTGCTTCTTTGTTCTTTGGTTTCCTGTATATTCTATTCCATTATAATTATATTTAGGACCCCTGATGCATTTTAGTGGTTCTTTATCTGGGAAGAATGAAATGTGTTTAGTTATTCACCATCCATATATTTATTGTCTACTGTGTTTTGTAGCTACAGTAAACATAGGAGACATAATAGTGAGATAGACTTTGATGCCTGTGTCCTGGAAAGCTAGACAGTGGGACAGGTCCAGGAATATATAGGTAAAATGTAGACGCGGCGTGTAGGGGGGGGTTGGCGTCCATACCGCCGGGCGCAACCCGCCCGCCCGGCGGGACCCACCCAACCCCGCCCCCCCACTGCCCCCCCGGGGAGCCCGGGGGGGGACCCGCGGGGGGCCCGGGGGGGGACGCCGGGGGACGGGGGGAAAAAGCAAGCACCAAAGGCACATGCACATATTATATTATTCACAAGCGCATATATAATATATGGCATTCAAAATAGATGACCAAAAAATATGTGGCTTCTTTGAGACTCCTGTGATAATCATCTAACAAGAAAGTTCTTGAAAGAATAATATCTAAAACCAAGTATGCATCTGAAAAAATTCTGCAGGAAGAAGGATGGCCACTTGGTAAAATTTTTTTTTGTAGTAAAGTTTGGGGCAAGAGTCTACAGTTCCAAAGGCTGTGTTGTTCTAAAAATCTAAAGACCTACCGTTTTTATCATGCCATAGAACTATACTTTCTGTTCATATATTGCCTGTAGGTCAGGGTTATCAGGGTTGCATAATCAATAAAAAAGAGGAAGAAATGAATGAGCAGAAAAACATTATGCAGAGATCAGGAGCCATGAAAAATATATAAAAGGAAGAAAATATAAGAAAGAAGAAATAAAATAAGAAAATGAACCTGGGATATAAACTCTCTTAGATGAAAGTCAGAACCAGGCTTTGACAAGAATTTTTAGTTCAAGCAGTTGATTGGGTACTTATTACTAGAAAGCACTAGAAGAGAGAGCTAGAGGACACAGGGAAGGAAATCAATGGGGCATGATGCCAATCAGGTGGTTGCCTAAAAGTGAGTCAGTGGAACATATGTTAAGTTGAGGGACAGGGACAAAGGCAAAAGGAGTCTGGAGATATTGAATCAGTGCTCCTTGAGCCATCGGCTCACTGGCATGTCCAGGGTGGCCTTTACCTGGGCAGAGTGAACTCATGTGATAAGGGAAGTTTCAGATGAAGTCACAAATGTTGCATCTAGAACTGGTTATGTGCATGGCAAGGATGGACTTGAATGGCTTATTCTATCAAGGATGATATCACTGAGCTCAATTCCACAAAGACAATTGTAAAAGCAAGAGGTAGCCATAAAGAGAGAGAGGGAAAGAACATTCCAGTAAAAGGGGTTATCATATGTAAAGATACTTTTGTGTCCTTGAGAAAAACTGTGAAGTTTGGTTGCTGGAAGTTTTGATCCTCCCAGGCTACCTGCAGTTATGTAGAAGGGAAGCAGGCAGACTTTCTGAGTCATGAAGAGTTAGATGTCATTCAAGACACAAGTCAATGGAGAATTCTTACTAAACAGACCAGCTTTACTTTTTACGTAATCTTTGGATCTAGTTTTAATGGTATAGGTAGGGACTGGCAATTTGGAGAAAAGAGGAAAAGAGCATCTCAGAGCAACTGAAAGCATAGGAAACAGAGCCCAAAACAATGCTGAAAACACTGCCCAGCTCAGAGCTGTGGGAAGGGCCTTTCTTTTGTGGTTCATTCCACTTTAAAATGAGAACAACCCAGGCGGGAACCCTGGCCCTTTTGAAGATGGCCAAGCCTTGAAGAAGAAGAACAATTAGATAGTAAAAGGATTGGGAAATGGGGAGTTTCCAGTGAACGTTTCTTTGTGTGGCTCATGATACATTTTGACAAAGTGTGAAGTAGAGAGAAAGAGGATGGATCGCAGGACTGTTCGGCTCTGCTCAGTAAAGCCAGTAACAGTGATAGCTTGCATACAACGGGGCCTGCTCCTCCAGTTATGAATTTGGAACTGAAGCATGCAAAAGAGATTACAGTTTAGTATTCACTGCATGCATTCATTGAAAAAATGAGACTGTCATGTGGACTGGGATTCAATCTACAAGGGAATGCATGGACACAGCAACTCTGGCAGCTGAGTATTAGGCAATGGAGACTCTGGCTTTCAATAGGTTTGGTGAGAATTTTCTTTTTTTTTATTAGCTGTTAACTCCATCTTTCCTTGTGTCTCTGACCCTATGAGGTAGTTTTTCCTGTTTATTGTTCATTAGGTATGTATAACCTGGTTTGAAAATTAGGCAGCTGAAATAAAGACGGCCCTTTCAAATCTGGAATTGGAAAAGAGGGAGGCATTGAACAAATTCAATCCAAGCAGTCTCTTAGAATTGTTTTTATTTTATTGAGGGTTTTCAAAATTGTTTGATACATGCAGCACACTCTACCCCCTACCCTTGAGTTCCGTGGAGATAAGAGCATAGAAGCCAGAGGAGCTCTCTGACTTCTTTGGGTTCCCACGGCATGCTGGTTGGCAGAACCAAGGACAGAGTGTAAGTCTTCTGACTTTCATGCCAAGGCTCTTTCTGTGACACCCACAGAAGTATTTTTATCCTCTATTTGTGGGTAAACTTGAGTTATTGGCAGAGTTTATTCAGAGTCACAGACAGCCAGAGTCTTTGGTCTGCTACTAAGTTTTGCTCCTTCTCAAATGTCTTGGGAGGAATGTCCGTGACTCATTTTATCCCCCGTTTTCTTTGTGCCAGCACAAGCCCCATGCCTCAGTCTTGCACTAGGAAAGCAGATATTGGATTTGGGTCTCTAAAATCATGGTCATAGTAAAAAGGTGCCTATAAGTTACAGTTTTAAGGAGAAAGAGAATGGGCTGATGGGTTAGTACATTGAATATTGAGACAGGTAGTAACTTGGAGGGGCTAAGTCTACTCACCCAGAACCAAGCTCCTTTTTTCATCTTAGCTCTGATTTTAAGAAGCATTGTGAACTTGGGCAATTTATTTTATCTTCTGCATACAAGGTACTCATACCACCAATGCAGATGGTGCAGAAGCAGCAGCAGCAGCAGCAGCAGTTTTTATGTTTTTCAATATTTTTATGGAAAAAATATTGAGTAGTAAAGATGCTCAGAATCAGAAATGGAAAGTAGAAAAGTTTACTGGAAAGGAAAAGAACTCTCTATGTGGGGAGGAACTTAGTAAAAGACTAAGTTAACTATGGGCCTCTTTATGTTTTTTTTTTTATAAAGGAAAACTGGGTCTTTGGGGTACTGGGAATACAGGGAAGTTAAGAATGAGGGTTTTCTTGGAGCCAGAGCGATAGCCCAGCGGGTAGGGCGTTTGCCTTGCACGCGGCTGGCCTGTGCCGACCCGGGTTCAATCCACGGCATCCCATATGGTCCCCTGAGCACTGCCAGGAGTAATTCCTGAGTGCAGAGCCAGGAGTAACCCCTGAGCATCGCCAGGTGTGACCCAAAAAGCAAAAAAAAAAAAAAAGAATGAGGGTTTTCTTGTAGCCCCTTTTAATTAAAAACAGGGCTCTTGCAAGTCTGACAGAAATAAAAGGATCTAACTGATTCTAGGTTGGCCATTTGTCTTAGGTATTTCCCATTATCTTAGCCTCCAGGGGAGCATAAGCTCTGGGACAGAATTTTATGCTGGACAATTGTTAACTTCCTGTTTATCAGAAAAAAAAAAACAAGGAATTTGCAGGAAGTCAAAATTGTACAATGTGCCAGCCAAAATTTGGACTGTTCACAGTAGCTGGTGAGAGTAAACTGAGGCTTCCTCTTTCAATACCGATATATAGGGCACTATATTCATTATCAATGATGGATTAACAACATCACTATGCACTTAGTGGATTGACACAAAAGTATCATTAGCTCAGGTTTTCTGTAGGTTAAGGCTCAAGACACAGCTCAGTTGGAACTAAGTGTGACCGGGACAAGACACATGAAAGGCAGAAAGTTCATCCAGATTCTGCTGATTCTGCTCCCAAAGTTCACTTGGGGTTTTCAAAAATTATTTTCCTTTATGTATAGAACTCAGGGCTTCTTTTCTAGTTTTCTATTTGACCAAAGTGCCTCAATTTTTATTATGTGAGTCCCCAATATTTATTACTTTTTTCTTAAAATCATCCAGGTAGAGGTCCCAGTCAGTCATGCACTATCATGTCACACAACCTCACACAATCACATAATCACATACATGGAATCACATCACTTTTTTTGAATTTTATGGATTGGTGCAAGTCACAGACAGACCCAAAATGTAAAGGGAAGGGAAGGGTTGATATGTGAGCAGTGACAGTAGTCTCTACATTGGCCCATGGCTCCCAGGTTCTTCAGAATCTTTAAGAATTAAAAAATATCAAGTAATAAAAATGTTGAGACTCAAAATTGGAAAGTAGAAAAATTTATTCAAAGTACAAGAGAAAGGAAAAGGAACTCCCCATGTAGGGAAGAACTTACTCTAAGGTAAGTTAAATATTGCTCTTTTTTTCTTTTTTGGGTCACACCAGGCAATGCTTAGGGGTTTCTCCAGCCTCTGCATTCAGGAATTACACCTAGTGGTGCTCAGGGGACCATGTGGGATCCTGGGGATGGAACCCGGGTTGGTTGCAGTAAGGCAAATGCCCTCCCTGCTGTACTATCACTCTGGCTCCTCAATTTTCGGTGGATTTTTTTAATAAGAAAACTGAGTCTTCGTGTTACAGAGAATGCTTGAACATTAAAGACAAGTTTTTTTTACATAGGCCCCTTTTAATGAAAATTGGCTTCTCATAATTCTTATCTATCAACAAGAATATTAAGAAGAGTGCAAGGATCAAAAGAACCCTTGTCTGACCAATTGCTTTAGGTATTGCCCATTTCTTAGCCTTCCTGTTAGCTTAAGCTCTGAGTAAGAATATTAGGTTGTGCAATTGTTAACTTCCTGTTTATCAAAAAGAGTTCAGGAATTCACAGGAGGTAGTAATGTAGGATAGGGCAGTAGAAAATGGGAGTGCTCACAGCAGCTGTCAAGAGAAAGCTGAAGTGTCCACTCTCAGGGTGACTATATAAAGGCATGCATATATACTGATAGGATAATATGGCTACCTTAGAGTCTGTTTTTAATATGCTTCTTAGGGTTGCTGCAAAGAGTAAATTCATTAATGCATATCAAGATTAAGGTGACCTTAAGTTTGCAAAAGCTCCTTGACTGATGATAGCGGTGAAGGCTGTGCATTAGGTGAATGTGGTTTTGTACTTGTTCTTGAAAAGCCTTCGGTAGAAATTTATTATCCACCTAGGATGACAGGATTCAATGTAAATAGAAGTTTAATATCTACATGTTAATAAATAAAGTAATTTTATATAATATTTCTAATTTATTTCTAATTTCTTAGCTGGAGGTTGTATAGAGAGTGGGAAATAGAGAAAGTCTGAAGCTTGAAGAAGTATTAATTTATAGGCAGCTTTTCTGGAGTATGCAAATATTTATCGTTGCTATCTCCTTATACTAGCCTCTCTAAACTTCTTTTGATTGTGTGCCCACTAATTTAAAATGCCTTAACATATACTGCAAATGCTTGTGTTTTGTTTATATTGTAAGATATACACAAGATAAAAATTTCAAAGGGGTGACAATTTATGCAATATTTTGAAGTATCTTCCTAATTCTTCTAAAGATTTTCAACCATTACTAGGTCATACATTAAAGTATTCTGGAGGAAGTTTTTTATTGATGGGGAAAATTTATTTATATTTTAATGTCTAGCTAGATATAATTAGCCCAATCATCTTATTTTGTTTTCATCATAGTATGACTAACAGAGATCAAATAGCAATGGAAGAATAGACAACTTGATTATTGTTCTTTATCTATAGATCAATGTTATCTTTCATCCTAGGTAAATTTTCAAAAATAATTTCTTTAAAAGTGCTATATTTTATAAGAATTTAGGTTGAAATAAATCATATTTTCATCATATTAATTTGCTTGTCTTATAAAATGTATACACTATAGTCTATTCAAGTAAATAGACAAGAAAAACACCTTTTTTTCTGTCCCTTACCTCTTCTTATTGTAAAATCATGAATCCAGGAGTACACACTTTTCCAAGAGGGTTCTTGGATATATATATATATATATATATATATATATATATATGTGTTTGTGTGTGTGTGTGTGTGTGTGTGTGTATACATATATATACATATAAATTATAAAGCAATTTAATTTTTTTTTCTCTTTTGAGATACAAGTATTTGGGGCTATTGAGTATATAACTTTAAAGGCTGGAGTACCTTTTTGCTTTTGGCAAGACTTAGGTTCATTCCCTGACACTGCATGATATCCCAGCATCTGACTACAGCCCTGTAACAAAATATAAGGACAAAATAATTCAAGCCTATTGTTTTATAACGTATCATGCTAAGGTTTCCTCAAGAGACATGGGCAGAACTTGGAGATCCTTTGCATGTTACCATACCAAATGAATTTTATTTCTTTCATTGGTTGATTGAGTTTTGGTCACAGTATCTCTGCAGCAAAACAGCTCCACAGTGCTACCAGGTGTCTCTGATTCTTGCTCTGGTAGTGTTTGAAAAAGTCAGCAAAACTGGCAAATAAACCTGAGCCATGAACTGTGAGGGACCATTTCAAACCGTCTTTAAGAGAGAGAAACCATGAACTGTGAGGTACGATTTCAAAGTCTTTAAGAGAAAGAAACTGCTGACAGTACTGGCAGCCTGCAAGAGCCCCTGCAAGCAGGGGTAAAGCTAGTCTGCTTTATCTCTCTGTGCAAATTGCAGATTTAATAGGAAGTCGCCTCAGAATCATTGCTGCTAGGTTGAGTCTCCAAAGGAATTAGGGCTAACAGTTTAATAACTGTAGAAAGAGCTTAGTTGCTTCACTCTGTATGGTGTTTCTGAGTTGGCTACTGACAAACGAGCCTGGGACATTAAACCCTTTCATCACTCAGATAGAGCAAGTGGGGGAAAATCCATTCCTTGGCAGCGGATGAGTTTACTAGCTTCTGAAGGGGGTGTGTGTTTGAATGTGATAGGGGAAGGGAGCATTTGTCAGAGTGGAAGATGGATCAAAAGACAAATGAATTCTTTGCGTTAAATAAGAGCTTTAAATTATCCACTTTGAACTGCTTCACCATCAGCAAAATGTGCTTCGCTGAAAACCACCCTGTCTTCCTCAAGTCCGTGAATGGCACAGGGGTCTCTATTTGCTAAAATGACATTTTAAAGAATCAAGTAGCAGGAAGGAAGATAGCCAAGCTGGGGAGGCAAGATAAATGCCTGTTCATTGGCAGCAGAGACACTACTGCTAACCTATTCACCTAAAAACACCCAGAAAATATGATTTAGGCAGAGCTGGCTCCCCTTGGGTTATGTAGGTAAGAAGGTATCTGTGCACACTAAACATAGACAAATCAAGTTAGATTAGCCAAGTGGGTTCCAAACTTAGATCCATGGAGTCCTATCAGGTTAATTTTTTATATTAGAGAATAGTCAGAAATTCTATTTGTATATTCATATTCTTGCAATGTACTATTACACATTATTTTGTCAAGATGTGGAGATTATTCTCCGCTCTCTTTTTTTTCCACCACCAACATCCCCGGTTCCCTCCCGCTCCCCCAGCCCTCTTCCATGGCAGGTTCTTTATTTCTTTCCATTTCTCTCTCTTTCTCTTTTCCTTCCCTTCCAGACTATGGATTACAGAACATACATTAAAGGGTTGTCATGCATATCTTTTTGCCTCTATTTAATGCTCAGTTCTAGGTTGGCATTAGTACCCTCGACAATTGTTAGCACACTGTTCCATTTTCTGTCTTACCTAGCCTCTGACTCCCACACGTTTGTGATAATTTCCACCTTTGACAAGACCTCCTGATATATGTTTCACTTGACCTTGGATATTGGTATCATAATATGTACATATATATTTATGTTATTCAGATAAATGCAGTCATTCTGTATCTGTCTCTCTCCTTCTGGCTAATTTCACTCAACATAATCTTCTCCATGTCCATCCATTTATAGGCAAATTTTATAACTTCATTTTTCCTAAGAGCTGCATAGTATTCCATTGTGTAGATGTACCAAAGCTTCTTTATCCAGTCATCGATTTTCGGGCACTCTGGTTGCTTCCAGATTCTGGCTATTGTGAATAATGCTGCTATGAACATAAAAGTAGGGATGGTGTTTCCGCTGCGTATTTTTGGTTTCCCAGAGTAGATTCCCAGGAGTGGTATGGCTGGGTCAAATGGGAGTTCAATTTCTAGTCTTTGGAGGAATATCCATATTGTTTTCCAGAAAGGCTGTACCAGCCGGCATTCCCACCAACAATGGATGAGTGTCCCCTTTTTCCCAACATCCATGCCAGTACTTGTTGTTCTTGCTCTTTTGAATATTCTCCGCTCTCTTAATCTGAATGTGTAATTTATTTAGGCAGCAGAACACTCTAAATTTGAGAGAATCTAAGGATGGAAAAGTATGTGTTTTTCAGTACTTATCCTCCATAAGATGACTCATGTTGAGTTGTTATCAACTTCCCTGCCAAAATATAACTGATAGGTAGTTAAATGCAGAAGCAGAGATGACCCTCATATACAGATGAAAATCTGTAAAAACTGAAGCCCAGTGAAATTGTTTAGTCATAGAATTTTCAAGTATGTAAATGTCCTGTTAATTTTAGGTGGTGTCTTATGCAGTTAAAACTAAATATATATGCAATGGAACACTACATGAGGAAACAAAATGAAATCATGTAATTTATTCCCATAAGGAACTAGAAGTAACCTACTGAGTGAAGTCAGTAAAAAGAGGACAGATACATAATGATCTTTCTTATATGTGGGATATAAGGAATCATAGTATGGGAATAACAAGTGGTCAACACAGTAAACTGTGTCGTGATAGGGGATGGAAGCATTTGTCAGAGTAGAAGATGGATCATAAGACAAATTAATACTTCATGTTAAATAAGAGCTTTAAATTATTTCTCTTTGAACTGCTTCACCATCAGCAAAATGTGCTACGCTGAAAACTATCCTGTCTTCCTCAAGTCTGTGAATGGCACAGGGGTCTCTATTTGCTAAAATGACAGAGAGCTGATTTACAAAACTGGGTTTCCAGAGTAAATGGGATAGGTTTGAGGTTGGGAGGAAGCTCTAAGAAAAAAAAGTGGAGGAGAACCTGGCAATCTGAAGGAGGGTGTAGTGATGGAACTTTGCATGAAGATCGCCACCTATTATTAGCAGTATTGTAAAAGATGCTTGAAGTGAAAAACAAACAAAACTAAATACCTGAAGGCCAGAAATATTGATCAATAGCCTGAAAGCTATTAGTTGATGGTTGATGGTCTGACATAGAAAAGACTGGGTCCCCTGGGATGAACCCAGAGCCACAGTAGAGCCTGGCAAGCTACCCGTGGTGTATCTCGAAAATGCCAAAAAACAGTAACAATAATGGACCTCATTCCCAATGAATGGAGACATTACTGATGCCCAAGGGTGGGATATGCCCCTAGGTAAGATAGTTTTAGGTATTAAAATGTAAACAGTTTGCAAAAATGCACCCAAGAAAGAATAATATAGCATGAAGGAGTTGAACCTACAACAAATATCTGCTGCAAAAAATGCACTAGGCAAGCATAAAATAAGACTACTTAAGGTCTTTTAGATATAGTGACCATATGGGCAAAAATTATAGGAAATTTTCATGACTTTTTTTTTAAAGGTGGCTGATTATTAGTAATGTGGAATAACCCAGCCTCTGGTCTTGAACGTACTTTTTGTATGTCAATGTCTCTCTCAACATAAAGAATGCCAGTCTGGTAGGTGAAATAATACAGTATTGAGCAAATGGTCATCTGTTACACCTTTCATACCTGCTTAGGCTACCAAAGGCTTGGACAGTCTGTGTATTCCTCCTTTGTCTTCTGCTTGTTTGTCTCTTCTCTTTGACCAGCCTGAACGTCCTGCTATCCTGGCTGTTTGACAGGATTCGGGACAGCAGGGCCCCCAAGTATTGCCAGACAAAGCGATGAGCTGCAAGTATCCCCCAAACACCACTGAGTATGGTTCAAAAGTCAAACCCAAACAACAAAGATTAACAACAGGAAGAAGAGAAAGAGAAGGTTAAGGCGCCATCTTCCCTCTGTCAATGTCCCTGATGTAGGTGGACCCCACGGGAAACTTGTGTGAGTCGGGAAGGAGAGAGAGAGATGGTCACTTTCTCCCCAGTCGCCTCTGCCACCCCGGACCTGCTGGGCAGGCTAAGGACTGATAAAGTCTGCGATGAGCCCTGCACGGCATGTGCCTGAGCCCCACCAACCCCATGAGGTGGCCATCAAGCCACGCCTGATGTCCGCTTGATCTCTAGGCACGGGAGTTGATCCCCACCACCTGAGATTTCTCAGGGAGCCACGGACTCAGGCTGGAGTGAGGAATTGCTCTTTGCAGGAAAGGAAAGTCAGTCCTAGGCCTTACCCAGTGTTTCCTCAGACTTCTTGTCTTCTTCACAGAAAAAGAATTTCAGGAGTCGTTGAACAGTGAAGTAAAACAGATTTTATTAAGGCGGTTTTAGGATGGCTCCTAAAACCTCCTTAATAAAGAAGTAGGGAAAGAGAGAGTAATGCACTCAAGGGAGAACACGGGCTACTTCAGAGGTGTAGATTGAGCCCAGGCTGATTTCCAAAGGAGGCTTTTATCCCTTTGGGCAGGGGCTAAGGGCTGTGCCAAGAAGGTGGATCCAGCTTCCTCAGGGTCTATTGTTGGTTAATGGGTCTTATCAGGTCTTCATTCCTGGTTCCAAAAGGTGATAACTTAATGGCGACAGTTCATTGCCATGCAGGAGCCCCTCCTGTCTGCTTGCCTACGTCATCCCAGTTCACCTTTCACAGCCCTCCTGCCCACCCTCTTGATAGGTATCTCTCTCTCTCTCTGTCAGTCTCACAGGTAGCATGCTCTCTCTCTCTCTCTTGCTCTCTCTCAGGTAGCTCTCATAGCGTGCTCTCTCATATTGTTCTTTCTCTCTCTTGTAGCTCTTTCTCATAGTGTTTTCTCTCAGGTAGCTCTGTCATAGATCTCTCTCTCTCTCACACAGCATTTCTCTCTCTCCTACTCTCTCATAGCTCTCTCAGACCACACACACACACACACCCTCTCTCTCTCTCTCTCTCTCTCTTTCTCTCTCTTTCTTAGTGGATTTACAATGCTATCACTGATAAAATACCACGCATACTATTTTTAAAAGGTAGACTTTTGTGTTTTCCCACTCAAGGTGAAGAATTTGTTTTTACTTCACAGTCAGTCATTTCCATAATCATGTTATATTGTTTCTAATGTTATAAGTAAGATTTCCTCTTGGGGGAGAAAATTGGAAGTTGGACTTTTTTGAAAAGCACATTCTGTGCTTTTCTTTTGTTTCACTTATTTCAAAAAGTCCAACTTCCAATTTTCTCCCCAAGAGGAAATCTTACTTATAACATTAGAAACAATATAACATGATTATGGAAATGATTGACTAGTGACTGTGAAATAAAAACAAATATATATATTTTGCTATCTAGGTTTGGACTTATAATTCTGCCATTACTATTTTATTTTTACATTAATTTATTTCATTTTATTTTATTTTTGCTTTTTGGCCATACCTTGTGTTGCTCAATGCTTACTCCCTATTTCTGTACTCATGTACTCAGAAATCACTCCTGGTGGAGGACCATAAGCACTTTTGAGGATCAAACTAGAGTCAACAGTAGCTAAACATATTAAGCACACACCCTGTACAGTAGGACACACCCTGTTTAAATCACCCTACCTGATTAGGATTAGGCATGTACCCTACTTTCTTCCTCTACCTGAATGGCTGACACGGAGTTCACACCCTACTTTCCTCCAGTTTAGATATCCCTGTTCCACCTAATAAAGTTATTGCACTGAAGTGGTTTGTGGAGACTTCTTTGTGGGTGCTCTTCTCGACCTCCTTTGTGGGTGCTCTGCATGAACTTCTTTGTGGGTGGTTACTTACTCAGCATCTGACCTCACCAGCCACATCAACAATCAGCTGCATACAAAGCAAACACTTTATCTGCTGCATTATCTCTCAAGTTCCCTTCTATCAGCATTTTATTTTGTTATGCAATTATCTATGCATCATGGATATACATTCCTTTTCCTCACCTCTACTTTTCTTTTTCTACTTATGCCCTGCTTCTTTTTCTCTAGATTGCTCTTTAATTGTGCTCATTTTGAGTGGGGCTGTTACTCCAGGTCCGACTCAGTCCTTATCAAGACTGGCACAGTAAGACCTCAGCCAAAGATATTTTACCCTCTAATGACATAAAAACTGAGTATGGTTTCAGTTGATTCTACCCTTGGAGGAATTCTAAAGAAACTTCCAGTCTGTTTCCTCATCTATATGGTCTATATTCTCTTTGAAGTAAATTTAAATGCTGGATTTAGAGACGACTACAAGAGTATGCTACCCACACGGCAGAGCCTGGCAAGCTACCCGTGTCGTATTTGATATGCCAGATACCAGTAACAATTATAGACCTTATTCCCACGACCTGATGGAATGGTTTGAGGCTCTTTATGTTCCTGGAGCAAGCAGGTGCCCTTGGGCTCTACTTGCATAAGACGGGTCATATTGAGATGTTACTGGTGCCCGCTCAAGCAAATCAATGATGAACGGGAAGACAGTGATACAGTCATATGTGAGATGTACTGTACCTTACCAATAAGCTTATTTTTTTTTCATTTAAAGTTTTATGTTTATTAATTAAAATGTTTGCTCTTACATTTTTATCAATAGGAGAAAATTTAATTATAATATATACACAACAAAATATCAAATCCTAGATTTTAATTAAATATAAGATGCTTTGCTAAGAACATTTTTGAATAATTCAGAAATTATATAATCGCCTGACTAGTTAATTTTTTAATTTTAATAGATCATTTAAAAATCATTATGCCACTGTGAGATATATAGTTACAAAGCTGTTTATGATTGGGTTTCAGTCATACAGTGTTCAGGACCCATTCCTCCAACATGGATATTTCCTACCACCAATGTCCCCAGATACCTCTCCCTCCTCCCCTAGATGCCTCTATAGCAGGCAAAGAAGTTGATTTTTCAGCAATTCGAGTTCACTAGGTTTTTTATTGACTGTAGCTAAAGAATATATACAGTTATCTTTTCTGATATGAGACAATCGGCATGGTCATAGTAATTTGGGTTGTGTCTCTAACTGATAATCATGTTATTGAATGGCACTTTTAGTCACTTTTTCAAATTATAGGTGGGCATATGATATTCTATGGTAATATAAACTGCATGGGAGTACCATCTTCAGGAGGAAATCTTAAAAGTTAGTCCATGATAAATCTCATTTTCCACCTCTTATCATGATGGTTATAACATAACACTACAGAGCCTCTACCAGCTGAAGTTCCCCTGGGATTGAAATGGGCAAAACCTTTTGCTCTTCTGCTTTATCTACACTGACTATATAGAATACACTTACAAAATAGTCTTTTTTTAAAAGCTGATGATGTTTTGGATTAGAGTGTGGAAGTAGAATAGTCACTCAGAATTTAAAAAAAAATAATACTGTACTATAAAATGTTTTATCTTGATATGAAATTATCTGTATATCATGGACATGAGTACCTTTTTTTACCCTCTACTTTTACAAAGTTGTTCATAATGCAGTTGTTTCAGACATGCAATATTCTAACACCAATCTGACCACTGGTGTGAACTTCCCTTTACCAATCTTTATGTTTTTCCTCTCACCCCTCATACCTACCACCTTAACAGGCTCTTAAATTCACTAGATATTGGGGCTGGAGCGATAGCCCAGCGGGTAGGGCATTTGCCTTGCACGTGGCCGGCCCATGTTGGCCCAGGTTTGATCCCCGGCATCCCATATGGTCCCCGAGCACCGCCAGGAGTAATTCCTGAATGCAGAGCCAGGAGTGACCCCTGAGCATCGCTGGGTGTGACCCAAAAAACAAATAAAAAAATCACTAGATATTGTGATACTATGAAATGGCAAATGGAATTATCAGAAAAAGCCAATTTGTGATGGTTGATTGTTGTATTTCACAAAGACATTACTAAAATCACTGTCTAAGAATTGACTTTGATGGTTGGTGTGGATTGAACTTTCTGTTACTGTTTTCACTTTCTGAGCCAGGTGGTATTCTACACAAGTTTGCTCCTGTACTCCCTATTGGGCTATATGAAATTATGAGGAGGTGTCATTACATGCAAGTTTGGATTAAAAGAAAGAAGTTATAAGAAATATTTCCTCCAGTCCTTGAGTTTGTTCAGTCAAGTCATTTCCTTATATCTTTCAAAAATTAAAACATATTTAGCTGCAACCCGGCAATGCTCAGGAGTTATTTCTGACTCTGATCTCAGGAGTTGCTCCTGGAATGCTTGGAGGAAGCATCTGGGATGCCAGAGATCCAGTCCAAGTTGACCATAGTTGTGGATAAGACAGGACAAGCATCTTATCCACTGTACTATCACTCTGATCCCTAAAGCCATCATTTCTTTTGCAATGAAGACTCTTTTTTTTGTTATTTTAGCTTTATTTTTTTTTCTTTTTTTCCCCAAATTTTATTACACCACTTTTAGACTTATAATTGCAAGATGCTCATGTAGAGTTATGGTTCTACAGTGTTCCAACACCCATCCCTCCACCCGAACCCATCTCCCATCACCAATGTCCTCACCTTCATCCCTCTCCCACACTTCAACTACTTGGCGGGTTTGCACATCTTTTCTCTCCTCTCTATCTCTCCCTCCCGCCTAACTTTCCTACACATCGTAGAATGCAGTACACCAAAGGACATAACTGTTTCCACTAGTTTGATGGACCGCGGCCGCAAGTGGCCGAGCGACTTAGGGGCCTCATGATCAGCGTCTGGACAGCAAAGGTGGTGGCTAGTGTGGTGGGTGAGTCTCATCCGGCTGCTTCCGGGACCCCCCAGAGGTCATGGGCCCACTCCCAAAACCCATCTGTCCTCCTGGGAGCCCCATGGTCAGCTGAGCCTAAGGAAAGTGGAGTTCCAGCTTCCCCAGCCTCCTTTGAGTCTCTGCATGTTATGGCTGGTCGCCCCAGGGCAGCTCCTGGGTGGGGCCACCAGGCTCGGACAAAATGGAGGGGGGGAAGGGCCTGCCCCGACTCCATCTGATGAATTCCTGGTGATTCCCACTTCTGGGAGCTGCCTATCTGGGCTCGAACTCCTTTTGCTCTGTTAATCTGGTCTTGAGGTAGCATCCCTCCCGGGTGGGCTGATTATGTTGCAGCGTCCGGACATTGAAGGTGGCGGCTAGTGTGGTGAGCGAGTCTCATCCAGCTGCTTCCGGGACCCCCAGAGGTGATGGGCCCACTCCCAAAACCCATCTGTCCTCCTGGGAGCCCCATGGTCAGCTGAGCCTGGGGAAAGCCGAGTTCCAGTTTCCCCAGCAGCGTTTGAGTCTCTGCATGTTATGGCTGGTCGCCCCAGGGCAGCTGCAGTGAAGACTCTTAATCCATAGTTTTCTTTGTTTACCTTTGCTTCCATTTGCTTGACCAATGGCATTGAGTCATTGAAGATACCTCTAGATTCAATATCATGAAGGGTTCTCACTTTGTTTCCCTTTATACAATTGATGTATTAAAGTCTGATATAAAAGCCCTCTTCATTTTGAATATAATTTTGTGTAATATGTAAGATAAAAGTAACATTTGTGTAGGTATTAACCAAGTGCCTGAGCTCACTTTTTTTGAAACAAATGGTTAACCAGTTTTCTTAATGCTATTTGCTGATGATACTGTTTTTTGTTTATTTCATTTCATAATCTTAGCTCCTTTGTCAAAGATTAGTTGTCTATGTACTTGAGGAGCTGACTGTGGGCTTTCAATTGTATCTCATTGGTCTAATCTTTATACTTGTTTCACAGTCTTGATTAATACAGCTTTATAGTACAATTTAAAAATGAGGAAGAAGGCCAGAGCAATAGTACAGTGGAGTGGGCATTTGCCTTGCATGTAGTCAGTCTGGGTTTGATTCGAAGTACTCCATATGGCCTATACACAGGAACCCCACTGTGGTCCCTGAGTATAGGAGTAAACCCTGAGCACTTCCATGTATGACATCAAAAACAAAAAATGAAAAGCAAAACATAGAAACAAAGTCGGGGAAGAAAAAGCTTTCCATCTTCCTTCCTTCCTTCCTTCCTTCCTTCCTTCCTTCCTTCCTTCCTTCCTTCCTTCCTTCCTTCCTTCCTTCCTTCCTTCCTTCCTTCCTTCCTTCCTTCCTTCCTTCCTTCCTTCCTTCCTTCCTTCCTTCCTTCCTTCCTTCCTTCCTTCCTTCCTTCCTTCCTTCCTTCCATCCTTTTCATTCTTTCATCACATAATTTTCTTTGTATAAACCTTACACCTCTTTTTGTAAAACTTAACAACTAAAACAAAGCAGCTCTAACAAAAGAAAATGGGCAGAAAAAAATGAGCAGATATTTTCTTGAAGACGACACACAGACAGCAAATAGTTTAGGGAAAAAAAACAGAAACTTTTGTCACTTACCTTTAGGGAAATGCACATATAACCAGCAACGAGATATCAGTTCACACCAGTGAGATGACACACACAAAATAATAAAAACTGGGAGCTGGAGAGATAGTACAGTCAGTAGGGAATGTGCCTTGCATGTGGCTGACTTGGGTTTGAGCTTCAGCATTCCTGAGCACCACCAGGAGTAATTTCTGAGTGCAGAACCTGGAGTAATCCCTGAGCATTACTGGATGTGGCCTCAAAGTGAAAAAACAAACAAACAAAAACAATTAGTGTTTGGATGGATGTGGGGAAAATACACTGTTGTGAGAATATTGAATGCTTCAACCTCTTTTGGAAACATAAAAATGCATCAAAAAACTAAGAATTGAAATGCCGTGTGACTCAACCATTTCTTATCTTGGCATCTATCTCAGGAGCAAAAATCAGTATTGTGAAAAGTCGTCTATGCTCCCATATTCATTGCAGCACTATTCACAATAGCCAAAACTGGGAAACAACAGAATGTACAAGAACACATGACTGGATAAAGAAACTGTGGTACATAGGCATTGGAGTTCTACTCAACTCTAAGAAAAAAATGAAATCATGCTAAGTTTTGCTATACAGATAGAAATAAAGGGCATCAGGCTAAGAGAGTCAGTCAGAAGAATCGAACACAGTGATTGTTCTCATCTGTGGGATATAAAGATGCTAAGGGAATAACAAATGAACCTGAGAACTAGTGTACAGGGGTGGAGATGACCAAGGTCAAGGGGAGGGCAGATGGGAAGGGACCCTAAGTGGAGGCAAGTGAACACTCTTGGTGTGGGGTTGGAACATTGTATGCATGAAGTCCTATTTTTAACATATAGTTGATCATGGTGTCTCAAATAAAATGATAGAGTGAAGGTTACAAAGTTTCAGATTCATAAAATCAAGCTTAGAAAATCAGTTTGTATACAGTAGAAGAAAACAGTGAGAGATAATATTGAAAAGCGAATTGAAGATAGATTGGTGAGAACCTAGAGATGAAAACATTTATCACAGCATGATTCAGATGTCATTTCCAGAATCTAACATGGGCATAGAAGGATGGATGGAAGCTCTTTGCGAGTTTGTAAAGCCTTCCCAGAAGTGCTCAGTAAGCTTATTCTTCCATCTTCTAAGTAAAGCTGAAAGAGTGGCCTCTTATTTCAGAGGACGTTTTGCAAGGATAAAAAAGGATTGAAACCAGGAATTATGTTAGATAAATGCGAGGATCTGCTACTTTCCTTCCCATGTCATAAGGATTCTTATAGCTCTGTAATTTTATTAAAATAAAATGCACTGTTATAACATTTAAATAGATTCAGAGCACTGTCAATATCCCTATATGTTAATTGTAACACAAACATAAAACTATTAGATCTCAAGATGGTTCAGACTGTAAGCATTCGAGAGGATTACACAGCAAAGATGGGTTCTTGGGCTGAGCTAGGGGAATTCTTTTAAAAGTATACAAAGTAATCCTAGTTCTTGAAGGATTTACTGTCCACGGTGATGTAAGCCTAACACACAGGAGACAGAAGCAAGCAAGGCAACTCATAAATAAACCCTAGCACCAGAGGGCATAGATGAGGTGTTATTGAAATGAAGACAGGAGAGAATTAAGAATTAAGTTGGTATTAGAATCTTGAGGGAAATGTCTATGGAAGAGATGATTTTTCAAAAAAGATTTGATAATTGAGTAGCATTAAGAGCAAGGCACACTATTGGCTTTCTTGGCAAATACACATGCAGGGTTGTATTTGTAATCAATCGGATTTAATATTTTTTGGAGCTCAAATCCTTTCCATTCTTACTCTTTGAGTGTTGGAAATACAATGTCTATCATTTAATGAAAATTTCTTCCATGTCTTGGCAATTGGTTAAAGTTATTATTTAAAAATAGTCTCTCTTTTTAATATTTTTTAAAATAATTTTTTTTACTAATAGTAGGAGTTCTAGCCTCTCCTACTATTTCTCAGGGTTCCTGGGGCTTCTGTCATAGATGCATGGCCAGGTAATGTGGTCCTGATAGTTGCTCGGACCACCTGGATGGAGTTCTGGGAACACCAGGGTAATAGTGGTGCTTGGTTGGCTATGCAGTGACAAAAAATTCAACTCAGTCTCTTATTCATGCTAGGCAATTGTTCTACTGCTTGTGTTATTTTTCTGGCCTCAGTTTTTAATCTTAATGTCATCTTACTATGCAGCCTTTGCTTAGTGAGATGTTGTTTCTTTGGTCCAACTTTTTAATAGTTTTTTTTTTATCACTTTGAGATTGCATATGATCTATTTTTTGCTATCCCTGTGTCTGGCATTTTCCAGAAAGTCTATGGTACTATGTGAAATTATGCTATAAAAGAAGATGAATTCTTTCATTTTTTGTTATAATCTGCAAATGGTATGGATGAAACAATCTTGTGCTACAATAAGAAAAGTTATGTCAAGTGGTATGGATAGAACTGGAGGGTGCGATATTAAGTGAAATAGGTCAGAAGGAGAAAGAAAAATACCAGATATTTTCACTCACTTGCGGTATATTAAAAACAACAGGGGAATAGACACTGGTCTAATAAAATAAGTCCTTATATGCTGATAACAGAGCTGAGGTTACTAATGTGGAAGGGTGAAGGCGGGTATGTAGGGAACAGAAACAGTCTATAGACAGGATATTGACACTTTTGGTGGTGTTAAGGTATAGTCACATCACAACCCTAAAACAGCATTTACATTCTTATAAAACAATACTATATCAATTGAAAAAGAAAAGGAAATGGTTAAAAATAACTATCATAATGTGTTGCGGAGCCTTGATTCCCTGGAAATTTTCTGGTCCTTCTTTCCCTCCATCCCTTACCTCCTGGGAATTTTCCTTGAAAAGGAGGTATGATATGCTTCTGCCTTTTGATTTCAGGACCTTTCTGGAGATTCTGGAGATTTTGTTTCTGGATGGCATTCTCAGAACTCGATTCTCCTTCACATATACAGCATGGAATTTCATTAGTGTGATCTATTGCTATTCAATATCCAAACAATTTTAGTATGTAGACAGATACATGTTTCATAGAAAACATTTTTAGTATAAATAATTCCAAATATTTGAAGAAAAGTACAATGAACCCTTGTGTATTTATCATGTTGCATCTACTATTTTTTCACTTTTTCATACTTGAGAAATGGCTGATGCTATCTCTAATATTATTCACACATATTATTCACACATATTATTCACACATACACATATCATGGTATCTCACAAGCCAGTAATTACATATTTATCATCACATCCACAAAATTAACTATACTTTATTGATTGAGATTCTGTGGTTTAAAATAGTACATAATGATTATGTTTTTACAGGTAAAAGCTAAGGTAACACTTTTAGTCTCTTGGTAAAAATTCAGTGCAATTTGGTCTTTGTGTCTAGGCTTAGAAATCAATTTAATGGATAGTTTTCAAGAAGGGTTAATTTTAGACATGTTTTATTTTCCCAGCTCTGACTTACTGAATAAAAGTGGAGCTTCTGATTTTTTTCTGCTTGTCTAAACAGAGCCGGGCATACATATATTTATTTTTTCCCTAGTGTCCTTCTCTACATTATGGTTGTAATGAGACTCGCTTCTGAGGGCAACCAGGTAGCATTCCCTCACATTGGACTCCTGAGAGACCATTATATATAATCATGGAGTGTCACAGGAATGACATGAATGATTATGCAAAGCTGTATATGCAGTTTCCAAGTGGCTCCACAATTTGACAAAATGATGTGACCATTTTGAAATGCGAGCAAATGGGAGGAAGTGGAAGGTATAGGTTTGCTGCAGAAATGACAAGCTCATGCAAAAAGTAAGATCTCTTCCATTTAACAAATCACATCAAGAAGAATTTTTTACTCTGAACAAACCAACATTAAAAAATATGAGTTTGTCAGTTGTCATTGGGAAGATTGCAAAGTAGTTTTAAGCAGTTGTGGCACAAATTGGCATTGAGTCATTTGAGATGGGAAAAGTTGTGCCTGTCTGTAGCCCCCTCACGCTCATGAGAAGCAGTGAGGTACTGGTGAGATTCCCAGTAGCCAGTCACAAAAAGAACAATATCTTGGTCATTGTAATGCATACTTATGCCACATGACTGGCATTCTCACAAGGGAAAGAGCCTGATTTTATTCCTGTACTCAGGATAAAGATAATCTAAGAAAAAACTGAAGAAGAGAGACGGGGCATTCAGATTACCTAGCAGGTTTCCTGTTCTGGACCGTCTTATACGTTCAAGAAAAGGCATAGTTGTCCTATTGTCAAAGACAAAGTTGGATGAATGAAAATTTGTAAAAGACTGCTGGGCACTTACTCAGTATATCAGGAAATGTAAACTTGTGCTGAAAAGTAGGATTGGAAACTTTCTTATTAAGCATTTTTATGATTCATGTATTACTGAACATCTCTGAGATTTAGCTTTCTCATCTATAAAATAAGAAAATTAGAATTAGTGACATTGTTTACGTCTTTCTAAGATTTGAAATTTTATTTTAAAAAATTAGTATCATGCAGGGTTAAACTATTAGTATGTCTTTATTCAACATTGCAGGAATTCCTGGATAAGATTAAAACTTCTAACTTTTTTTGCTTTTGCTTTTTTGGGTCACACCTGGCTATGCTCAGAGGTCACACTTCTGGCTCTATCACTCAGGAATAACTCCTGGCAGTACTCAGGGGGACCATATGGGATGCTGGGGAACGAACCCGGGTCAGCTGATTGCAAGGCAAATGCCCTACCCGCTGGACTATCTCTCTGGCCCCAAGATTATAACTTCTATATGGAATACAACAATTTTGAAAAAGAAAAACGAGTAAAAGATATTGGAAGAAATGTCCAAAGTTTGTTGTCACAATTTCTATCTTTTTTAATTTTATTGAGGTATGCTTTGTGGCTTAGCATGTGGTCTATCTTGGAGAATGTTCCATGTGCACTAGAGAAAAATGTGTATTCAGCTTTTTTGGCATGAAAAGCCCTGTATATATCTACTAGCTCTCTTTCTTCCATTTCTTCCTTCAGGGCCAATATTTCCTTGGTGAGTTTCAGTCTTGTTGATCTATCCATCGTTGATAGAGCAGTGTTGAAGTCTCCAACTATTATTGTGCTACTGTTAATGTCTTCTTTGAGGTCTCTTAGCAGTTGTTTTATGTATTTTGCTGGCCCCTCGTTGGGTGCATATATGTTTAGTAGCGTAATTTCTTCCTGGTGTACATACCCCTTAAGTAATAAGAAATGGCCTTCGTTGTCCCTTCTAACCTTTTTCAGCCTGAAGTCTATATTATCTGATACTAATATGGCCACACCAGCCTTTTTTGGAGGAGTTGTTTGCATGGAGAATGGTCTTCCAACCTTTGACTTTGAGTCTGTGTTTGTTCTGATTATTCAGATGTGTTTCTTGTAGACAGCAGAATGTTGGGTTCAATTTTTTAATCCATTTTGTTACTCTGTGTCTCTTAATTGGTGCATTTAGACCAAACACCATCCCTACTTTTATGTTCATAGCAGCATTATTCACAATAGCCAGAATCTGGAAGCAACCAGAGTGCCCGAAAATAGATGACTGGATAAAAAAACTTTGGTACATCTACACAATGGAATACTATGCAGCTGTTAGGAAAAATGAAGTTATAAAATTTGCCTACAAATGGATGGACATGGAGAAGATTATGTTGAGCGAAATTAGTCAGAAGGAGAGAGACAGTTACAGAATGACTGCATTTATCTGCATAACATAAATATATAGGTACATATTATGATACCAATATCCAAGGTCAAGTGAAACATACATCAGGAGGTCCTGTCAAAGGTGGAAATTATCACAAACGTGTGGGAGTCAGAGGCTAGGTAAGACAGAAAATGGAACAGTGTGCTAACAATTGTGAGGGTACTAATGCCAACCTAGAACTGAGCATTAAATAGAGGCAAAAGGATACACATGACAACCCTTTAATGTATGTTCTGTAATCCATAGTCTGGAGAGGAAGGAAAAGAGAAAGATAGAGAAATGGAAAGAAATAAAGAACCTGCCATGGAGGAGGGCTGGGTGGAGGGGGAGGGAACCGGGGACGTTGGTGGTGGGAGATGGGCACTGGTGGCGGGATGGGTGCTGCTACACTGTATGACCAAAACCCAAATATGAACTTTTTAATTGTATATCTTTGTAATTGGAAAAATAAAAAAATTAAAAAAAAAAAACAAAGTTTGTTGTGATAGTGGAAATAGTTGTGGTTTTGAACTCCCAGGATCTACTCTTTAATGGAGTTTTAGGGAACAAAGGTTCTTTCAGAAAAATGTCTTGTTCAAAATAATACCTACTTAGTAGTGTAACTGCCAGCACTCAGCAGATCCATGAAAAGATTTTGTGAGAAGTGCCCTATACTGTTACTCTAAGTAAAAAGCAAATCCTCAACCAATGATCGACAAAATGCTTTAACTTAATCTGTTGCATGCAGACACCGTGAACACATCACTCATCCATTATACCCTCCAATTGAGAAGGTATATTTCCTATTTTATCATTCATGTAAGTGAGAAGCAATAGGGCTGTGTGAAGGATGAAATGTCCCCCAGCCTTTCACATGTTCAAGATCCAAGGTGCAACCATGCCCTTTAATTAATACTCTCACACATGGGAAACAGGACTGAGAATCACTTTTTTTTCCAGTTCTTTAAGTATTCCTGTAAATCTCTATTAGAACAAAATGTGGTTTCTTTTTTAGTTGTGAACATGAGGCTGGTAGTTGAATTCAGTGGCATGTGGTTTTAATTAATTTTTAGCATTTGAACTTTGGCCAACCAAATGGGAGCTCCTCAGCCAGACTGGGTTATATGTGCATGCTGGGTGTCTTCTGGATGTTCAATGTGAACCGCGAGTTTTCAAGTTGGGTTTTTTTATCTTCTGTAAATGCCACCAGCAAGGGTAGGAGGAGTAGGGAAAACAAGTGACTTGATAACATCTTTAAAAACTAAGTAATGAGCCATTAGGAGGACTAACAATAAATAAGAGCATTTTCCATTCAGTGTCTCTGTAGCAATCCAGATGAGCATATGACTAGGAAAATGTAATGAAAGCAATTGTAACTCTTATAGTGGAGAGGTAATTACAGTCTAGAGCTGCCTGACTGATGAAAATTGCACTGCTTATAATAAATTGCCACACAGCTAAGTCTTTTCTGAAGTCCGAGTATGATTTGTGTTTGTGCACTTACTTAAAACATCAGGGAACAATTTATAAACATGAGCCTTTTTGGACACTGCCAGGATCGGCATTTACGATTAGAGAGCCTGTTTAATGTTTCCTGATTTATAGAGGAATAGATCATATTTTCCCCGACACTCTCATGGTCAATTACAGACCTGCATGGTGCATTTGGTAACTTAAAAGCAAATTTAATCATTCTTTTTTCTGTATTTGTGAGCATGCCAACTCAAGAAAATATTTCCTCTTGGGTTTAATAGAGATGCTTTAAGGGCAACTTATTGATGGTACAGATGGTGGTAGGGAGCATTACCACATCTTGTCTGTCTTCTCACGTAAACATGAAGAACTTCATACAGAAGTACAGGGCACTGGTCTGAGTTTCCAGGACCTCGTGGGAGGAAAGATGTGAGGTTTAGTGAACAGCAACCTCTGAGATTTACATAGGAGTAATTCTACTTTCTCCTTTTCCCTTCCTAGAAATCCTGAGAGAAGTGAAACAATGGCAGAAGTTTCCTATGCTAAATCACAGGAGTTGGGTCTCTTCTTAATTTTTATGCATTTAATAATAATATATTAGTATTTTGATGTCAGGCCTGGTAGAAGTAGTCATATAAGAGAAGTGGGAAAAACAAATTATCACCGTATTCTCACAAGCCAGTAATTGCATATTTATCATCACATCCACAAAATTAAGTATATTTTATTGATTAACATTCTGTGGTTTGCAATAGCACTTAATGATGGCTTCAGAGCTGGAGCAATAATATAGTGCCAGGGCTTCTATCTTGTATGTGGTCTACTTGGTTTGATCCCTGACACCCCATATGTTCTCCTGAACCCACCAAGAGTGATCCCTGAGCACTGAATCAGGAGTCAGCCCTGACAACTGCAGGGAGTAGCCCCCAAATGGTTTCTAATGCATATAATTCCAACACCATACCCACCACCAGTGTGCCAAACTCCCTCCCACAAGTACCCAATATTCTTTCCCTTTTAACAACCCCCTCAACTTACTTGTATGGGCCAGTTCTTCTGTTATGCACCTTTAGACCTTTGCTCTGCATTCAAGTGAGAGAGATCATCATTCTGTATTAATACCTTTCCTTCAGGCTGATGTCATTCAGCATGTCAGTCCTCTGGTTCTATTCATGTTTGATTGCATGAGTTTGTTCTTAGAGCAGCACGGTGGTCGATTGTGTATATATTCTGCAAATTCTTTTTCCATTCACCTGCAGTCTGGCATTTGGGTTATTTCTGTATCTTGGCCATTGTATTAAGTGCAATGATGAACGTGGGTTTACATATATCATTTTGAATTAATGTTTCTGTGTTCTGGGCATGGATGCCAAGAAGTATTATCTCTGGGTTGTAGTTCTATTTCGATTTTTTTTTGGAGATAGCTCCATATTGCTTTCCTTGGAGGATAACATTCCCCAAAACAGTAGAGGGGTTTCTTTCACACCACAACAATGACTGTTTCTAGATTTTTTGATATGTGCCATTATCACAGACATTACATGATATCTAACTGTTTTGATTTATATTTCCCTAATCATGAGTGACAGAAGGATGTCCAACAAATAAACAAAAGTACATATTTAAGTGATCCGCTTCTGCCATGGCAGTTGGGAGTTCTTGTATTCTTCTGGGAAAAATGACTATAATAAGTATTTATATTAGGTTTATCTCTTGATAGTGATATTTTATAAATTGGAATAATGATATACTTTATGCTTGCTTAACTACATGCAGTAGCCTGAAATGGTGGTGTTAGTGTTACTATAGAAAGCATTGACTTTTCCATAGAATTCAGTTTTAATTGAAATTATAATGTCCCAACCAGTCTATCACAGCCTGGCTCATCTAGATCCTCCCTGCTGCAGTCTTTTTTAAATCTGGCTCAGGTATGCTGATCCAGAGACTCACAGACATGGGGCAGAGCTGCTACTGGCTCTCCCTGTGCCCAGCCACTCCACGAGGCATCCAGGAGGGATGGCGGGTTCTAGCCCTGGCCCGGCACCCCAGCAGAGCCTTGCAACAAGCCAGATGACCCCCACTCCATGAGGGCCTCCACTTTCCACATCCTGACTTCCCTCTAGTCAGAACTCCACCCAGCAGACTAGCCTATCACAGCCCGGCTCGTGCGACTGCAAGCACCCACGCTTGCAACCGTTCATCAACAAATGCTGGATTTAGAGATGACTACAAGAATATGCTACCCTCACAGCAGAGCCTGGCAAGCTACCCGTGTCATATTTGATATGCCAAATACCAGTAACAATTTTAGACCTCATTCCCATGACCTGATGGAATGGTTTGAGGCTCTTTATGTTCCTGGAACAAGCAGGTGCCCTTGGGTTCTACTAGCAAGAGACAGGACATATGGAGATGTTACTGGTGCCCGCTCAAGCCAATCGATGATGAATGGGAAGACAGACAGTGATATAATATCCCTAGTTGAAGCCTGGAACAATGGTTGTCCAAGTGTGATCCTTGAGCCACTGGAACTGGCATAACTTGGAGACTATTAGAAATGCAGCTCTCAGGACCCCTCTCAAGCCTGTACAGTAACAGACTGTATAGTAACCAGATTTTATAGTAACATTGTTTTTATGAGTATTCTTCTGTTGACTGGAAACCTCACTAAAAATACAAACTATGGGCAAATTTTATAACTTCATTTTTCCTAATAGCTGCATAGTATTCCATTGTGTAGATGTACCAAAGCTTCTTTATCCAGTCATCGATTTTCGGGCACTCTGGTTGCTTCCAGATTCTGGCTATTGTGAATAATGCTGCTATGAACATAAAAGTAGGGATGGTGTTTCCGCTGCGTATTTTTGGTTTCCCAGAGTAGATTCCCAGGAGTGGTATGGCTGGGTCAAATGGGAGTTCAATTTCTAGTCTTTGGAGGAATGTCCATATTGTTTTCCAGAAAGGCTGTACCAGCCGGCATTCCCACCAACATGGATGAGTGTCCCCTTTTCCCCACATCCATGCCAGCACTTGTTGTTCTTGCTCTTTTGAATATGTGCCAGTCTCTGTGGTGTAAAGTGGTATCTCATTGTTGTTTTGATTTGCATCTCTCTGATGATTAGTGATGGTGAGCATTTTTTCATATGTTTTTTGGCCATTCGAATTTCTTCCTTGTATTGTAATCCATAGTCTGGAGGGGAAGGAAAAGAGAAAGAGAGAGAAACGGAAAGAAATAAAGAACCTGCCATGGAGCTGGGCTGGGGAGGGGGAGGGAACTGGGGACGTTGGTGGTGGGAGATGGGCACCGGTGGCGGGATAGGTGCTGGAACACTGTATGACCAAAACCCAAATATGAACTTTTTAATTGTATATCTTTGTAATTGTAAAAATAAAAAATTAAAAAAATTTAAAAAAACCAAAAAAAAATACAAACTATGAATTAATACTTATCTCTGGGTATTTTTAAAACATCTCTGAGGCACCATGACTTACACTAATGTTCAGGTATGAATGTTTCCAGTCAATTTACAGTCAAAACTCTAAAATAACACAGACATCAGAGTATTTTCTTCCTTCTATTATCACAGTTTTCTTCCCATTCACCATCTCCTAATCCCCCAACCTTGTAAGAGAATTTTTTTTCCTTGCAAAGTACTGCTCACATATCCAAAACATCATAACAATGCAAAACTTTTCTACTGAACTCTGTGTTTTGATTTTGTTAGTTTCTTTTTATGTGACATTTAGAGCTTTCTAAGTTATAAGTTCTTTAGGCCAATTCTCTTATTGTGCTTCTTTATATTTCAGATACGAGAAAGATCATTCAATGATCTTTTGACTAACTTCACTCAACATGATAACACATAATAGCAAATTGGTTTTTATTATACGCTTTACTATTAAAGTAAGAAGATAAAAAGATGATTAGGAAAATTATAGGGAAGAGAAAATGCATGTATAACATTGTATTATATTTATTAATATGCAAATTCAATTCATATTCATAAGAAAATCCTCATATAAATAAATATGCACAATTCAAACCTGTTGGTCAATGGTCAACTATATTACTGTAAAAGATATGATGGTAGAGCTAAATTGTTGTCCCATTAATCTTCTGACTTTCAACTTGAAATGTTTACTATCTGGTCCTTCACAGGAAAAATTTCAAGCCCCTGATCTTGGCCACTATATGAACACAAGTACATATATCACTTGATCACTTGGCATCTCGTTATATTTGCTTAAGCAGGTATCAGTGGTGTTTCCATTTGTCCCTGTCACGTGCCAGTGTAGCCCAATGGCATCTGCTTGCTCCACGAATCTGAAGAGCCTTAAGCTGTTCATTCAGGGTCTTAACAAGCAAGTCTTGTAGGTGGGTGGCCTCATGATCTTTTGACATCCTGTGGGATCCAGTCGGTAATGGCTCTAGTCTTGATTATTGACGGAGGTTGGAACCCCAGATCCATCTCTCACTTGAGTGAGGCGTGATATTCCAAGCATAGCTCTTTTCGATTCCTCTTTGGGAGACCCAAATAGCGTTCTCATCCTGCTTTTGTAGGGCCCAGCTCTCTGAGGCATATGTTAATGCAGGGAGAATGGTGGAGTCAAGAGATGTGCTTGCAGCTGGAGGTTCTTTGTCCTTTTAGCTATTTCTTCGATGCACACATTTCTTTGAGCACATGCATGCATGTGTCAATGAAGATGTAGGTTCCCATGAAAAATTGAGACTATTATTCAATATCATATCTTGGAATAGCTGTCAACAGTTATCATCTCATCTTCATCCTTCTTTCTTTCCTCAATGCTTTTATATTTCTACCCTGCTCCCTTTGTACAATTACTATTTCCAGGGTCTCAGAAAACTTAATTGTACATTGAGCACCAATTTAAAATCCCTAACTCAGCCTTCTTTCTTGAAATATTTGATATAGTTTATAATTACAGCCCTATCAGATTTTTTTTAGTTTTATTTTCCTTTTTAAAGTGTTGCTTACTTTCTCAAAACTCATGACAATACAAAAGATTTTCTAGTTGACATTTATGTTTTATTTTTGTCAGTATATTTTTATGTGACAAATAGAGCTCAAAATGTATATATGTCGCTAGATATTCACCTCATCCTCAATACTTAAAGGATGCTTACTTCTATATTTTCAGGTTCTTTTTTAGGTTTTATTTCTTACATTTAACTCTGACACATCTGGAAATTATATGCTTTAAAGCATGAGGTAGAGATATAGCTTATTTTTTTTTCTAGTTATTTCACTCCAAGGGATGTGGATTTTATTTGAAAACTGATAGGAGTCCCGAAGAAAGTTGAGAGGGGGGCAGTGATGTGATCAGGTTCTCAGTAATGGAGGTCTATAGCCCTGTGCCACCTGGATAGAGCAGATGTTTTGGGGTAGTGGACCTTCCTGTTTCCCATCATTCTATGCATGGTTTTCTCCACCTCTCTGGAAGACTGAATTTGCCTTTCAATGATTAAAGCAGTATCCACTAACACTTCAGGCACACATCAGAGAAACCCATCTTGAATTTGCAACAATTTGGCACTTGCCAGAAGCTGGTTGGAGACATTCGATGTGTGTAAGATACCATTGAGAGCTCATGTTAAACATTGATTCATCTATATTCTTTGAGTTCAAGCAGTATTGAGTTAACTTTTCAGAAAGCTATGTATCTGGTCTATATTATCTTAGTCCTTTTCAGAAACTCTTTCACTCTGAAAAGATTTAATGCTATTTCCCTATCTTTTATCAAAGACCTTGCAAGAAACATTAATTTTGAGAACCTTTCTGTACATTTTATAAAACACATGGTAGCTGGTGCTCAGATTTTCTTTGTTTGAATAAACTATTTTACATGTGTTTTAGATTGAAATATATCTCAAATTCTTTTTGGAATTTATAACTAACAAATGCAAATCAATGATTACAGGGCTCATGATAGAATTTTTATAGAAGTTCTAATGCCTTATCTTAGTCTATTTGTGTTGAGATAATAGAGTACCAGAGTCTAGATGACTTAAATAAAAAAAAGTGTCCGAAGCTCACAGATCTGGATACTAAAATTTCAAGATCAAGGTCCTGGCCTTTTTTGGAACCTGGTACAAGCTCTCTTCCTAGTTATATATATATATCTTCAAATAGTATCCTCACATAGTTATAAAAGTAAATCTCCTTTGTTTCTTATAATAAAGATCATTCATGGAAATTCCCCTCTTACTATCAAATCATACCCCAAGGTATGCTTCTAAAAGCCAGCAGAGAGGTGGCCAGTATGTCAGTATATACACTCAGATGCAGTCTTTAAATGCAAACAAGCATTTTGGATTCAATTCTGATAGAACTCCTCAAACTTTCTTCTGACCCATGGGTGAAATCTGATAATAGCAGTGGGGGTGTTTAATTTGGTGGTGTTCACCTGACTTACTCACTCAAACACAGTTTTTTGAAGCCTGATACTATTATCACAAAAGTGGATTTTCTGCATCACTGGGTACTTGAGAATTGAATGAAAGACTCATTTGTTTACGTTTATTGTTGAGGGCCATTATTTCCAGGATGTGATTGGTTCACTTGGCTTTCCATATTTCCACTCCCGCTGTATCAATACCATCTTGACTGGTAATATCTGGTGTGATCTCAGAACCCTGTGCAATACATTGTTCACTTATTAAAGTCCTCTAGACTTTAAGTTCTGTGAGGACAAAATCTATCATATGTTCTCTCCTCAGTGACTGGCACTGTCTGTATTATAGTAGATATGTATTAAGATGAGCAAGTATGGTATAAGACCGAAAATTAGATTCAGTAGAATTCAAAGATCAACTTTTGAATTAAGTATTTTTAATTTGTTTAATTAAAGATCACTGACCAAAGATTTCAAAATTATTTGGGATCAATCTAATATTTTTTCATTCTATCTTCCTTTTTCCCTTTCATCTGCTTCCTTCCTTCCTTCCTTCCTTCCATCCTTCTTCCTTCTTTCCTTACTTCCTTTCTTCCTTCCTTCCTTCCTTCCTTCCCTCCTTCCCTCCTTCCTTCCCTCCTTCCTTCCTTCCTTCCTTCCTTCCTTCCTTCCTTCCTTCCTTTCTTCTTCCTTCCCTCCTCCTTCCTTCCTTCCATCATCCTTCCTTCCTTCCTTCCTTCTTTCCTTCCTTCCTTCCTTTCTTCCATCCTTCCTTCCTTCCTTCCCTCCTTCCTTCCTTCCTTCCTTCCCTCCTTCCTTCCTTCTTCCTTCCTTCCTTCCTTCCTTCCTTCCTTCCTTCCTTCCTTCCTTCCTTCCTTCCTTCCTTCCTTCCTTCTTCCTTCCTTCCTTCCTTCCTTCCTTCTTCCTTCCTTCCTTCCTTCCATCCTTCCTTCCTTCTTTCCTTCCTTCTTCCTTCTTCCTTCCTTCCTTCCTTCCTTCCTTCCTTCCTTCCTTCCTTCCTTCCTTCCTTCCTTCCTTCCTTCTTCCTCCATCCTTCTCCTTCCTTCCTTCCTTCCCTCCTTCCTTCTCCTTCCTTCCTTCCTTCCTTCTTTCCTTCTTCCTTCCTTCCCTCCTTCCTTCTTCCTTCCTTCCTTCTCTTCTTCCTTTTTCCTTCCCTCCTCCCTCCTTCCTTCTTCCCTCCTTCCTTCCTTCCCTCCTTCCTTCCTTCCCTCCTTCCTTCCTTCCTTCCTTCCTTCCCTCCTTCTTCCTTCTCTTCCTTCCTTCCTTCCTTCCTCTCCCTCCTTCCTTCCTCTCTTCTTCCTTCCTTCTTCCCTCCTTTTCTTCTTCCTTCCCTTCCTTCTTCTTCCCTCCTTCCTTCCCTCCTTCCCTCTCCTTCCTTCCTTCCTTCTCCTTCCCTCTTCCTTCCTTCCTTCCTCCTTCCCCCTTCCTTCTTCTTCCCTCCTCCTCCTTCTCTCTTCTCCTTCCTTCCTTCCTTCTCCTCCTTCCTTCTCCTCCTTCCTTCCCTCCTTCCCTCCTTCCTTTTCCTCCTTCCTTCTTCTTCCCTCCTTCTCCTTCCTTCCTTCCTTCTTCCCTCCTTCCTTCTTCCTTCCCTCCTCCTCCTTCCTTTTCCCTCCTTCTCCTTCCTTCCTTCCCTCTCTCTTCTTCCCTCCTTCCTCTTCCTCTCTTCTTCCTTCCTTCCTTTTCCTTCCTTTTCCTTCCTTCTCCTTCCTTCCTCCTTCCTTCTTCCTTCTTCCTTCTTCCTCCTTCCTCTTCTTCCTTCTCTTCCTTCCTTCCTTCCTTCTCCTTCCTCCTTCCTTCCTCCTTCCCTCCTTCCTTTTCCTTTCTTCCTTCTCTTCCTTCCTTCCTTCCTTCCCTTCCTTCCTCCTTCCCTCCTTCCCTTTCCTCCTTCCTTCTTCCTTCTTCCTTCCCTCCTTCCTTCCTTCCTTCCTTCTTCCTCCTTTCCCTCCTTCCTTCCTTCCTTCCCCCTTCCCTCCTTCCTTCCTTCTTTCCTCTCTCCTTCCTTCCTCCTTCCTTCCTCCTTCCCTCCTTTTTCTTCCTTCTTCCTTCTTCCTTCCTTCCTTCCTCCTTCCTTCCTTCTCTTCCTTCCTTCCCTCCTTCTCCTCCTTCCTCCTTCTTCCCTCCTTCCCTCCTTCCTTCCTTCCTTCTTCCTTCCTTCCTTCCTTCCTTCTTCCTTCCTTCCTTCCTTCCTTCCTTCCTCCTTCCTTCCTTCCCTCCTTCTCTCCTTCCTTCTCCTTCCTTCCTTCCTTCTTCCCTCCTTCCTTCCTTCCTTCTTCCCTCCTTCCTTCCTTCCTTCCTTCCTCTTCCTTCCTTTCCTCCTTCCCTCCTTCCTTCCTTCCCTCCCTCCTTCCTTCCTTCCTTCCTTCCTTCCTTCCTTCCTTCCTTCCTTCCTTCCTTCCTTCTTCCTTCCTTCCTTCCTTTCTTCCTTCCTTCCTTCCTTCCTTCCTTCCTTCCTTCCTTCCTTCCCTCCTTCCTTCCTTCCATCCTTCCTTCCTTCTTTCCTTTCTTCCTTCCCTCCTTCCTTCCTTCCTTCCTTCTTTCCTTTCTTCCTTCCCTCCTTCCTTCCTTCCTTCCTTCCTTCCCTCCTTCCTTCCTTCCTTTCCTTCCTTCCTTCCTTCCTTCCTTCCTTCCTTCCTTCCCTCCTTCCTTCCTTCCTTCCTTCTTTCCTTCCTTCCTTCTCTCCTTCCTTCCTTCCTTCCTTCCTTCCTTCCTTCCTTCCCTCCCTCCTTCCTTCCTTCCTTCCTTCCTTCCTTCCCTCCTTCCTTCCGTCCTTCCTTCCTTCCCTCCTTCCCTCCTTCCTTCCCTCCTTCCATCCTTCCTTCCTTCCTTCCCTCCTTCCCTCCTTCCTTCCTTCCTTCCTATTCCCTCCTTCCCTCCTTCCCTCCTCCTTCCTTCCTTCCTTCCTTCCTTCCTTCCTTTCTTCCTTCCTTCCTTCCTTCCTTTTATGAGGACCCACTTTGTGAAACTACTAAAGGACATCTTTGCTTAAAGTCACCAACACAGAGGTGTGAAAACTAAGTCTTCTGAGTCAAACATGACCTTTATTTATAAGGACCACAAGATAAATATAATTGCCATTTTATATATATATATATATATATATATATATATATATATATAGTTTAAGATTCAAAAGGAGAATAATGTTTTTGTGATCTGTGAACTTCAACTTCAGGTTAAATTTAGATTTTTGTTGTCCATAAGTAAAGTTTTCTTACAATATAATAAGACGCAATTGTTTATGTTTATTATTTAGAGCATTTTTACAAGAATATGAATTTGTCAACTTAATTGGATGCCCAAATCAGATAGTAAAATGTTATTCTTACATGTGGCTGTTGTGTCATTCTGGAAGATATTGGTATTTGATCTTGAAGACAAAGAGAAGACTACCTTCACCAGTGGGAGTACCATTCAATATGTGAGAATCCATTCAATTCCCTGGCATCCAAAAGGGACAAATTAAATAAAACATAAAGGACAAATTTGTCTCTTTCTTTTGAGCTAGGACTCCAGTTTTTCCTACCTTCAGATATCAGGATTATTAGTTTCCTGTCTCTGGTCCCACTTCAGGGACCATATGGGATAAGGGATGTCAGGAATCAAGCCTGGTTTGGCCGTATGCAAGACAAGCACCTTATCTAGTGTACTCTCTCTTCGCCCCTCTCTTTCTTATTTATGGCCACCCTTGGTGGTGCTCAGGTTAACACCTTGGCTCATGAATCACGCCTGATGAGGCTGTGGAACTGGAGAGTTCCTGGGATCAAAGTCCCGCTTGGTTGGCTCTAACTCTCTGGTCCCAGGGGTGGCTTTCTGGGTATAAATCTCACTAAGTAGAACCAAGCTGGTGTAGTAGCCTCCTTTGCTAGCACACAAAACCCTGGTGCGTGCCCTTTCCTCGCTTGTCCTTCCTGGAGGGAGTGCAGACCTGTTCCCCATGGACAGTGAGGAAGGTGAAGCTGGGAGAGATGGTGGGCTGCCGGCCTACAAAGCCCTCATCTGGGGAAACCAAAGCAACTTGAGAAACCCCAGGCCTCGTCATGTCCCTTGGCAGAGTGGCCGGGGTCGGATCTCCTGACCCCAACTCCCCCACCCTGCCCACACATCCCTCTTGGGAACCCTCCATGCTGCAATTTGGCATAGAGCTGAAGCCCCTAGTGAGGGGGGGAGGAAGTGGTTAATCCCACTTCCTTCTCTGGGAGTTTTATGTGCCTCTAGGAGCTTACTTTCCTCTGGCCTTAATGGCCATAAATGACCCTCTCCCAGCGGAGCCAGGCTTCTATGAATGTTGGAGCCACTTGGTGCTTAGTAAGTGCTTTTTGTTGTTTTGGGGCCACACCCTGCATTGCACAAGTGACTCCTGGTGCCCAGGTCACCTGGCCCTATTGGTGTGGGGGGTAATCAAACAAACTAGGTGCCTGGGACGGAAGTGAGGCTTCCTGCTCGTACATGTGCCAGCCACCCTACCCCCCTACCTCTCATGCCCTCTGGTGCCCTTGGTCTTGTTTGGGAGTTGGGGGAAGCTCTGGGGTAACAGGGTTGATCAGAGACTTGGAGCCAGTCCTGCACTGAAGCTGGTTGGGACCTCTTGGGGGCTTCTGGGCCCCTCTGTGACTCTCTCTCAGTGCCCTTGGGCTGGCCCCTGTGGAACAAACGCAGTGGGAGAAATGGGAGCATGACTATGACTCGAGGTTGGTGCTCTTTGAGGAATCCCACCTGGCCCAGTTTCCCTTATTACCTGCCCTAGAGTTTTAAGGTACAGCAGAAACCCTTCAGCTGTTTTTAAGGGGAGGTCATGATGCTTGGAGGGCCATAGAGTGTCTTATTTGTTTTGGCTATGCCCTGATGGTGCTTGCTTGCTTGCTTGCTTGCTTGCTTGCTTGCTTGCTTGCTTCCTTCCTTCCTTTCTTCCTTCCCTCTTTCTTTCTTTCTTTCTTTCTTTCTTTCTTTCTTTTCTTTCTTTCTTTCTTTCTTTCTTTCTTTCTTTCTTTCTTTCTTTCTTTCTTTTTCTTTCTTTCTTTCTTTCTTTCTTTCTTTCTTTCTTTCTTTCTTTCTTTTTTTCTTTCTTTCTTTCTTTCTTTCTTTCTTTCTTTTCTTTCTTTCTTTCTTTCTTTCTTTCTTTCTTTCTTTCTTTCTTTCTTTCTTTCTTTCTTTCTTTCTTTCTTTCTTTCTTTCTTTCTTTCTTTCTTTCTTTCTTTCTTGTCATACCTGATTGTGTTCAGGGCTTCCTTCTGGTTCAGGATTCAGGAATTCCTCCTAGCAGTCTTCAGGAAACAATATGGGTGTCGAGTATTGAACCCAGGTGGGACAAGTGCAAGCCCCTCGAGGTGTTGCAGGTGTGGCTGTGGTGCCTAGCTGCATTGGCAGGTATCAGACAGGAAACAGCCTTGTCTACACCCAGAGCTCTGCCCTGTGGGCCCTGGATGGTTGATGGTCTGACATAGAAAAGACTGGGCCCCCCTAGGATGAACCCAGGGCCACTGCAGAGCCTGGAAAGCTACCCGTGGTGTATTTGATATGCCAAAAACAGAAATAATAAACCTCATTCCCAGCGAATGGAGACATTAATGGTGCCCACTCAAGCAAATCAATGAACAATGGAAAGACAAGTGATACAAGTGATATATGTTAATTCTTTTTTTTTGCTTTTTTGGGTCACACCCAGTAACGCTCAGGGGTTACTCCTGGCTCTGCACTCAGGAATCACTCCTGGCAGTGCTCGGGGACCATATGGGATGCCAGGGATCAAACCTCTGGCCTGCACAGGCTGGCCGAGTGCAAGGCAAATGTCCTACCCGCTGGACTATCGCTCCAGCCCCAGCAAGTGATACATGTTAATTTTAACTGAGTTACACCACTAGTTTTCCTACTTCTTCAGTTTGTAGATAGTAGATAATGAAACTTTTGGTCTCCATAGCAATCTGAGTCAATTCTTATACAATCTCATATACAGCTCTCTTTATATATTCTATTAATTCTATTTCTCTGGAAAATATTGACAAAGAATGATGGAAGAACTGTGGTTATGACAGACAGAAACCACGCAAAGTATAGAATATTTACTCTGAATATCCATACGAAATGTTTGCTGATCTGTAACACAGAATCACATACTCAAACCCATGGTGCACATTTCTGATACCATCTAGGTATCTTTCTGATACCTAGTGAAGATGTGATAGCAGGGATAAAACTGTCCAGGCTAGGCTAGATCTATAAATAGTAAGAATCAGTCAGATGAGATAAAGGAATATGGGACAAGTTGTGCAGTTCAGGCAATTACAAGATGTCGTTTAAGAAGGTAGCTGACACAAGAATGATCAGAGAGGCCTGGAAGGTTCTAGATTAATAAACCATCTTTTAAGTAGACAGAGATCAAACTAACATAAGTGGTCAAGGAAGCATATTCTTAGAGCAGAGTTGTTATTTTGTTAACCATTTCATTGGTGATGAGTGAGTTAGGCTCACAACCTTTGCAGCAAGAGGAGTTTTTAAAATAATTGTATATATACATATATCTACATATATAAAATTCTTATAATAATTTTATTATAACATCCGGAGTTCCGACCTCCATCATCATTCCAGAGTCAGGGACCCTGTCTCGTTTGCCAAGGCATTGAAAATCAGATGGGCTGGACATATAATGAGATTTGGAGACGACTGCTGGACTAGAGTCGTTACCGACTGGATCCCAACAGACATCAAAAGATCACATGGCCTCCCACCTACAAGATGGTCATACTTCTTCGTCAGACTTCAGTCCTCACCTAGACTGAATGAATGGTTTGAGACTCTTCGTATTCCTGAAGCAAGCAGATGCCATTGGGCTACACTGGCACGTAATAGGTTCAAATGGAAATGTTACTGGCGCCCGCTCAAGGAAATCTATGAACAACGGAATGTCTAGTGATTTAATGATCTATAACACCATGAGATAGACATTTACAAAACTGTTCATGATTGGGTTTCAGTCATACAGTGTTCCAGCACCCATCCCTCCACCAGTGCACATTTCCTACCACCAATGTCCCCTGATTTCCTCCCCCTCCCCGGGCTGCCTCTATGGCAGGCATTTTGCCTCCCCTCTCTCTTTCTTTCTCTCTCTTCCCCCACTGCAAGAGGAGTTTGGCATGTAGCCTCCTTAAGGAAGGATGTGCAGCCCTTTTGGCAGGTTCACTCACTGCTGAGAGAGAGGGAGGAACTTCTTGGAGATATGAAAGTTGGATTTATAACACATGGAAATATATTGTTTCTATTAGCAAGTACCTCCACAGACTGCTGTCTTAGAATTGTTAAAGTACTTATCTTCTTGACATCTGAACACATTAATGCAAACATGGAATAGTAGTTGCAGGAAGGAAAAAATAATGAGGTGGCACCCATTTTAACTCTTGATTCCGTGTGACATTGCTTTATACAGAGACAGCCTGCAATTTGTTAGGAAAAGTCTCATTGTAAAGCGTTGTGACATTCCTTTGTGATTTGAGAGAGAATAAAATCTCATCAATGCTTTGGGCAGGATATTGATTTTTTATTTCATTTCTCTCTGGCAGATCAAGAAAACTGAGTTAGGCGTTAATGGAGTAGAAGCTGGAATGTTAAATACAGGTGGTTCTACACCATTAACCTCGATGACCTGTCACGATGCTTCATTTTCATATTGCTGTAGTGTGAATATTTCTTTAAATAAGAGGAATTTGGGACTGACAGATGCAATTTCATAAAGGAGGAATTTTAAGGCCATTATGCTTTTTTTGGTTGTTGTTGTAAAGTGTTTATTCTGTTTTGCTATTCTAGAAAAGGAAAGCCAAGATGCTTGTAGAATATTAATTCTGCTAGAGTCATTGTGTAAAACAGTAAGCAAAGGGCTCAAACTCTATATTTAGGAAATTATTTAAATATAGGAAATTTTAGAGACTTACCTAAATGAGAAATAAGGAAAGAAACAAAAGTGACAAAGAAATATATTTGAAGTAGTTTAGTTTATCTTTTTGTTTCTTATAGCCAAGGAAGGAAAAAGAAAAAAAAAATTTCTTTTCAAAAGAGCAGAAACTGTTCATTCCATTCCACTATGAACAGTTTAATGAACAATGCTATCTACTCCCTTTGACACCAGAGAAAGGACAGAATAAGACTTTGTATTTTTCAGAGGCTGCCTGTCATTACAGACTTATGAGAAGTAAAAAACAGTCAACTGATTAGAAACACAATTTTGTTTCTTTCATATATTTTACTCTCTACTTTGATTTACACCTTTACTAATACAATCTACTATGTTCTAACCTTCCAATCTTATAATTCATAAGAGTTCATTTGAAACTCTTTATCTGAGTTTCTTCCCTCCTCTATATTGGTGATGATTACAGCACAGCAAACTCAGCCAGGTGTTGGATAGAGTGTGGGGTGCGAGATAAGCTGTTCAGGGGACCCTCTGATCATCATCAGCAGCTGTTCTTTTTGAATATTTTATTATACTACTGTGAGATATACAATTACAAAGATGTTCATAAGATGTTCATATTTGGGTTTCGCCATACAGTGTTGTAGCACCCATCCCTCCACCAGTGCCCATTTCCCACCACCAAAGTCCCCTATTCCCTTCCTCCTCCCCTAGCCTGCCTCCATGGCAGGTTCTTTATTTCTTTCTCTTTCTCTCTGTATCTTTCTCCTTTCCTTCCCTTCCACATTGTGGATTCCAATACATACATTAAGAGGTTGTCATGTGTATTTTTTTGCCTGTACTTAATGCTCAGTTCTAGGTTGGTATTATCACTTTCAACAATTATTAGCGCACTGTTCCATTCTCTGTCTTACCTAACCTCTGACTCCCGCACATTTGTGACAATTGACAATTTCCTCCTTTGACTAGACCTCCTGATCCATGTTTCACCTGACCTTGGATATTAGTATCATAATATGTACACACACACACACACACACACACACACATATATATATGTCATGCAAATAAATGCAGTCATTCTATATCTTTCTCTCTCCTTCTGGCTAATTTCACTCAACATGATCCTCTCCATGTCCATCCATTTATAGGCAAATTTCATAACTTCATTTTTCCTAACAGCTGCATAGTATTCCTTTGTGTAGATATACCAAAACTTCTCAATCCAGTTATCTATTCTCGGGCATGCTGGTTGTTTCCAGATTCTCTCTATTGTGAATAATCAGCAGCTGTTCTCGAGGTTCTTTTTCTCCATTTGGTACAGAAGGATCTTGAAGGTGACTCAGGGTGGGGCACAATGAGTTGCCTTGCAGTTATTTACCATGGATGCTCCCACACAGAGGTAACCTTACATATGTTACAAATGTGACAAATGTCACAAATGTGCGGGAGTCAGAGGATAGGTAAGACAGAGAATGGAACAGTGTGCTAATAATTGTTGAAAGTGCTAATACCAACCTAGAACTGAGCATCAAATACAGGCAAAAGATACACATGACATCATTTTAATGTATGTATTGTAATCCACAATGTGGAAGGGAAGGAAAAGAGAAAGATACAGAGATAAAATAGCCCAATTTGCCAGATGTAAGGTTACACCTTTGTTGAGATCTTTGATGAGTTTCATTTTTTTTTTTTTTGCTCTTTTGGGTCACTCCTGGCAATGGTCAGGAGTTTTTCCTGGCTCTGCACTCGGGAATTACTCCTGGCTGTGCCTGGGGGACCATATGGGATGCCTGAGATCAAACCCGGGCCGGCATGGGCCCACCATGTGCAAGCAAATGCCCTACCCGCTGGGCTATCACTCTGGCCCCAGAGTTTCATTTTTTTTTTAAATAGGCAACTTTATGTGACCGGCAAAGGAAACTTTTCACTAAACACATGCCCTCACTTTGGACTCAAAGAAAATTTTTACTTCCCTCTAATAGTTTTAACAACTAGAACTAAATGACAGGTTGATTTTAAATCTCTCATATTTTACTGGTCTACTATTTTTCTAAAAATCATCTTTGTTCCCAGGCTTGCTATTTTCAAATAATCTTTGGGAGTTATTTTGTTCACCTTTTCTCTCTTAAGGCACCTTAACTTTGTAAGTTTCTCTCTTATTCATCCTCTGATTTTTGCTAAAAGTTCATCTTGCTTATAACTTAAATTTTATTCATTGCTCTTTTCATAGTTTCAAATTGAAGTTATTTGTTTGCCACTATTGGTTCTTACCTATTCTCTAATTATACTTGTTTCTCAGACAAGAATAGAATGTTTATTTTTATTTATTTATCTATCTATATATCTATTTATTATTTACTAAATTTAATAATAGCACCATGAGATAGACTTTTACAAAGCTGTGCATGATTGGGTTTCAGTCATACAATGTTGCAGCATCCATCCCTCTACCAGTGTCCATTTCCTACCACCGATTTTAGACATTAAAATTTACTTTAGACATTTATGCAGTTGGCTAAATTATTTACCAGGTGAGGTGAAGGAAGGCCAACAGAGATACTGAGGGAAGAAAATGGGTTTCATTAAATGAGCGCCTCACATTTCCAGGAATTTCAATCATCCAGTGATTATTTAATAACTTAATAACTAAAATTTGGGGGCGGAGCAATAGCCCAGTGGATAGGGCATTTGCCCTCGCACGCAGCCGGCCCATGCCAGCCCGGGTTCGATCCCCAGCATCCCATATGGTCCCCGAGCACCTCCAGGAGTAATTCCTGAGTGCAGAGCCAGGAGAAACCCCTGAGCGTTACCAGGTGTGACCCCCCAAAAAAAAGCAAAAAAAACACTAAAATTTTAATTGTGTTAGTTTAATAATTTAATAAATATATTTAATAACTTAAATTTAGTAAATTGTTGTAGGAGAGATTTAAGTTGATATATTCCGTAATCTCTAATTTCTCTCTTGGCATCTTTTTAACAAAGTAAGATGCATGTTTCTGAAGGGTGTTATCAAATACAATCTTTTGATTCATCACTGTAGTTGTTCAATTGTTCTGTAGGTACAACCAGAGATCAATTTCCACTTTTTTCTTCTTACTCTATTTTCCAAATTTTTTTTTCATTTATTTGTTTTAAAACCCTCTGGGCAAAGTCACAGAAAGATCCCAGAATTTTTTTTAGCTACTTTTCTTTCAGAAGGAATGATAAACAAACAAACCCAGGCCAGATTAACATCAAAACTCTAAGATATTACTCAATTAAAAGGTTATTCCCCCACCTCTGCTTAGAGCACTCTGGGCTTCAGAGTTTATCATAGAGAGAGGAGACATAGCTGACTTTATCCTGATTTCCTGGGGCTACCTCCTCTTACACTCACTCACTGGAGTAGTAGGTAGTAGCGGAGGCTTATAAAAAGAAAAGCACAGTCTTTATGTGGGTAGTTGGGGTTTTGCCTGGAGGCTGCATGCTCTGTGTGATAGTACCGAATTTTGAAATCTTTGTATTAGATATTATTTTGGAGGGATTATGTTGTGGCTTCCTTCAGTTCCATTTCTATGTGATGTCTGATATATCTGGCTTCATTGAAGAGTTCATCTTCTTTATTTCTCTTTGGTACACTTTTCTTTTGGCACTAACTTTCTCCTTCAGGATTCCTAGGCAGGATCTATTCGAAAATAAGATGTAGTTGGTTATTTTCATAAATGAGCTCGTAGGTCCCAAAGCAGCATACTTGAATTCTTATTCCAGCTCTGCAAAGCCAAATCATTTCTAATATAACTCTCTTATCTTTTTACAGGGCAACTTTCTCTTTATTATTATTTAGTATAAAGCAAGTACCAATGCCTGCGTTTCCAAATTACAAAAAAAAATTTCTCTAGTCTTTGGGTTTTGCTCCTGAAATTCTCCTTGTGACTTAAAGCGAGGTAGGAATAATCCATCTTCCTTCTACTTCAGCGAGGGAGAGGAAACATTGAACTCATTAGAGAAATATCATTAGAGAAACCCTTACAGGCTAATATTTCATATAACATTTGTTAATTTTTAATGTTGGTGCAAGTTATAGAACAGCTCATGCACAAAGGTCTGAGTCCAAACCTTTACAACTTGTGCGTAGATAATCGAGTACCTTGCTATAGAACAGAATGGGATGGTATGTATACTCTTCTTGCCCTTGATAGCTTCTGATAAACCTGAAATAATAGGAGAAATCTCTCTCTTCTCTGTTAGATTGTCCCCAAAACTAACGGAATTTTTCAGCCTCTTGTTCTACAAAACTGATATTTGATTCCAAATCTCAGCTAACTTCAGTGCTGGAAAATACAATGATAAATCTCACAAAGGTTCTTCTGCGCCTGCATGACTTCCTCTTTCTACTTATCTCTCTCCTGTTTACAGTCTTCTTAACATGTGGGTGCTGCACTCCAATCTACGTCAAGTATGAGCCTCCTGTGTTGTGCATCTCTATCAAGTTAAAAAGAGGATATGTCTTTACTCTGGACTGTACTTTCTGAAGAAACTAGACAAATCTTATAGCAAGTGAGAAAAAACCCTGTTAGATGCTGTGGTAAACACAAAATGAGAGAGAGGAAACATTTTTTCTTCAAATTGATCTTTGGAATTAATTACTTAGGAGGCTGACTACAAACAGACAATATCTGTAAGGAAATCAAAGCAAATACTGGAAGATCCATCCATCCATAGTGCCACTTTGTTCACATATACATTTTTATCGTAGTTTTGGGTATAGTAAGGAGTTGAGATAAAACAGATTCTTACAGGGAATAATAAAAAGTCTGTTAGAAAATACTGGGGACGGAACAATTGAACAGTGGGTAGGGCGTTGACGTGGGTTGACCTGGGTTGACCTGGGTTGCACGCAGTTGACCTGGGTTCAAGCCCCGGCATCCCATATGGTCCCCTGAGCACTTCCAGGAGTAATTCCTGAGTGTAGAGCCAGGAGTAACTCCTAAAGATTGCCAGGTGTGACCCCCCCACAAAGAAAATACTGTGATAGTAAGAGTGGTGTCTCTGTCTCTGCCTCTGTCTCTGTCTCTGTCTCTCTGTCTCTCTCTCCTTCCTTAGGTTCCTTTCTATTTTTCTTTCTTTCTTCCTTTCTCATTCTTTTTCTTTATTTCTTCTCTCTTTTTTCCTTTCATTTCTATTTTTTTAATTATTTGGATCACACCTAGTGGTGCTCAGGGTTTACAACTGGCTCAGCGCTCAGGGATGACTACACCCAGGGCAGCACCCTACTGCTGTACCGGCACTCCAGCCCCAACTTTACCTTTCTTTAATCTCTCTACTTAACTCTTGGCTGACATGCTGAAAGGACTAGAGACACCATTGCATTAGTTGTTCCTTTCCATTTTCTTTTGTCTTTTTTCAGCCAGTGAAGGTGACTATGACATATGTATCTTTTTGTTGTTGCTTGTTTTAAAATTTCTGGCTCTTTTCTCCATTATCTTTTATTAACCTTGTCCTAAATTTTTCCTAAGCAGGAGTCACCAAGCATTGGAAATTCACTGTGTACAAGGATACTTAATTTTACATGTCACAGGAAGGTATGTGAGCATCTATATATTCTTGGGCACACAAACACATATATCCATATATTTTCATAACTGTTCTTTTATTAAAAGAAGTTGAAATGTCCTAGTGAAGTTCACTGTTCTTGTAAAGAAAAAAAATGCATTGGTCTTGACCGTAAGAGAAGCATAAGCCAGATGTGGTTTAAGTCTTGTGGGGTGGAGAACTTCCCTATGGGAGTAGTAAAACCCCGGCATCTCTGGACTCTTGCCCAGAGGTATTCATTCTCTCCAGTTGCCTCATGTGGAGTTCTGCTCAGAGATTCTTCATGTCCATTCTCAACAGCAGACGTGTTGTTTGGATTAAGTCCAGCTGAGAAGACCGATTGATCATCAAATAAACTTAGTATTATTGCTTGTACTCCAGTTATTTAACCTTCACAAAATTTCTCTCATATCTTGATTTGTTTCAGGACAGTATCTCAGTAGGGATGAGTGCTGAGCCAAATTGTGCCAGACCGAGAATCACTTTAGTTTAAAGAACATAATTTGATGACGAAAAGTTAGAAAATCCCTGTATCAAAATTTCTGTGATTCTGTCAAGGTGTAGCAAGAAAAGAAATAGAAAGCCATGAAAGAATAGTAGAGGACCTTATGTACTGCTAGGATGAATTAAATAGTTACTCTATTCCTAAAGAAGTACTCTAAGCAAATGACCTCAACCTTTGGGAAGTCTATGTTTATTTATCTAAATAGTTAAACTTAAGTAGTTAAGCTTGGTAATCAATTCGATATTAAGAGACCTATAGAGCAAAATAGTAATTCACATGGATGTATATGGGTAGAGGAGGATATTTTAGAGAGGTATGGAAGATTTTTTAATTATAAGCATGTCTTTCCATATGAATTCTGTGTCCATTTTACATCTACCTACATTCTGAATGGAGCATCTAACACTGAATTTAAGATTATTCTAGTGATGGAAGACTATCAGGAATGTCAGTGACAATCAGGTATTTTTCCATTTTCATAAAAATTAGATACTTTTTTGTTTTGATTTATACATAGCACTGTTTAGGACTTACTCCTGGTTCATGCTCAAGAATCACTTCTGGAAGAACTAAGAGAAATCAGAGGATCATATGGAACTTTTAGAATCTAACCAGGGTTAGCTAAGTGCAAGGGCAAGTGACTTACCCACTGTATTATCTCTCCAGCTCTGAAATTCATGCTTTTAAGAAAAGTCCTCCAATTTCTAAAAGCCAGATTTATTAATACAGAAGCACAGAATAGGACTATCAAAATCTGTCTTTAGGTTATGAATAATTTTGGGACCATGACTCAATGATACCTGAACTAAGTTCATGATATTTCAAGTATGTTTCTGTCAAGTAGATACAAATATATCTACTAGAAAATGCTAAATATTTAGTGTCTACTAATTTGTGGTCAAATAAGTTTTAAAAAAAATGAACAAAGTTAAATTCCCCACACACACACAGCACTGTGAACGTATTTAATGTCATAAAATTGTATAGCTAAAAGCTATAGTTAAAAGTTAAAGATCAAAGGGGTAATCTCAGGGTGCCACCCCTAGTTCTGAGGAATATGGTGTCACCAAGCCGAGAACCAAATTCAGGTCTGCACTGCTGCCTGGATATTGTCTAATCATAGCCAGGGAGGCTCCCTTCTTTTTTCTTTTCTCCTTCTTGTTCCAGTTCCTGTTCCTGTTCCTGTTCCTGTTCTTGTTCTTGTTCTTGTTCTTCTTTTTCTTGTTCTTGTTCTTGTTCTTCTTGTTCTTATTCTTCTTGTTCTTGCTCTGGTTGTTGTTGTTGTTCTTCTTCTTTTTCTTCTTCTTCTTTTCTTCTTCTTCTTCCTTCTTCTTCTTCTTTTTCATTTTTATGTTATTAAAATTTTTATTGACTCACAGACATGGGGCAGAGCTGCTACTGGCCTCCCGTGCCCAGCTACTCATGAGGGCCCAGGAGGGTGGCGGGTTCAGCCCTGGCCCGCCACCCCAGCAGAGCCTTGCAACAAGCCAGACGACCCCCCACCCAGAGGGCCTCCGTTTCCACATCCGGACTTCTCTCTCATCAGAACTCCACCCAGCAGACCAGCCTATCACAGCCCTGCGTGACCAAGCGGCCATCTGTTCATCAATAAAGCTGGACTTAGAGATGACTACAAGAGTATGCTACCGCATGGCAGGCCTGGCAAGCTACCCGTGTTGTATTTGATATGTCAAATACCAGTAACAATTATAGACCCTCATTCTGGAAGGATGAGGCTCTTTATGTTCCTGGAGCAAGCAGATGCCCTTGGGCTCTACTAGCATGAGTGGACATATGGAGATGTTACTGGGGCCCGCTCGAGCAAATGAGATGAATAGGAAGACAGTGATATAGGACAGTGAAAATTTTTATTGTTTTTATTTTCTGGGTTTCGCAATACATTTCATAATGTCTTATCATGGCTATAATTCAACACCACACCCATCACCAGTGTAACATTCTCTCTCTCCCAAGAAACCCCAGACGCCCTAGTTTAAACAACATGATTCTTTTCAGCCCTCCTTTTCAGTTGTGTGGGTCAGCTTCCCTATTTTGTTGTCTTTGGATCTTTGTTACTACCTCACTGTGTATCTTTTAGTTCCACACATGAGTGAGATCATTCTGCATCTGTCCCTTTCATTAAGTATATTATAATATTTAAACATCATATTAAGTAAACATTGCTAAATTTATTTCTAAGCTTACATATATTTTGAATTTTTTGATATTTTTTATTAAAATTTAATTAATTTGTTTGCCTTTTTTGGGGGTCACACCTGACAATGCTCAGGGGCTTCTCCTGGCTCTGCACTCAGGAATCACTCCTGGCGGTGCTCAGGGAACCATATGGGATGCCGGGGATTGTACCGGGGCTGGCATAAGCTGGCCATGTGCAAGGCAATCACCCTACCCGCTGGACTATCGCTCCGGCCCCAAATTTATGACAACCTTTTTATATATGTTCTGTAATCCATAGTCTGGAAAGGAAGGAAAAGAGAAAGAGAGAGAAAGGGAAAGAAATAAAAGAACCGCCATGGAGGTGGGCTGGGGAAGGGGGAGGGAACCGGGATGTTGGTGGTGGGAGATGGGCACTGGTGGAGGGACGGGTGCTGGAACACTGTATGACCAAAAACCAAACACGAACTTTTTAATTGTATATCTTTTTTATTTGTACATCTCACGGTGGTATAATAAAATACTTAAAAAAAAAAGAAATATTAAGGCACTTTGATTTAGATGTGCTGTTGATGTTGCTGGCGAGGTAATATCTTGAACAAGTAGAGCACCCACAAAGAAGCCTCCATGAGCCATGAGCCACTAGCCAGGAGAATAGCTCATCTGTCCCTTTCATTATGTATATTATAATATTTAAACATTATATTAAGTAAACATGATCATGAAGTGTTCAGGAGGGCTGGTGGTTTCTGACCCTGGCGCCACCACCCCAATAGAGCTTTTGGAAGAAGCCAGAGGAACTCCCGCACCATGATGGCAGCCATTTTCAATGACCAGAATCCATAGTTCATCGGACCTCTCTCAAGAGAGAAGATGATCTCAAGCCCATCTTGTCAGAGCCCCAACGTAGAGAAGCCTATTTCATACTCAGGTATGCTGGTCTCAACAGCTAACATCACCAGGTTTCCATGGAGACGGAGCTGGGATCCCTTTCCCCCATCTCTTTCCCATCCGGGAAGCCTGGTGGACCTGTCCACAAACTGCTCCTAGGCTGTCGAACATGAACCAGAGACACAGATACACGGGAAGAGCTGCTACCAGCTCTCCCCATTACACGAGGCCACTTTGTGGCCGTGGGGTATATCAGTAAATGAAATAACTGAGAGCCTACCTACTACCGAGAGTATCCTGCCCGTTCAGCAGAGCCTGGCTAGCTGCCTATGTTGTATTCGATATGCCAAAAACAGTAATAATAGACCTCATTCCCATGACTTGAATGAATAGTTTGAGGATCTTTGTGTTCCATGGGCGTGAACAGACGCCCTTTGACTACACCAGCACATGACAGGGACGTATGGAGAAGTTACTGGTGCCCACTGGAGCAAATCGATGAACAATGGGAAGACAAGTGACAAGTGAAGTGATATAACTAAAATAATCAGTTATACAATAAAGTATTCCTATCACAATAACATAAATCACAGATTACATTGATATAAAATCATATTTCCTTAATAAAATATTGAATTATTTGGAAAGTTAAGGGATAAAATGTAACTAAATTATATAATATATAACATCAATAAGTAACATTTTATTTTCAATTTTTCTCATATTGGTAATGGGTGTGGCTTTTTCATCAGTACTCATGAAATATGTATGATATTTTTCCTCTGGAAGAGCTGTGAGGCAAAGTGTTAAATATTGTGCTTAAGAATATCATATATCACTCATTAAATTAAAATAGTACTAAAAATACATTGACATATCTGATAAATTCTATGGAAAATCAAATAAAACAGATAAAACGTTGATACATTATCAACATCAAAGTTGGGTTATAGTGCCCCAGATTTAAAGTAATCATAATAAATCTATTTCCATCAGAGATTTCAAGATTTTCCATAAAAATGAAAAAGAGGACAAAATTATCTGTTGAATAGAGGAATTTTGCTTTATCTACTGATAAATGTTAACCCAGCTAATGGCATAGTCCTAAAAGCAAATTCTTTTTGTGTGTGAAGCCATATTTTATTTAAGAAACCTGCTTAGAAAGATGTGAGAGGAGAAAACAGGGTAAATATGTTCAAGAGAGAACATGAGTTACTCCATACTGGGAAAAAAAGCAAGCAAAGAAACATTGAGACAAGTAATAGAGAAACATGTTCAAGAGAGAACAGAAGTAGGTCTTGGTAAGTCAAAGAAATTAGGATTCTCAGTCCATGAATACCCTATCATCTTAGTGATAAGAGGGCACCAAAATAGGACCAATAGCATGAGAACATGTCATTTAGAGTTCTCATGTGTTTTCAGGTTGAGTGTTTTGATACTGTGTGTGAAGTATTCTACCAATCTCTAAAGAGCATAGATATAAAATGGCACCTCAGCATTGTAAGGGTAGATTTAAGGGGAATCCATAGGAAGTTCAGGGTCACATGAATCAGAGCATCACTGTATCACTGTATCACTGTCTTCCCGTCGTTCATCGATTTGCCTCAAGCGGGCACCAGTAACATCTCCATACATCCTGTCACAAGCAAATGGAGCCCAAAGGCATCTGCTTGCTCCAGGGGACAGGAAGAACCTCAAACCATTCTTCAGGGCATGGAATTGAGGTCCATAATAGTAATAATAATTGTAATTTTGAAGTTTCTACTAGACCCAAAATGTGATGATGTCATAGAAAAGTGCAAAACACTGGTAACTTGTGGATAGTAATCATTTAGTCTAGTTGCTTGTGCATCTAGTGTGCTGATTTTGAACATACTGTGGAGGTCTTACAAAACAGGACATTTTTCCAAAAGAGAAAAGAAAGTTTCCAAAAACAAAATTTTCAAAGAAAGTTGAGCTACACTAGATGTGGTTCTAGCAAAAGATGTCACTGAAAGGCCATCAGACTTACTCTCATCCTAGATCCTCCCTGCTCTTCCCTTAGTGGTGCTCATAGGGTAACAGGGTCAGAGTGAAACTTCAGATCCAGATGCCAATAGTAACACATCTAAATAGATACTGCGAGGAATAATTTATATTATAATAAATCATGTCTGATGTAGCTTTCATAATTTAAGGAAGAAGAACTTAAAATCAAACCAGTTTGGAAGCATAGCATAAAGGAAACAAGAGGTAGAAGAAAATATTATATTTAAAGCATAACTTCAATAAATAGAATAAACAACTTACTTCATAGGCTTTGTACCTCAAAATTCAGGGAAACATAAAGGCAATGAAAGGTAAATAAGAAATTAGAGAGATGCAGCTGGGGAAGCTGGAGACGCTGCTGGGGGAAGCTGGAACTCGGCTCTCCCCTGGCCCAGCTGACTATGGGGCCCCAGGAGGACAGATGGGTTTTGGGAGTGGGCCCATCACCTCTGGGGGTCCCTGGAAGCAGCCGGATGAGACTTCGCCACCACATTAGATGCCATTTTCACTGTCTGGACACTGCAGCATATCAGAGCCTGCCCCGGAGGGACGCTGACCTCAAGACAGATTAACAGAGCAAAACGAGTTCGAGCCCAGGCAGGCAGCTTCCGGAGGCGGAATCACCGGGAATTCATCAGATGGAGCTGGGGTCGAGCCCTTCCCCTCTCCATTCTGTCTGAGCCCGGTTGCCCAGTCCAGGAGCTGCCCTGGGGCCACCAGCCATAGCATGCAGAGCCTCAGACGCGGCTGGGGGAAGCTGGAACTCGGCTCTGCCCTGACCAGCTGACTATGGGGCCCCCAGGAAAACAGATGGGTTTTGGGAGTGGGCCCATCACCTCTGGGGGTCCCGGAAACAGCAGGATGAGACTCACCCTCCACATTAACCACCATTTTTGCTGTCTGGACACTGACCACGAGGCCCCTAAGTCTTGCAACCAAGTGGTCCACCAAACTAGTGGAAACAGTTATGTCCTTTATGTACTGCATTTTACAATGTGTAGGAAAGGTAGGTGGGAGGGAGAGAGAGAGAGAGGAGAGAAAAGTTATACAGAACCCGCCAAGTAGTTGGGGTGCGGGAGGGGGATGGAGGTGGCGACATTGGTGATGGGAGATGGGTTCGGGTGGAGGAATGGGTGTTGGAACACTGTAGAACCAAAACTCGAGCAGGAGCATCTTGCAATTGTATGTTTAAAAGTGGTGTAATAAAATTAGGGGAAGAAAAGGAAATTAGAGCTGAGGAGAGAAAAGAGTGAGATGAAGCAGAATTAAAAATAAATTAGACAAGTAAGGAATTTCAAGTAAGATAGCATTCTCTAAAGGAATTGAAAATGTGCAAAAGAGAATTTATTCCATAGAAAATCAAAAAGATTGACTATTATAACATTGACTATTATAAAAAGAATATAATGACTACAAAACACATTTATTTTATTATAAATGAGTACAAGTTCATTGATTAAAATAAAAAAGAAAATACACTTCTATTAAGTTATTTATTCTATCCATTATTTTCTACATATATAACAATACTGATATATAGAATACCACACATTGCATTTTAAGTAGAACATAATAAGTAGCATAAAGTAAAGGATGCACAGCCACTAATAATACTTGAAAGAAAGAAAACACAGAGGCTGTAAGAGATGGAAAGTGAAACTTCCCACAAATTCAACATGATTAATTTAATTTTAATTTAATTTTTTCCCTGTATTAAATGTCTGAAAATATTTTAGAATTAGTGCTGCTTGGGTGTGCAGTGGGAAGAATTGAAGAGTGTGAGAGTCTGGAAGACTTTATTTCTCATCCAGACTATCTTACTAAATGGCAATCCTGGCCCAACTGCTTATTTTAATTCTTATGCTAGAACTGTCAACACTGTTTGACCTCTGATTTGATGAGACACTTGATCATTAGAGAAATTTCTTCTACAGTTCTCAAGCTAGATTTAAACCACAAACTTGCTGTAACTTTTTCAATATTTTCTTTGTTTTCTAGTGATTCCAGTTCCATCACTTTCTATCTTATTTACAGCACAAGGTCTTCTAGGACATTTATAAAGGAAATGGAAGCTAGCAAGTTTCCACACCTCCCTGTTCACTCACAGAAATATTATCCTGCTGTTTTGCTGTAAGAAGGAAAGACATCTCTCTCACAATGAGTTTAGGTTTATAATTAAATGTTGGGAGGTTTCTCTCCATCACTAAGCAGAATTAGGCTTGAGTCTGAAGGGGCTTTATGAAGGGGGAATGTTTTGGGAACCCAGAATGGGAATGAGTCCCTGGTTTAGGAAAAATAGGGTTTTGAATACATGATCCAGATAAACAGTATGACCCTCAGTTGGAGAGAGGGAGGGAGAATTCTATGACTGCTAAAAAGCAAAAGGGCAACTATATGAGATAGACAAAATACCTAATACTGCATCTGTGGATCTGCATTCCATTCACCTCTCTGTTTCCCACACAATCTTACTGGCTGCTTCCTGGTCAATATTTACATATGCCTGAGGCTTTTTGCATAATTATAATAATGCCTCTAATATATTCTCCAGCTATTATATTATCTTCCTTTTGTCTGAGACTTATTTGTAACTGTTATTGCAATGTTTCTTTTAAAATTATTTTAAATTAATTTTTTGGTAGTCAAAAGCCACAACTATTATACAATTCTGAATTAGATAAGGCACATATTATATATTAGATTAGATTAGATATGGCATATATTATAAATTATTGTCAATATATAATATTAGATAATATTATTAAGTGAATACATATTGAGTTCAGCATTATTTAGAATGCCTCAGATAAACTGAATAAGATGAGGAATGAAGTGCATAGCATGTATATTAGAATATAATTTACATATTTTTGCTTTTAAAATGATCTTACACTAGAAAAGTCAAGACACTGGGAAATAAACTACATGGTAAGTTTTATTTGGTTATCATTGATGAATACTAATTTTATATGGAATAAACATAGTTTATTTTTATAAAATAAAATTTTATAAATTTTATTTTTTATTATTATTATTATAAGTTTATTTGATTTGGTTTTTATTTACAGCCCTCTGTCTCCTACTCAGTAGATGTCATTTTCCTAACCAGGCAGCAGTAGCTTGCTAAAATGTTGCTTTTCTCTTTTCCTGTGTGCCCTTTTGTATAGTCTTATATGTTAGAGCAACATCCTTTTGTATACACATAAGAAGACAGGGTTATGCATTTGTAATCCAGGAGTTAATTAACTCTGAAATATTTACTCCTGGGCATCCGTCATATTTCCTAACTTAAAACCTCAGTTGCCCTAAGATTGATTCTAGTTCCTTACACTCCCAAAGGAGGGTCCCATCGCAGTACTGGATGGACCCAGAGCAAGCTATGAGTAAGCTACCGTGGCCTCGACATGGGAAGGACTAAGTGTTACAAGCAGTGTAATAAGCTAAGGGCAAGGTCATAGAACAAACTCTGTTGTGATCCAAAGATGAACAACTGATTTAGCAACTGTTAGGGTTAGGAAAAAACTAACCTGGTCTAAGGACTGTGCTCTGGAATACATATAGAGATGTCCCAGGAATAGCCACCCTAAAACTTAATCCTGGGAGTAGATATATGTCTATATCTCTTACTGTGTTTATACAAAATGTCTAGAAACATTATTAGGATGAGTTTTTACCAGCAAAGGACAGGTGAAAACAGCACAGGGATTCCACTTTTGTACTGGGCAGGCCTATAGCTCTAGGGTGGGGATTCCATCTCTGGGGGAGCCCCCCACATTGGTTTGCCCCAAGAAGGAGGGACATTTTACCCTCATTGTTTTAAGATCAAAGTCCATTAACACTTGTCACTCCCATCTCCCGACCATTTGTGAGGTCTATAACTAGCAGACTTGACTTGAAGAATAAGGAGTGAGTGAAAAGAGGAAAGATTAAAAGGAGAGATTTTCAGACTATCAAGATTCTGTGGTGTTGTTACTTTGTTCATTGGTTGGGGGTGTTGGGAACAGTCTTGACCACAAATACAGCAGGGGACCCCACCAAACCCCAATATCAGTTGGGGCTCCCACTAAACCCCAACAGTTTATTTGCCATTATTTTCTGCCCTCATTGTATTGGAAATAAAGTCACTATAAACTTTGAAACAAGCCTTTTAAAGATGTATTATAGAACCGTCCTTTACAAAGTTATTCATAGCTGAATTTTAGATAAACAGTGTTCCAGCCCCTATCTAGCAAGGCCCTCCAACAGTGTTTCCAGGTTCCCAACCCCACCACCATCACTCCTAACCTTCATTTGACAAGCAAATTTTTAAGATTGCTTGTAATAGTTTGAATGTTAAGTTCAGTGTTGGTTGGATATTTCACTTGTCACTTGTATATCACTTGTCCTCCGGTTGTTCATCAATTTGCTCAAGTGGGCGCCAGTAACATCTCCATTTGTCCTCTCGTGTGCTAGTATAGTCCAAGGGACTCTGCTCACCTAAGAACAAAATGAAGAGCCTCAAACCATTCATTCAGGTCATGGGAATGTGGTCTATTATTGTTACTGTTTTTGGCATGTCAAATATGACACAGATAGCTTGCCAGGCTCTGCCAAGGTTGGATATTGAGCTATACCATTTACCAATATTTTATACCATCAATGTACCTGAACTCACCTTGTGCCTTTTCCTGCACTCATCCCCTGCTATTCCGCTCTACCTCTCTCCTCAGTTTCTTCCTTCTCTGTCCTTCTCCCTATATGCTAGGGTGATGGATGATCTAAGAATCCCCCCTTTAAACCATTACATTACTTCATCTAGTACTCCAAATACTACATATAAGTATGCTCAAACTGTTCCTCTTTCTTCTGGCTTTTTTTTCATTTAACATGATATTGTTCATTTTCATCCTGTTGCAGCAATTTGCATGATTGCATTTTTCCTGACAGCTGCATAGTATTACATACCCCATCTTCATGATTCATTTGTCTGATAGGACATCTAGGTTGATTGTATAGCTTAGCTATTGTACCAAGTGCTGCAATAAATAATGGTGTGCTTATGCTCTTCTAGTTTAGTGTTCTGTCCTGGGCATAGAAGCCCAAACATGGAATTGCAGGGTTATATGGTAGCTCAATTCAAAGTTTACTGAGACTTTTCCTACTGCTTTCAACAAAGGTTTAATCAGAGAACATTTCCACCAACAGCAAACAGAATGAGAGTTCCTTTTTTCATCTCATCCCCCAACAGAGATTATTCCAAGTATTTATTTATATTTTTGCTTTTTGGGTCATACATGGCAATGCTCTGGGGTTCCTCCTGGCTCTGAACTCAGGAATTACTCCTGGCGGTGCTCAGGGGACCATATGGGATGCGGGGGATCGAACCTGGGTCCGCTGCATGCAAGGCAAACACCCTACCAATTGAACTATCGCCTCCAGCCCATATTCCCAATACTTTTGATATGTGTCATTCTCACTCTAATGAGATATGTTATTATTGCATTTATTTGAATTTCTCTGATAATAAGCAACAATGAGCATTTTTTTTCATGTGCCTTTTGGTCATTTGTTGATCTTCCTCTGAAAAGTGCCTGTACGTTCCCTCTCCCTGTTAATATTTGTGAGATTTTTGGATTCTTTTGTTGTTTTAGATATTTGTAAGAAGTCGTTGTTTAGGTGCATGTTCTTATATTTCTTATGTGCTTAAGAATGGACTGTTTCCCAGTGACCAAGATAGAAAGACAGTCGACGGAATGGGAAAGAATATTCACCCAATACCCATCTGATAAGGGGTTAATATCCAGGATATATCAGGCACTGGTACAGCTATATAAGAAAAAACAGCCAAACCCATTAGAAAATGGGGAGAGGAGATGAACAGAAACTTTGACAAGGAAGAAATCCGAATGGCCAAAAGGCATATGAAAAAATGCTCATCATCACTAATCATCAGAGAGATGCAAATCAAAACAACAATGAGATATCACCTCACACCACAGAGAATGGCCCATATCCAAAAGGGTAAAAGCAACAAGTGCTGGCGTGGATGTGGGGAAAAGGGGACTCTCATACACTGTTGGTGGGAATGTCGACTTGTACAACCTTTCTGGAAAACAATATGGACATTCCTCCAAAGACTAGAAATTGAGCTCCCCTTTGATCCAGCCATACCGCCTCCTGGGAATATACCCTGGAAAGCCAAAACGCACAGCGGAAACACAATCCGCACTTTTATTTTCATAGCAGCACTGTTCACAATAGCCAAAACCTGGAAACAACCAGTATGCCCGAGAACTGATGACTGGATAAAGAAACTGTGGTACATCTACACAATGGAATACTATGCAGCTGTCAGAAAAAATGAAGTTATGAAATTTTGCTATAAATGGATGGATATGGAAAGAATCATGTTGAGTGAAATTAGTCAGAAGGAAAGGGAGAGACATAGAATGACTGCATTTATTTGCATGGCATAAATATACTAGGTGATCTTACCAAAAGTGGAAATTACCACAAGCGTGTGGGAGTCAGAGGTTGGTTTAGATAGAGAAGGGAACATGAGTGAATAAATGTCTAAAGTTCTGATGCTAACATAGAACTGAGCATTAAAGACAGACAAAAAATGCAAATGATGGCTTCTAAGTGTACATAGTCCAGCCCACAATGTGGGAGAAGGAGGAGAGAGAGAGGGAGAGGAGAGGAGATAAAGAACCTGCCATTTAGGCGGGATGTGGGAGGGGGAGGGAATTGGGGACATGGGTGGTGGCTGAGGGGCACTGGTGGAGGGCGGGGTGCTGGAACACTGTGTGACCGAAACCCCCAAGCGTGAACAATGTTGTAATTGTATATCTCACGGTGGTATAATAAAATGTTAAAAAAAAAAAAAAGAAATTAAAAAAAAAAAAAAGAATGGAC